>JAWWES010000169.1:5630904-5661827 GCA_035583135.1 Lophotriccus pileatus
CCCCCCCCCCCCCCCCCCCCCCCCCCCCCCCCCCAGGAGTTAAGTTGAGCTTAGTATGAAATGTGCAAAGATTTAGACTTGGTGTGGTTTTTAATAAACTTAGATGAACAACATATGATGCCTTGTGTTATATTAATCTTCCAGTGCTTGATGCTGCACATGATTTTCCAGCAGCTTTCATTTATTGAATTCCCTGCTTAGATTTTTAGTGAAAAGCAAAGAAGATTATGAAACATCCCGTTTTTAATTCGCATTTAATTGCATACAATTAGCTAAATACATCATTTGCTACAACTCCAGTTAATACACAGTTAAATGTAATTTTTACAATAGTGTGCCAAATGGCATATTAATAATATTTGGTATCGTTAGCACTAGATTACAAAAATATTTGCATACTGCTTATTAGGATGTGATATGATGCATTTCTGCATTGGTTGACTATGTAGGTGACTAAAGATTATGAAATAATTCTCAACCTATAGCCTGGATTTTAAAGCTTCCAGATCTGTTTATTTATTTTAGAAAAGAATAGTCAAGTTCCTGATACCGGTTTTGTGGCACGGTTTTCTAGAGTAAGTGCATTCAGCCTTATTCCTGTTCAGACTGCACTTCTGTAGTTATACTTAGTTTACCTCAATTCCCTCAAGTTTGATTTCTTTATTTTTCTCTACTTCTCATTCTGCCGAGAATGATGGGGGGAAAATTGATCCTGCCTTGGGGATGAGGAACAAGAGTAACTGACCCCCGTGCGGCCTTTCCAGCCTTGTTTTCCTTTGATCCTGCATAGTCTGGAGCGATCACGCATCCAGCCGGCTCATGGTGGAGTCGAAACAAACCGGTGTACACACTTGTCTTCCACGTCTGTCCTGAGAAAAACAGAGCAGTGCAGCTCCAGCCATCCCTCGGTGCTTTTGTAACAAGTGTGATGGTGAGACGGAGATATAGGGTTCTCTCCTGGGTAAGATGTTACTGCTGCTGCCCTGAGGGTACTGGGTGGAACCTTCAGGCTCCTCGTTGAGCCTGGGATTCTGGATGCCTCCCAGCTCGAGGGGGCTGCTGTGCTTCCTGGCTGGGTTCCTGACTGTGCCAAATGCCCTTGGCTGCAGGGCCTGGGATATGTGGCAGTACTGCACTGTGCTGCACTTGCAGACAATTTGAAAGTGTTGCCTGATGTTGTGCAGTGCAGAAAACCAGTGGCAGCTTGTGCCAAGGTGTGCCAGCCAGCGGTGTGCCAGAAACATCAGGATATTGCAAGAGGGACTTGAGGGTCCAGATTTCATCCTGGGTTTGAAACTTGTCTTTCCTAACCCTAGGGAAGGCTCACTCCAGGGCTTTGGCCTGGTCCGAAAGCCATGACAGGAAGCATTTGCAAACTTGAAATTACATTTGGCTTTCCCGGGCCACCCAGTATCTGGGCTTTCTTTCCAGGGCTACAAGTACTTCCAGGTGTTTGGGGCAGAGCCATATGTAAAAACATCCTTTTCAAGAGCAATAGCACTCTGCCACTTGTGCTGCCTGCAGAATGGAAGCAACAACAAACAGGAAACCTTAGGAATGAGGATCAGGCAGAAATACAGTTCTGGCAACTGGTTGGAAACATCTAAAAATAATGATTAATTTAGAAAAATGAAAATGAGGTGTTACTTTAGTTGTGGTGCCAAGTTGTGGTCTGAGTGGCCTGGAGGCTGGAGCTCTTAGGTGTGCGGAGCAGAAGCAGCAAGACTCAGGATTTATGCAATATCTGATATTTGTGATTTTCTTTGAAAATAAATACCAGTAGCTCCAACTCAAGAAATGCACAAACTCTGTCCCAGAGCTGCCTTTACTCTTCACAGGAATCACCTTTGGCAAGAGAGGAGTTTAGTCTATGCTTTCCTGCAGGCTGGATACCTGTGTCCACACTGCTGGTAACCCCAGGCAGGCAACAGGCTGTGAGGGCTGTTTGACAGCTGTGGGGTGCAATGATGAGCTCATGGAGGAAGAACAATTGCTTTGGCTTTTATTGTGTCCTTCTGGATTTTTTTGAAAAGTAAAGTTACAGGATGCTCGTGGAGGGTTTCTTTATTTCTTTCCTTCTTTTTTTGTCTCTTAGCACCTTGAGACAAAAGTATTTAACAACAGAGCTTAATAGAGTGTAAAGTAACAGCAAAGAGAAAACAGAGAGAGGTGAGGTGAACATGAACTGGTTTCCGCAGCCTTTGACAGCTCATCTGGTGGGAATAATGAGTAATTTATGTAGCATTCCCCACTTCAGATTATCCAGTGGCTAGACTGAAGCTTGGAAACTCTCCAGGTCCAAATCAGATACAACAAAGGGGATATTTGTAGTCCTTCGTGTATTCCTTTATTGTACTCATTTTCATTAATTTCCTGATACTGAAAATATTTGGGGTGGGGAAGACAAGGTTTCACATCCCACACTCTGTCCTTGTGGTAGCTGCTCAGGGTGCTGGGATCAGCACATCTGTGGCAGGTCTGTGAGGCTGTTCTGCCAGGTTCAGATGAAATTCAGTGTCAGGGAGTCTGTCCTGCTCTGCCACTGAACCTGCCCTGTCCTTGAGCCCACCACTGACCAGTGAGAAGAGATTGAAGAAATAAAGTGCTAACGTTTAGGTTACCAGTAGGGAAGGGTCCCAGTGAAGTACCACCAAATCGTTTGCTGCTCTACAAGTGAGTGAGTCTGCCTCTCCAGGTCCAGACTGACACTCAGCTGGTTCTGCTTTGTCCCAAAAACTGGGTTACCAAAGGATGGCCGCCTCCCCAGCAGAGAGCACAGACAGGATGGAACTGCAGTCCGTGTCTGCAATCTCAGCCCATAGGTAGTTCCTCCCCTGCTGTGTGTCTGACAAACAGCTTGAATTCCTAACCTGGTGGCCATACAAGCAGTCCCAGTCTCACCCACAGTCAGCATTGCTACAGGTACCTCATCCTGCCCTAGGGAGGGATAAAGGTCAGAGCAACACTTGGCCAGGTGTATGACTTCTCCCAGCTGTCCAGGGTATGCTGAAGACAAATTCTCAATTTGGAGAATTCAAGGAAAGACAATTAAATTTCAGTACGTTCAGAAAGCATTGTTTTCCTTAAAATGCTCCAGAAAGGTGCTGTGGGATAGTGTGGTCCAAATGATAGTAAGTGCTGACTTCATCAGCTGCTGCCTCCAAACTGGTCATCCCAGCCCCACCCCTGCTGCTGGCACAGCTGCTCTGTGTGAGAGACACTTACATGGGGCAGGACAATGCTCTGTGGTCTGAACATGCCAGGGGAGCTGGGGTGACCCTTTCAGACCCCTGGGAGTGCCATGCCTGCCTGTGTCCTGCTGCCCTCCTCACCCTTTGGAAAGGTTTGTGTGGCTGGGTTTCAGTTGCCTACAGGCAAATGATAACACGGTAGACTGGGAAACATCTCCTGTTCTGTAAAAACAAACAGAAAGAATTTATTCGGCAAAATCCAAATAAACCCCTTAGAGACCTTTTGCTACTGCAACTATTCTAGTGTAAGGGGTATAGGATAGCTTTTACTGGGGGGGGGTAGGGATTTTGGATGGCAATATATTTTGGCTGTTTTGCAGCTAACAAAATCACTATGCTACCCCTAACACTTAAGGGCATTTTACTTTACAGATTGCAAATAACTTTTTTGGGTAACTTTTTCAAATGTGTCCTGTTTACACTTTTTCACACCAGCTAAGATTATTGGAAATCTTTATATAAAATTTAACATTTCCATTAGTTTCTGAACACATATGTCCTTGAAAAAAATACAGCAGCAATTCCTCTGAGCCTGACACTCTCCCACTGCAATCCTTTTACACCACTGCACCCGTCTTTTGTAGACAACATTACTCGCTCTGGCTTTGTACTAGTGCAGCTAGAAATAGAATTAGGGCTTCTACCTCCAGTCAGCGTTATTTGGCATTAATCCTCTTCGGCAGAGGCAGCAGCCAGCTTGCTGCCAGCTGTTGGCAGGTCTCTGTGAAGCACTGGAGTAGATGACAGTTTTAGAAGTTGAAAATGCACATGGTGTTCAATGGAGAAGTATTGTAATTTTCATTAAAATTAGTGACTACACTTAAAAAATTTAAGGCAGTTGTTAGGATAGACCCTCTGTACTCCCATGAATGTTTGGTAGCTGCTAAGGCAGGAAACTGAAAAGTAATCATCCATTTTTTCCATTCTCATGCCAATTTATGTATCAGCATCTCAATATCTTGGTTTTTCTATAAAATGGACAAATTACACATCTGTACACTCCACCACAGAGCAGTGAGGCTTATCCAGTATCCTGCAATAATAATGCTGTAGTTGTAGCAACCGCCATGAAAGAGGCTGAAAGTGTTCCAAGGAGAAATCATCATTCTAATTTTGTAAGTGGGGAAAGCAGAACAGAGAACGGTGGTGACCTGTCAGAGGGGTGAGTGGCAGCAGCCAGGGTTCCCAACGCCTCCTGCCTCTCCTGCAGCGCATCAGCTGTGATGCCAGGACAAGCAGTAGGGACAGTGCCATAACACAGGAGTCTTCACGTACACCTTGGAATACTCTGGCTCTGTACACAGCGTACAGCTGTAGGATATTGGCCTGTGTGCAGGGGTAGCTCCTGCAGAGCCTTCTTGGCCTTCTCCTGCAAGTGGGATCAACCATATTTTCCTTGCAGGGTCAGGACTGGGGCTGTCTGTTGTAAGAATCTGTAGTTCTCCTCTCTAGAATTTGATATTAAGAATTTCAAAATGCAACTGCTTATGTACACTTCCTCACCTTGTTCTCCTTGTATCAATATAACTCTACTTTTTCTCTCTCCTTTTAAGCACAAGGCTAGTATTTCTTTCCATCCCACACAATCTAAACCTAGAACACCTGCAGTTAGCTTAAACACTACTAACAAAACCTATGTTTGCAAAGAGTTGGAGGCAAGATGATGTAAAGTTCATATATGAGTATATGAAAGCCAAACTAGCCTTTGGATAGCTATGGATAATTCTTTCTGTCCTATAAAAGACTGGTAGTTCATATTGTTTTCCATATTTTATTTGCTGGGATTTCATACCGATTATGGTATTTATTTAAAATAACAAGCTGTGTGAGTCCATCCAGTTTCCAAGAACCCCACTGCCACTGCTCATTACAAGCTATGATTAGCGATAGGCTTACATTGTTAATGTCTGCAGGTATTCTGAATATTAGACCTGTCTTTTGTGCGTAGTTCTCCCTTCTGGTTACCTGGGACTTGTCTGCTTGTATTCCCTCACCTTAAACCTTTACCAACCAGAAATTATACACTTGTAAAACAGGCATGCTGTCCTGTTACAGTGAATCAATGGCTTTGCTCCCAGTCCTCTTTTCATGTGTTATTAAAAATAAAAGTTTTTCTCCATGCAGCATGAGTGCCGTTGCTGATTAGAAGCTTGCATTGGCATTTGAATTGAATCCTCAGCACAAGGCAAAAGGGAAGGTAAAAGTTTGCTGACAGCTTGCAGCTTCATGGCATGTTTCTCTGAAGCTGGAGGTGAGAGAGGAAGACACAGTGATGGGTCTTAGGATTGAGACTAGAGCTTTGTCTCCAGAAGACTGAGTTTTATTTTCTAGTGCAAGCTGGTGTTGGCTTAGACCACATTCAGATGCTCAGCTGAATTTTTGGCCAACTTGTGATGTAGATCTACTGTTCTGATTCATTTGTAACATCCCTAGAATATAATTTAACTTTCCCATTAGCCTGTACTTTCATTAAGAAATCATATATTTAAACAGGGGTTACAGCCAAAACGTATATCTCCAGTTTCAGGTTCTACAAGGAGAAGTCAGCAGTGATCAGGTTTGCTGTGGCTCCTTGCAAGTGTAGGACAGCCCATACAACCTGCAGCAACCCCAAAGGCTTGTTGAACAGCAAGGACTCGTGGTCCTAACTCACATTAGAAATGCTTTAGGGTTTTAGTCACAGGATGTGTACATTGTAGAATGGTTTGGGTTGGAAGGGACCCTAAAGATAATCTAGTTCCAAGCCCCCCACTGTGGGCAGGGATGCCACCCACTACATCAGGAATATATACATGGGTATGTCCAGGCATGGAGATATAGATAGAGATATATAGATACATAGGTATATAGATATATACACAAATATATTACTTTTCTTCTTCATGCAGTCTTCAGAGATGTGTGTCCTGCCCCATACGATGGGTAGAATGGTCTCTTCGCGGAGCCCTGAAATAACGAGTTTAGAGTACGGCAGCAGTGAGAGTGGCATTGCCACACTTGTAGGACAGCACTCAAAGGACAGATTCGAGCTGTGTCTCACCAGAATTTACTTCCATTGGAAACTGAACCGCAAATATCTAAACAGGACATGTGCAGAAGATTTTAGTCTCTATATTGCTGCAAGAAGAACAAGATAGTCTCACTTAAAGGGGAAAGAAGCCCTCATTCTGAGCCCTGCATTAACATGTTTTTCATTTCTTTCTTTCCAAGTTGACCAAAGTGAAAGCAATCTGCCTCAAATTTCATAGTCAAGATTTTGTGCCAAGATTAGATGTAAAGTGGGTCAACTATTCAAAGCTGGTAATTTATGTGAATGCAGGATTTGTACCAATTTGTTGTTATCTAAAATGACTAATGTTTCATGAAAACAAATTTCTGCTTGTGGATTGCTCTGAGAATGGCAAATACTGCTTTTGTACGAGCATGTCCCTTTCGGGCACTGTTTGTGGGTGACTGGTGACTTCAGTCAGGCAGGCCTCTCTCCCTCCTTGGACACTGGTGGTTGAGGTGCAGAAAAGCAGGGTTGCCCTTGAAACAATCCAGGAAAGAGTGGGAGTCATTTCTAGAGTGAAGGAGGAGCTATGCCAGATGGATTAAAATATTTTTAGGTCATCTAATGTTGTTTTGGGGAAAAAAAAAACAAACAAACAACTTTATAATATATATTTGCAACCATAAAACCTCCTGAGACTTGCTCAGGCCAGGAAACAGCTGATTGTCAGGCTTTTGTGTGTGTTGAACTGATCAGTGTAATAATGAGAGGTGTAATGGGTACATTGAATTAATTGTTAATACCTCTCCTAGGTGAGATTTGCTTTAGATTTGACCATTTTATGTGCCCCCAGCATTGCCTGGGACCTGAGCAGGAACCTGCCAGGCACAGGGCTGCAGGGAACATCCCCTGCCATGGTTCTTATACAAGTGTGGTGTGTATTCCTGCCCTGTCCTTTCCTTTTCCCGTACCTTCCTGCCCTGGCAGAAAAGCCCTTTGCCCTGGGGCAGGCTGTGGGATGAAGGCATCTCCCTGTGGAGGGGATGAATCCCCATGAGCCCCTGTTTTTGAGGTGCCCTGCCTGGCTGGGGTGGTCTTCAGCAGACTCTGATACAGGGCCATGACAGAGCATCAAGAAGCAGATGGGTGCTCACTAAAAGCAAAGGGCCATTTGACGTGTAGTCATTAGCCATTGCTGAGTGCATTAGTCCTCTTATGTCTTTCAGAAAGTCATCCTTTTATAACAGAAAATTGCTATTTTGTTCCAAGTAGACTTAATTTCTATAATAAGAATAAATCCCCTTAATTAGGGCTATGAAGAAGCAAAATATCATGTGCTTCATAGGAAGGGCGGTAGCTGCTAAGCTCAGGGAAGGGAATGGGTCATGGAAGGGATGCTGGGTCTGCTGTGGCGTGGTGCAGGGTATGGCTCTGCACCAGGGTGGCTGCCACGAGTGTCCTGCAGCCCAAAAGGCTGCCCTGTGCTACTGGGACAGCACTGGCAAGGTGTGCCTGGTCTCTTCTGGCAGCAAGGCTTTCATCTTCGTGTGCTGTGGCTCCTGCACCTTTCCAGCCTGCCCAGCACCTCCATGTTCAGCCACTGTCCTGAAAAGCCCTGCTTTTTGCCAGAGATTAGGGTGGATATTGTACAGATTTGGCTCTGTCAGAAAAGCAAATTTTCATCATTTATGTTCAGTTTGTGTCATTCCGGGATTGGCTCAGCTACTGATACTTCCTTTGTTACTAGCATCCTATGCAAGTGACCAACCATAGCATGTCATTTGTTGGTCTTCTCTTCCTTCACCATTGCTAGTAAATTAAATGAGACTTCGTGTATTTGTAAAGTCCTTTCACTAATCTGTACCTTAAGATGAGGTTTGATGGAGTGGCCTGTTTCTGGTAACAGCAGAGCGTATTCCAGTGGAATGTACAGCGTCCGAGGGAGCCGAGCATGGTGAGGGGCTGTGAGCTGCTCCGGTGCGGCGGGAGAGGAGATGAGAGCATCCTGCACCATTCATTGTCAGCCATCACCACCTAGTGGCAAAAAGGCTCTGTCTGGATTCAACTGCCAGCTTATGTGTCTCTTTCAAGGCTATTTCCTTCCCTCCCCCCTCCAAAAAAAATACAACCGAATTTTCAAATAGGGTACACATCTGCTGGGCTGATCACGGACTCACATCAGCTTTTTTAACAACGTAAAATTTCATTTCCTGCAAGGAACCACTTCTGCCTCATATGAACTGACATCCAAACTGACTCACATATGTTGTCTCTTAGACACCTTGACTGTGTACACAGATAAAACAAAAGTACTTTAGCTTTTGCCCAGGAATGAACAGACCTTTTATGCCACCCAGACTCACATGTAGTAGAGCACCAATCCTGAAATCCAAGGAGACAGGCATCTTTGATATATGTTTTCATCTACTTATATCAAAAGGAATAGAAGCCCCTGTCCCTAAAATAAAAGATAATCTGGTTCTTCTAAGTCCTTTTGTGGTGTACCCCAGAGAACAAGGATGAAAATGCTATATCCAGGTACATGCCTTGTAACAACAGTTTCTTTAGATAGAGACTACAATAAAACTTGTCACCAACAGTTCAATGTACTCACAGTGGCAATTAAATTAACTGACAATGGAGTTATGGTTCCTCCATTTAGTTGTGATTATCCTTTTAATTTCATGATTTCCTAATGGATAAAATGCTTGCTGGCCTTAAGAAGTGTGTTGGCAAGGTGCTTGCTGGCAGAGCAGGCTCCCTCTGCCCCAGCCCTGAACTATTGGCTGAAATACTCCTCTGCCTCTGGGGGACTAGACAAGGGCAGGATGAGCTTGTGTGTGCGTGCAAACCACCCTTTGAGATGGTCCCTCTGCGCCTTTAAACCCTGTTTTCAAAGCTGCTGCATGCAGTAGAGTTTTTCAACCTACCCCTCTGCCTCCCATTCCCCCAAATCTTTGTAGGGTGCATGGAGGAGCCCAGGCAGGCATGGGAAGCGCACAGCCATGCTGGCAGCCACAGGGGCATGAGAAGGAGAGCCATGGCTCTTGTAACAGAAATGGGTTCAGCTCCTATAAATCCAACTTGCTCCAGATGCTATTGCCAGGCTTTGGGTGATGCCCGATCAATCCCTTGGTTCCTTCTGCCTGGGGGTGGCCCGAACTTGGCACGAACACTATGACATACCCTGGCAGCCTGCAAAACCGGTGACTTTCACGTGCTCCTCTCAAGCAGGTGACTGCACAAAGCCTCAGAGGGTGGGATAATTAAACCATGTCATATTTAGGAGGTCACTTCTATACCCTGGACCTCAGAAGGGTTGGTAGGCCAAGCAGGCTGACATAGAAACAATTACAGGCTCACTGGTGGCCAAGTTTCTTAGCATAAGCCTTGTGGATTTGGGGTGATGCAGGTTCATGATAAAACATTCCATGTTTTCTTCCTACTTTTTCTGTTTTATCCCCCATGAGAAAAAAAATAAATGAAAAGTATCTTCTAAGCCTACTATTTTCTGCAAGGAGGAAAGTTTCCCAGAAATTTGCTATAGATGAATATGTCCTGTGATGCCAGAAGTGATTTTCAGTGGAAGGTGTATATACAGTTCCTGGACTGGCCTGTTCATAGTTTTATTTTGAAATGTTTCTTTTGAGGTTCCTATCTAATAGTGATATGATCTTAATGAAGAGTAAAATCAGACAAAACAAACCTTCTTTCAGTTGTTTTCTTGACCCTTTCCTCGTGTGCACACCTGGGCTGTAGTTTGCGTGTACAAGTGTTGTTTTTTGACCAGTGTTCAGCCTCCCCTCTCTTTCTTACCCCCAACACTGCTGGCTGGTGGGAGATCAGAAATCCCTTTAGGAGCAGAGGTCTGTGACACCTGCCCGAGTTGTATTTCAATGACAGGCAAGTGCCATATGTATAACATTTTTGGGAAAATACTTCTGGAGTGCAGGGCACTCGGCCAAGGTTACGGTCTTTCTGTGGCTGAGAGGTGATGGGCTGCAATGTCCTCTCAGAAACACACACCTCTGACCTTTGGTGGGCCCACTGTGTGTTTGCAAACAGGCACGAGCAGCACGAACGGCAGCAGGCAGGATTGTCACCCGGGCAGTGTAAAGCTGGCAGAACAAGTGGGAATCTGCCACCTTAGTGCAGCAGTTGTCCCCCGCCTGCCAAAGAAAGCATTTTGCAAGTGTCTCTGGTGTGATGCAGGGACTTACTAGCAGGCTGAGGTCCAGGAAAGGCACTTGCTGCATGACACTTCTCTCAGGTTGAAGGCACTGAGTTGGCAGAAGGCAGGAGGGAGCTTGGGAAGCAGGCAGAAAAATCAGCAAAATAACGTGAAGGAAAGTGTTGCCGTGGGAACCAGCTGACAGTCAGTGGGGCAGAGTCCAGGCAGAACCGCCCAACCTGGCCGGCGGCTGCCGGACACTGGGAACACACCAGAGAGAGCAAGTGATGCACCCCCTGCTGACAGGCCGAGCACAGGCCCCCACTGTAAGGCAAATACTCTGTGGTTTGAACAAATACTGTGGACAGAGCTTGGGAAATTTCTTGGAAACCCTCATGCTAACGTCTATTACTCTGAAATTACTGATTAGGCTGCAAAAAATGTGTCTAAAGTGCAATTTAAGGTGTGAACATGTCAGGCCATATCTGTGCTGGTGTTTTGTAGGTCAAAGCCCCAAAGAAACAGCAGACAGTAATGAGTCCCCCGACCTTGCACTGCTGACTAGTGACTCTGACTTTCCCTCATCTCATACCAGCACACAGTAAATTCTTACGAGCTGTCACATTTATCTTTGAAAGGGACTTCTCAAGGAAGCGGAGTATCTCTCCTCCTATTCCCCTTCCCCTCTCAGAGAAGAGCCTCTTCCTCTTCCATAACATAATGAACTCAAAATCTGTTGTATATATTTTTTCCATGATTTTATGAAAAATTCAAGCCAACTTCTACCTGCCTGCAGTATGAGATGCTAGGACTGAGACAGTGAAAGAGGAAAGACTTGTCAAACCAATGACTGCATTTAACTTATGTTGTTTGTTTCTCCCTCTCCTTGGAGAGATGTACAAATGAAAATTCAAGAGACCAGAATAAAAAAGCGTGGCTAGGTAGAGGGTGGCATTAACAACGAAACGGGAAAGGACATTTTGTTTGTGTTGCAACAGGATCTATTTTTAAGAGCTTGATGTATGTTTCATGCCATAAAATCACTTCTGGGATTATTTTTTCTAAAAAAAACAATAAAAAATAATGCCCATGCCCGCTGCAGAGAGCACTAAAATAGTCCACTCCAGGCACTTCAGACAGGATGTATGGAAACAATCACCGTTAGCCTGAGGTAAGAACAAATAGAGGCAACTATCTGATGACGCAGAATAAAGAGAAAAGAGCTGGATTTTGCTCAAGTAGATTGAATGAGCCTGTGGCATTGGAAGGATTATTAGGGATGATGGAATTGATAATTTGTTTGACCTAGGAACTGCTCTAATTGGTGGCCATCCCTTTGAATATGAATATCCCATTGAATATTTGCAGTAACTCTCCTTGAAACAAAACAAACGTGTTCAGATCTCTAGGTTAGGGGGGAGCCTCTTTTTACTTCTGAGGTGGGGGAGGGTGATCAGATGTCATTCAGTGCTTTAAAAATATGCTCTTTCTTGAACTGGCAGGAGCATCTCAAAGTGATTGGTTTTTCTATGTATAGCTCTAATTAAAGGTTTGGCTTTCATTTAGTCTCTTGTTTTCCTGGCCTATAAGATCACATGTTGGTCAGAACATTTTGTTTTAAGCAGAAAGCTCACCTGTAAGGGCCCAGCCAGTACACATACTGCTCTGAGGTATTTTTAGTTATACATGAGGTGGGATTTGAAAAATGAATATGGGAACGAGGTATCCAGGTCCTACTAAAATTCACTTTGATTCCAGCATAACTTTAAAAATGAGCTAGTAAGTTGTGTAAACATGAGTGGGAAGGAGCCTTTTTTCCTTGATAAACCCTATTCAAGCTCTCAGGTGTTAGAGGGACCTTGTCTCCTCATGAAGTCTTCTCCAGCATCTCTCCCAAATGTTACCATCTTGACAGGAGCGTGGTTCCCCCACAGGAAAAACTCTCTTTCCGAGTCTAACCAGGGAGATACTTGATGAAATGATGACTCAGCAAGTGGCAGTGTGTGAGGGAGACGCTATTCCTGAGGTTCCCTGGGAGCCCCTCTGCTCCTAATTTCCTTTGCCTGACCCTCCCCTCCACTCCCCCACCTCTGCTTCAGGCAGGTTGTCTGACCCTGTGTGTCATCTCAGGAATGATTTTCAAGCCCCAGGACAGCAGGAGAGCAGCAGGTGACACGTGTGAGCCACGTGGGCGAGATGCAGTAGCTCTTTCAGGTTGATTTGTATTGCTGTGGAAGATCACAGCCCGACTTCACTGACCTGCTTTACCTGAGGGATAAACCCAAGTCCAGGCTGCTGCCTCTTGTCTTTTTCTCTGCTGTTTCATAAGCTTTTATAAGAAACATTATATTTCACAGAGTTAAATGACACAATAATTGAGAAATATATCTTTATTATTAGAACATTTATATTCTAAAAACTTTTATCTGGGGTTACAGTACAATCCAATTTCTTCCTAATTAACTAACCTGGCATATTTCAGCAAGTAACTGTAAATTAGGCTTTGAAAAGTTTAAGAACATGCAACTTCTTTTACTCTTTTCCTCCCCCAAAAGGACAAATTACAGTCAAGATTTTGGCGTGATAAATAATAAAATAAACATCTCATTTGTGAACTACTAGTTGCACTTAACTTTGGTGACTAACAGAGTACATAGGCATTTAAAAATAAAAATATTCTTTCAGTGTCAAGTGGATAAAGAAACAGATTAATACATTTTAATTTATTATCTTTCTAAAGTTTACCTTTATTACCTTCAATAAAGGTAATTTTTTCAGGTTTGTAAAATGATGTGGGAAGCAATAGAAAAAAACTCCAGGATGTTTCTATTTTGTAGCTGGCCTATAAACGTTGTTGTAACACACAATCTGACCCAAGCCCATGCAACACAATGAACAGCTCCTTTTCACCACACACAATGCCTAGCATAAGGCCACGTGCGGCCTTGTGACGTAGTTAAATAAATATTAAAATATCATCACAACCTAAATACCTGAATTGGTTTTACACTGTGACTTTCTACTGAAACAGTGTTGAGAAACTTTAAACATATATCTGATTGTTCTATATATACTATTTAAAATAAAAGTGAGGAATAATACTCTCTTTCTTCACTCTGCTACTTTCTGGGAGGTCTGTACACTGACAAATGTATGACATCTGTAGTTACCTGATCACAGCTGACTGATCAGTCATCTTCTGCTTTAAAAATATTGCAACTCTAGTGCTTATTGCAGCAGTAATCATAGTGATACACTGTCTTTTAATACTCAGTTCTGCTTACAGACATAGTTATAAAAAATGAAAAACATTTTTCACAAATCTTTGTACACATACTGTAAAAATCACCTTCCACATAAACAATTTACATCTGTTATGAGCATTTAAAAAATAAACCACACAGACTTGTCTCCGCCTATCCTTTCTTTTCCTTGAGAAAACAAATCTCATCAGTAACATCATCAGGATGTTCATATCTGTAAACATGGCATAAGGATTCATGTTACCAAAAAACTGTACACGCAAAAAAATCATCTTGATAAATAAATACTCTGATAAATAAGGATCCTTTTAATTGGCACAAACCAATGTAAACATGTGCATTTCTGTTCTGCTCTCACCTCTAACTTCCTTGCACTTGGGCATTTAGTTGAAATTCAGGGATCTCTCAGTCCTGTAAGGATTCTTCGGAGATAAAAATGTGAAGGGTTTGGGTTATGATGGTGGCCGTTTAGGCCTCTCATGCCTAAGAACAAGCACAGGCATTGAGCACGATGCCCTGCAGTAACATGTTGCTTTAGCCTGTCATTTGCTGCGCCACAGCTGAAAACCTGCCACTGGCACTTGGCACTGAAATTCCTCCTCTGGCTCAATTCGGTCCGTGCTTGTCAGAGCTGCAGTACCAGCTTCTGGTTTCCTTGTTAAGTGACACCAGAGGAGCCCAAACTTGTACCAACAGAACAACGTGGCTGCTGGCAAGAGTGAGTGGTTTAATGTATCCAAAAAAACATGGAAATGTGTTTGACTGGGCCTATAGCAGGAAATCCAGGGTAGCTATCTACTGCTGTAAACAGCCTTCAGGCAACTCAAGCAGGCTTTTTGCATCTGAGTATGTCTTGCAAGTAAGTTAGTCATTGATCTTACACCAACCTAAGCAGAAAGATTGGATATTTAGGTGCCGATTAAACGGATTCTTCTGAACTTCGGCAACAACACGGATGGAAAATAAATTACCAGGCCACATGCTGCCAGTAAAATAATTAAACATACAGCCACAGTACTGCCCAGCAAGCTAACTGCAGTCATTTAAAATAAGCTCCATAAATGACTAAATAAATAAATAAATAAATACATGAATAAATAGAAAAACCTCCAAGTAAACTGAATAAAACGTCACTTCTCTTACGGCGCCCAAAGAGGGAATGGCGTTACTAAATAATATAAATCTTCCATATGTATATATTTCTATGTATTATAGCTGATATGTTTTGGCATGGCCAGATGGATAGGAAAAAGTGGGATGACTAACTTGGTTCAATATTTGTTGTGTCGAAGCCAAGTTCCTGCGTTACTGCGTATTGCTCACCGCTCCTGTAGCGGCTTGGCCTTTTTACCCATCTTTGATTTTGAGCTCACTTTCCTGGCAGAGCAGACTGGTTCACCCTTCTTTTGTGCTCTCCATATCTCCCTTGGGCAATCAACAGGTTCATAGAAGCATTTTACTGGCTGCAAGCTGTTTTTTTCATCCTTTGCTTTTTTCAGCAAGATTCTTCCCTTCTGAAAGGAATGAGGCTTTGCATCAGGGATGTTATATGAAGCATGTTGACTTCCTCTGCTCCTGAAATTAATAACAGTGATCATCGATAACTATTATTCAATCTCGCACAGTGATAGGTCCCCAAAATACCACAAACCCAAACATCTTCAAAGACAAAAATAGCCTTGTTTTACAGAACCAGAATGCATGTTAAAACCAGAGTTGCAAGATTAATCAGAGTTCTCAGGGCTCAAAAGCCTTCCTTACTAAAATAATCCCCACATGTGTTACTGGTGGATTCTTTATGCATGTTCATCTAACTTTTACCCCAATCAGAATTCTGCTGCTGAGACCTTAAGGAGGTCTGTACTTTGTGATCAGCAGGGATTTTAAAGATGTACATGTTCATAGCAACCTTCTGCAAAGAATGAACATCCCATGGTCTCTGGGAGACCACACAGCACCTGTTACAGTAGAAAGCGGGTGGAGGAACTGTAGGAATTTCTTGGTGGGATCTCAGTTCTAGCTTGGAGCTCCCCTAGGGAACTGCTGCTGCTACTAATGGTCAATACACAGGAAACTCCACACTCTGCTTTTGTGCTGACCACACATCTAAAGGGAAACTTCAGCTCTGCTTTTAGGCTTTGATTTGAAATGGGAGAAGAGGAAAGGGGAATAAAAAAATTGGTGGGAAGAAGGGTGTGAAAGCTTAAAGGCCAAAGTAAGATGAATGCTTTGTTCTCTTTGTGATGGTCCAAGCCCAGCAGGATTTGCAGAAATTGGAGAGCTCAGGTGGAGTGACAGCATGGTGCCTGGTGCTGCAAAGGCTCAACAACGCAGTCTGCTCTAAAATTTTACATTGAAACTGCAGTTCCACAGTTTAGCTACGTAAGATCATTTCAGTCCCTTGTAACATAATTTTGAAATGTTTTACAGCAGATACATCTAGTGTAAGAGCAGAACTATGAACATAAGGCACCAGCTCATGTCTGCCCAGCTCCTGTGACTGAATGAAGAACAGATGTGCTCATGTACAAGTCGATCTCTTAAGGGATCCCATAGGACTATTTTCCATAGCTCGTTATTTCTCAAAACCATGTACCTGTAGTATTATTTCTTCTGGGAATTAAATGATATTGCAGCACACTTGATAAAGCCATTTTTGGAAAAAGCTATGGTTGCTCAAGTGTGTACACTACAAACCCTTTCCTGCTCTTTAAAAAGAAAGCCTCTGTATTTATTGACGGGAGGCAGCGAGGATGAGTTGTATTACCTGGTTGGCAGCTTTGCCAACCATAATTCACTAGGGGAAGTTCTGGGAGGTGAAATGCTGTGCAGGTCCAAGCTGGAGCTTGCAAGCACTATGCCATGCTGGCCTGATGCAGGCCTGGGCTCTGACCACTTTCTGGGAGTTAGGAATGACTTGTGTGCCAACACAGGTGTTGGCCACTCCAGTTTACAATTGGTTTTTGGGCACTGTTTGTTACAGTCCCACTATTTGTTACAGTTACAGTTGTTAAAAGATGCAGCACTCTGTTTTTCTCAGACGTTGTAGTGAAAAAGTTACCTAATTTATTCCCAGAACACATGCAGGCCTTATTGCAGGTGATTGCAGTGCTGTTAGGCTCCGCTGCACCGAATGATGCCATTAAAGGTCAAGGTTAGTATGGTCAGAGGGGACTGCCTAAAGGGGCCAAACTGTATTTAAATTGAATGAGTTTATGTTAGAGAAGATGGATGTCTGTCCCTAATTCACAGTCAGGCTAAGAAGCTACCCAAGAAGGTATCACTTGGCCAAGGAGCACATATGATGCTCCAAACCACCTGCTGGGACTCGTGACCAAGTGCCAAAGACAAGGAGACCAGCCCCGGTTGGTTCTGCTGGTCCCAGGACAGCTGCTGGAGTAACCTGAGATGATGTCAGTACCCATGCTTTGTCAGGGCACTTGTCTGCTGACAGTGATTTTTAAGTCTACAGTGTTACTGTCAGTTAGGAAATGACAACTGTCTCTCTCCTAGCTACAGAATGTTAAAGATATTTTCAACTGAAACTGGGTCTGTGTTTGCCAAAGAGATTCAACTCCTGTAGCTTTGCAGTAGGCTGTTACAGTCAGCAGGAAGGAGTAATTCATTTAACAGAAAATTTGTCTTCTTTATTTTCTTTAGAGAGTATCTGATTTTAGCTTTAATTTAGCAGAAATCTGTTTTTCCTCCATTATATAGATCATAAATATAGATCATACACAGGTAAAAAACCTGATCCAAACCCAACCTGAATCAGGCTTTTGGATAAGGTGAAATGCAAAAGCAGAAATGTAAGCATGTCAGCTTAGTGTATTTAAGTAAGAGAAAAAAAACAGAGATATACATACAGGCATCTGGGTTTCTTATTTAATGAAATGTCTGTAAACTGCAATGAAAACAAAACCAGGTTATTAATAGTACATTATCAAGTAACTAAAGTACAAGGATAAAATATACACAGTCTTTAAAATCGTATTTCCATTCTCACCTGCTGTTAAAACCAGAACATCCATGGAATAAAAGGAAAAAAATCCTTTTACTGAGTATTACTCTTCCAGCTTATGAACATGTTTTTAAAATTCATAATATGTGAGTTGTTAGTGGTTGGATTTTTCCCGTTATTTTTATTCTAACTATAATCAAAGTAAATTGCCAAAGAAGTGTGGGCTGAACAGGGATCTTTCACATTAGATTAAACAGCATGGATGCAGTGAGAAGTAATTATTGTGTTTCAGATAATTAATAAGGGGCAGTGCCTGAATAAACTGTATTAAATTAACTTTCTCTCAGAGCCTTTAATTTTGCAGTGATACATTTCCTTTACACAAGTGCCCAGGAAACTCCACTTACGAGCCCTTGGCTCTGCCAGAGCTGCACTGAAGGGCAGAGGGAGAGGATGCAACATTTCTCTCCCTTCCCACTCCAAATCCTGAGACCAGCTAGGGACAGAACAGCCTCAGTACCACCACAAATTTGCATGACTTCATTTTTTACAACAGTTTGGTTCACAGTGTGAAAACACTTTGTCTGGTCCCCCTTTTGGTGGGGGTCCTGAAAGGAGGTGTTTAATGCCAGTTCAGTCTAAATCAGTCTGAGTTACTAAATCAGTTCTTTGTACTGAGCTCCCATCAGAGCTACTAAACTGAGCCTTTGAATATCATTTAATGAAGTCACTGAGCCAAGCAAGTCAGATCCGGCATCTGAAAATGATTATGTTATTGTAAATGTTCCCTGTGTCCCTGGTATTGTCCACAATTTGCAGATGGATTTTTGCCCAGCCTGACTTTGCTTGTCATCTGTCTTGGATGGAGGCTGAAGCCATCTCATAGTGTGCTTTTCTGTAATTACCTCCTGAAGGTCGGGATGGCCAATATTTGACCATCCCATGAATGACCTTAGAGGAATGCTGAAGTCATGCAGAAAGCAGGACAGCTGCCTTAAAGATTAGAGCCTTCCCCAAAGAATGCTGCTGAGGCAGGAATCCCAGTAAACAAATCAAGAGCAAGGGAGATGATTTAATATCGAGGACCATCTTTATGGTCCCACTCAACCTTCTCACAGACACTGTTTGAGATGTCCTGCACTGGCCTTCAGCACATCTATATTTATTCAGGTCTTACTTAAAGCTCTTTGTCTTCCAAGTGGCTATGGGACCCTTTCCTTTCTACCACTGTGTACCCCTTCATTGCTGTGCATGATCAAATGCCTTCCTTTCACACCCCAGGGTGAGCAATTACTTAGCACAGGCAGCATGGGGTATTCATTTAAATGAAATGCTCTTTGGAAATCCTGTGCCTAAAACTTGCCATATAAATGTAACGCATTGTAGGAAAAATACTGAGTGTAGATATTAAAAATGAGGGCTTTTAGAGAAATGATGTATTTTTAAAAGCAATGTTCAGACAGCTGTAGCTTCTAATCCATGGGGGACAGGCCTGTGGGAATCCATTCACCATTACTAAGTCTCCCATGATAGGTAACTAAAGCCAGTTTGCCAGCAGGCTGATATGTCACCTATAGGGATCCATGTTTTTCCTGAAAGTCTTTAGACATCCCAAAAAATCTGCCAAGTCACTAAGTGACATAAAGAAAAGTGTTTGTGGCAAAAGCAACAGCAGTAGGAGCCAAAACTAGAAAAAAAAATTAAATATCTGTCAAATATTTCATTCTGCTCTCCCTTTGCAATCTTTGGCTATTGCTGCTCTTACGCTCTCTGCTCCTTTCACTCATAGGTTTAAAACCTAAATAAAACACACTTGAAGAAACACTTTACATCTGCACATCGGCCTGGAGTAGCAATCAGCCCATCCATGCAGCCCACCCATACTCAAACTGCAGTACTTTCCCTCTGGGGAAGGGTTTCAGCTCAGGGAAGGACTTTGGTGGCTTACCACGTGCTCGCTGCCGTCGGTGTGGTGGCACACCATCTGCTGATTCTGGTAATACTCCAGCTGCCTCTCCGCCAGATCCACGCGCTGCAACAGGTTCTCGATGAAGTGCTGCAGCCTGGCTTTCCCCCGCACTTCTTTTTCTGCTGCTTCTTCCAGGAAGTGGTTGAAAGTAACAACTTCTCTGCAAGATGGAAACATTGTAGAGAGGCCACATTTAAATAACAGAAGGGCCCTGGTTTCACCACTGTCAAAAATTACTGACGCTTCTCCTGTTTTTCATGGTGCTAGCCTGTGGTGGCTCCTTACTGTCCTTTACCTCTATCAAAGTATTTCAACTTTTCTGTGGACAAAGCAAAGATCTGGAAACCCAAAAGCTGAATTTACGTTTATGGGCAGTGAGTTTGGGATAGGTTTTTTTTCCCGTTATTAGGTCTCTTGGAAATAGTCTTTAGTGGTCCACAGGGTAGAAATGTCATTAAGCATCAGCTCTCAAGGTGATGGAGACAGCTACATCTGCTTTCTTTTTTACTTAACCATGAGAATATAAGCACTGAAACAGGAAGAGAAACACATGAACCCCCAAATTCATCTTCCCATTTCATCATAATCGTTGCAGTGGTAGTTTAATGTTGCTTCTGGGGTGGTTCCTAACTTAAAAGGGCTACTGTGGCCATTGAACTTCATTTTAGCTGTGATCTTGCAAGTATGTCAAAGTGCAGTGTTATGATCTGGAGCTGGTGGGAGCACAGGAGATTAACAGATAATCTACAGATTACAGAGCAAGGAGTGCATGCGTGGGAAGAGCAAGTTTTAGGTCAGGAGTTTAGAAACGTGTCTTGTCTGGTAACACAACTGGAAGGAACCAGGACAGAACCACAGTGACTGTGAAAGCTCCCAGCTCTGTACTGAGACACAGCTCACTTCGAACTCCTCTGCATACTATCAGTTTACTGTCAGTAACTGGGCCACCATTTGGACCTCTGATATCAGAGAAGTATCTGGGTGGGAGAAGTCTGGTTACAGATCAAAGCATGTATTACAAAAATGGCAAATCTGAACATGTAGGACTTCCCTGGTTAATAAATGCCAGGATAAATATTTCTTACTCTGGCAATGAAACCATGTTAATTTTTGCTTTGTACAGAGCAGAGCGGGTGGGAGTTGAGGGATCTGGTTCTTGCCAAATGAGAAAGGGCAGGATTGCTTGGTAGAATTACACTGCCTGAGGAAAAAGCATTTTAAGTAGAAAGCAGGAAACAGTTTGTAGCAGAAATAATCTTTCAAAGCTTAGCTTGTTTGTGACAAATCCCAAGTTTTTCTGTTTCCTTGTTTTAACTCAGTACAGTGTAGGTAATCGGTTTAACACAGTATAGTTGTTTTAACAGTGAGCTGTTTTGTGCTAAGAAGAGTTAGGCACAAGTGGTTAGCCATGGAAATTCACCACCTAGGATTCAGGCTGTGCCTGCCTGCTCTATATCACAGCAGAGTGCTGCTTGCATGGCTGATCTAATGGCAGGAATGAGGTAAAAACAAGGATGTATTGTTTGGACGAAGAACATTGATGAATATTAGTTTATATTAACTCACCCAAAAAACCTGGCTTAAGAAACAGAGAGGTACCTTGTTTGTTAAATTCAGCTATTCCATTCCATTTCAAGGCTTCTGCACAATTTCTGTGACTATTAGCTTGCCCAGAGCAACCTGATCCTAAAGAGCCACTGAGGAATGCATAGGAACAAGCCAATCTAAACTCATTAAGGTCAGTTTTAGGACTTTATTCTCACTGCACTTACACCACTGTAACTTCTTTGATTTCATGATGCCACTCTGGTTTTGGGTTAGTATAGAAGCCCTTGGCACTCCATCAGGCTCCTCTTTTCCAGGGGACAGGAAGCACAAAAGGACAGAAACTCAGCAGCCTGGCTCCAGATCCCTTCCCCCTTGGGCAAGGAAGAGCTGTGCACAGCCTGGCAGGATGCTGGCCCTCCAGCAGGGAAGGGTGGGCAGCGTAGGGAGCCGCCAGCCTGAGACACCACGAGGATGTCCCTCCTGGGGACATAGACAGCTTGTGTGTCTCACTGCAGTGAGAAGCCACAAACATGGAGTACCTGGCATTTATTTTTAGAAGGGTGACAGTTTCAAGAACACTAACATTTGTAACTGTCTCAGCAAAGGTAATTATAAAGCATTCATTAATTGCCCGCTCTATGGCACAAATAATCACCAACAGATTTTCCTTTCCTACAAGTATCTCATTAGATTTGCCATAAGGAGGCCGGGGGGGAAGCAGTGCTTTTTTCAGGTAGACTTAGATGACTATCAGGAGGAGAACCGACTCATAATGGCAATAAATTCCCTAGTATTTTCCTTGCTCTCTAGGCTACTAAAGATAACTTGGCATCCTCCATGCCATTATTTGTAGGGACTGTTATTAGCAGCCGTAACAGCATATCCATAATTTCTCTCTGTTTGTTTAGCTGCCTCGGTACAGCCTATGAACCTGCCTTTAATAACTTTAGATTAAAGATTTTCCTTTGGACTGAAATGTGCTCTGTAAATTCCCCTTAGAAAGACAAGAGCCAGAGCATACCTATGCATTAGGTCTTGGTCACACGCCTTGTCCCGAGAAGCAGCACTTCTCAGAAGAACAAGAGCAAGCTCTGAGGAATGACTGCTAATAAACTCTCTGTACTTGCTCCAACGCCTCTTCCTCACAGAGCTTGCTCCATGCCCCTCCTGTGCCTTGGTTACCTGAAGGGAGTTCCAAGAAGAATTTTTACCCTCCTCTCACTGTGAACAACAGGGAAATGGTTCAAAGAACTCATATAGCTTCCTGCAGCTGCTGTTTTTCTGTCTAACTGCCCTCCTTGTCTCTTGTAGTTTGACCAACTTTTTCTCAGCCACACTGATGATCCTCTCTCTTCAATTCTATTTCTGGATATCAGTGATGAGTTTTTGCTTATCTTCTTTATTTTAGTTTCAATTTTTCTCCAAGTCCCTGACAAGTTTTTGAGGATTATGTGAAAGGATTTCTGTGTTTTACTCTCTGCTCTTATGCTCATGGAAAGATGGACATTCACAGAGGTCAGACATGCTCCACATGAAGTCAGGGGGAAGCTGAGGCTGTGAATATTGTGGGGCCCTCTTGGTAGAGGCATAAACCAGAGCACAGCAGCACCAGTCCACTGGGCTCTGTGTCTTGACAGAACAGCCTTGTCAGCAGCATCCACCTGCAACAGGAATTATTTTGTTAAAGCCTGGCTCAGACCTGAAGCATTGCCCTTTCTAATGAGAGGTCTCTGCTACCCTGTGCTGACTATTCTACATCAGGAGCACTGCTGCTATATTGAGAAAAGGTTACGTGGAGTTATTAACTCCCCTTGTGAACTCCCCTGCTCCCAGCACCATCTCTTTCCTGCTCTGCTCCTCTGCCCAGCAGCCTCCTGCCCCCTTTCACCCAGCTCACCCTGGCACTTGCTGTAGCCCTGTAAGCAGTAGAACCTGTCATTAAATTTTCTGAGTGGAATAGATGATGCTCAGTGTAGCTTAGATCTCTTCAATTTCTGTAATGGATGGCAGAGTGATCTCATCTGTTTGCTTTTAGTTCGATACACCAATACTAAGCTATGTTGTATGCAAAATGCTTTGTTAAAGAGCTGTGACTGGGCAGCAGGGAGAAAGGTGGGCTTCTTACTTTGTCTTGGGTGCTCCTGTCAGACAAAACCTTTCAGGAAGAAGGAATTGCTGCTGCTGTCCAGGGAGCAGAGGGCGCATTGAACTGCCAGCAGCAGGATGAGGCAGGTGAGAGGGAAAGACAAGGGGCATGCAAGCTGAGAGGTATCCAAGAGGAGCAGCAGGGTTGTAGTGGCCTGTACTGCCAGAGTGCCAGAGAAGAGCTGTTCCCAGAGCCAGAGGAGACCAAGAGACATTTATTGCTGTGCAGCAGGCAGCTCAGAGGTGTTCAGCCGCAAAAACAAAGTGCAGGGGGAAGGACTCACTATAGGCAAGAAAGACTTGCTACCAAAGCTTTTATTTTAATCTGATTCTGCCAAGGAGTTAACCTGTTATAGTTAACCAAACTTAAGTAGTTTGGTGTTTTGCATTCCAACTCAGCCTAGCTGCAGAGAGCCTGCACTGAAACCTATCCCAAAACCTTCTTTATTGGGGCTGTTACCATGAAATAACATGAGATGTGGTCAATAATGTTATAAATAACAGGCTGGCTAGGTGACATTTACTCTTCTGCCTTTACCACTAGGCTATACAGTGCTCTTCCAGGATAAGTGAGCTGCAGCTCTTGTTACTGGACCAGTTGCTGGCATACACTGGGATGCACTTGTATGGCTTTCAGCAGCTAAGCATGTGATACACTGAGTAGATGCAGAGGGTGGGACAGCTCCAGCTCCTTAACACCTGACAAGAAGGGCTAATGATTTCTCACATTGCACCCAAGCCCTCCTACTGATGCATAGTACTGATCCCAGGACTAATTACAGCAACTCTGACATCTGCAACTGCTCTGTAGGTGGAGACAAGCATGAGGCTCTATGCAGATTCGGCACCCAAGTATCAAATCCCTTTAGAAAACTACATTTAGAATAACTTTGCCTAAAAATCAACAGAAAACCAAATGCATTACTTTACCTGAAGATGAGAAAATTCCTACTACAGTAAGCAGTAAAGTGATTTACTTGTAAAAATATTTAACATGTACATGCATTAAGTATTAATGCCACTGACCTTATCCACCATCCGATTGGTGTTACTGCCTGAAGGCTGCTCTGTTTTTCATTAGCTTGTGGTTTCATATTCCCACACCACTATCAGCACATTTGATTTAAGAGGTTCACACCTCCGCCCTCAGAAACTCATTGCACCCATTCAGTGGGCTGTGCTCTAGATCTGAGCCCTGAACTTACTGGGGTGACACTGAAGATTAAAATGCTTTATTTCACAGAGCCATTCTGTGGGACAGTCACGCCAGGCTTGAACCTGTGCAGCTGCCACGGGGGAGTAATCTCTCCAGTGGGAAGATGAAAGGAAAGGAAAGAGGGAACACGACTACCCAAAGCTGAGGGTGGAAGAACAATGTTTAATTGCAGTTGTGTTCTACTTAAAGCAAATCAAAACTGTTTTGCTGTACAACTGCAATTCATATTTTAAGGAAAGCTGTTTTAAAGCATAAATTGCAACGACCTCTAAAAGCCAGCTCTTTAATGCCATTGTCAAGATGTTATTTGCACAGATAATTTCATTAATTGCAAATTTAGAATGAAGCCACTGGCAAGAATTACTGCCCACCACAGCTATTCTGAAACAACACTCACATTCCAGGCTATGTCAGAGCAGAGGCATGACCAATCTCAAAACAAATGCATTAGACTGGTTAAAGAAATTGCTGTCAAAGATAAGCCAGCATACTACATTAATGATCTTATTCTATAATTAGGAGACAAAGTGAAACTGTTTAAGTCACCATTGAAGGCAGCTTCCAGCTGAAGAACATAACTTCAAGTGTTTACCCTGTTCAGACTTACTGAAAAGCAAACTCTACCAGTTTCCATTTTTCTTACATAACTTCCAGAAACAAGCCTCTTAGTGTCCTCTACAAGTTAAGTTCATAGCTGGTTTTAGTTTCAATGCTTTTCTTGATATCTTATTCAACAAAGTCTTACTGCCCTTGGGCATGCTTCTGTGTTATCTTGAAGATCACAGTATTCACTCTGAGTTGCACTCTCCTTCATCAAACATTGAATAATCCCTTTCAGGGCACATTTTCTAATTAAATCATTCCTTTGCTCAGCAGCTCTGTGCTTAGACTAATACTACTTCAACCATGTATTAGTATAGTCAGTGTTGCACCTCCACCTGTCCTGCCCAGCACAGTTCATCTCCCCAGGGGCATAACACAAGTATCACAGCATGGGCCCACATGCAGGTTAGCACTGCCGTTTTTGTAAGGAAGCAAAAAGAAAATTCAGCTACAAACATACCTTCACTTTATCACTGCCTTCCTTGGACTGCTAAAAGCCTTATGTAAAACAAACAAAAAATAATCAGCTGACAAATCTAAAGAAATAACCCTACTGACCCTACAAGCTCTTCAAATCGCAGCCCTGTTCTTGCTGGTGGCCTAAACCAACACTCCTGCTCTCATCCAAATGAGAGGTCAACCTATAAACCTGGGAGTGCTGTCATTTGAAATTAGTGCTTGGATTTGCAACAACAATGTAACTCTAAGAATTTACTCCCTACAGAGTTAAGAAGTTTGCAGAGGCGCTGCTTGCTTGGAGAACAGATGAGAGTAACCAGCTTCTGACAGCGAGGCCACGTGGCAAGTCTCAGTTTCTATGTCTCTGTCCCATATGCCTGGCCCCATCAAAGGCTCAGGACATGTGGGCTTTTACTGGTAGAACAGAGAAGTAGAAATGAAATTCCACCAAGTGAAAGTGCCCTCAGGTGCAAAGATTCTGCCGAGAGGGGACAGAGTCACAGCAGTGCAAGGTCTCTCTTCACCAGACTGGGCACAAAGGAACCGTGTGAGGCCAGAACAGCTCCACCTCCTTATTCTGGAAAACCAGACCTTTAAACCAAGAATTTAAATTTTTTCTGCCTAGGCCTTCTTCAGGCTTCCTAACCAAGTTGTTCTTGCTAACAGCCATTCTTTCTTTCCCTCAGCTTTCCTATTTGACTTCACAATCAGATCCAAAATCAGAGCCATTACCTACTGCAATTGGACTGTTATTTTCTTTCAGTTTCCTGTATACCCTTCTAAAGAGGAAGTTTTTTAAATACCAATGTTTTTTTCCCTCATAGCCAATTTATAGGACACAACATAAACAATTGAAACTTCTTTATCAGGATATTGTTATTTTTCAGGAGTTACTTGAAAAAGGTTCCCATAAAAGTTTTCAGCAGCTTCTCTAGAAAAGCCTCCAAAGAAGAGGGTTTTTTGACCTTATCTAAGATTCAGAGTAGAATTTTTTTCCCTCTTTTGGATGGTTTGTAGGGGTTTTTTTGGGTTGGTTTTCTTTTTACCCTCACTCAGATTGATCTAGACGAGCTCTACCTCAGTTTCTGTGACATCTAGGAATGCATATTAACTATAAACCCTTTCTTGCCTTCACATGTACCATATTCCATGATGTGGTAGTAGGGACAACCATTCAGAGACCAAGAGAATACTGGTTGCTTTTACTTCCTTTGAAATAGGACAAGGAGGTGTTTCAGGGAAGAAGGTGTTCTTCTTTTTTCTCCTGGAAAGAGGAACAAATTTTCAGCTACAGCAGCTCAATATCAATGCTAATTTTAGGAAAAGTTATCCATATTCACAAGATTACTTATGGGAAAAAAAAATCCAAAGAAACTGACGAAAGCATTTATTTCTGAAGGTCAGCAAGTATCAAAGCAATCCCTAAGGGATGCCTTTGACTTTCCACAGTGCAGTGAGAACTCTGGCTTCTGCAATTTCCATTAAGCAGCCTTGTTTGGCTTTCTAATCATCTGGACTTCTTCCAGAAATCAAAGCCAAAGTTGAGAGCCTCCTTTTTTGAAGGAGAAAGTCTTTTTAGCACACCAAGTAAGTTTTGAACACACACTGAATATGTAGACAGGTCTCAGAATTTAGTGCATGAGAAAGCCAGACAAGTGTCACTGATGCTACCAAAGTCATGAACATTCTTTCTTTTCTCCTCTACCACAGCATTCCATCCAGTGCCTTCCTCCTGCCAGAGCAAAGCTAAGTGTCCCAGGCCTTTTTAGGTCTGAAAGGCTGCTCTAGAAGTACCAGTCCTGCTCTTACAAAGCACTGTTTATACCTACCTTCCTTCTCAATTTGCTGATTATACAATGACCTTTCAACTGGAAAGCCATACTGTGCATTTTTCTATGTTACCCACTAAAATGGGAAATGCAGGAACCATCTGAACAAGAAAAAACCCCAACACATTTCCATTTTTTCCTAGGTGAACTCTACCTATTCTTATGCCCTCTGCCTATCCTCTCAGTGTCCTCAGAGTACCTTCAGAGGCAATGCTACAAGGCCAGGCACAGATGCAGGCAGTAACACACTGTGACTCCCCTGTTACCCCTGGGTACTCTGGGCTGATATTCTTCTATGCTGTCCTCTAACATGCATTAGGCACATTTACCTCTAGAAATTCACAGGCTGCTGTGTAAGAGCTATTGCCTCTGTTGCTGCTTTTGCGTGGAAGCATAATCCTAAGAGAGCAATATCCTGGGTACTCTAGTGAAGACTCTTGTGCAGCTGCCTCTTTTGGTTAGTGTTTCTTACTAGCCAAGTGACCTTCAGTCTTCCCTGTAACACCGACTTAGGAGCTACCTCACTGGTTATGCATTCACCCTCCTCCTTACAAGATGACCAGAATTCTGTAAGCAACCACCTGAGCTCCTGCTCCTTTCCTGAACCTGGCAATGTCCTAGTGTGAGGGACAGTGTTTCCCCATTTCTCTTCATTCTGTGTTCAGGCTTTTCTGGCCTCAGAACCACAGCCTGACAGTGCTGCTGGTAAGCAGTCTGCCGAAAGGGCAAGTGGCCTCCTCCTTGTTCCTTTTCCTCATATAGTTAAAAATCACAGCTTTTGCTGTGTTACTCATTTTACAGATCAGTGTCCTTTACCATCCTCCCCATATCATACCCATTCTTTCTACCCAGATAACTCCATTCCCCCTTCCTCTTTTCCCACAATGTCTCTTCTTCTGCAGCATTGCAGAACTTTGGTTTTGCTCCACTGAATGGTTTCAGCTTTCTCCTGATGCTCCTGTTTTTCCTCTTTGGATCCTAGCCTTGAATTTCAAAAACACATTCTGCATTTAGTTTGGGCTAAGATTCATACCACTTAACTTTAGATATCTGAAATTCTGCATCCAGCCCAGACAGCTGCTTACCAGAGGGCCCCCTGGAGTCTGCAGAGGGGAAAAGGACCTTCACAGAGAAATCTCTCCTCCTCTAAGATACTTTTCTAGAACAAACAGGATGAATCACGCTGTGAAAGAGCCCATTAGGGCAGTCTGGCTAGATGGGAATACCCAAACTGCTTCAAGCTGTAAGTTATCTTCATGGCTTCTTTCCAGCATACTTTTAAATCTGCCTGAGTTACACTACTATCTTTACTTTCACTTTAAATCCTTCAATCTTCCATGAGGATCACTTGATATTTCAAGAATCAGAGTTTCTGTTGAATATCCCCTCAAGGAAGATGCACACTCCAGGGGCTCAAAATCCCACCCCCTTTATGTGTTCTCTCTTCTGGAAAATCTATAGCACTGCTTCAAGATAGATGGCTCCTTCTGATATGGGAGCCGTCATCATCTTTTCTTTTAGTCCTTAGACTACAGGAAGGAATGATGAAAGCTCTCCAAACTTCCTACATTGAACTCCTACACCACCTTCCTTATTTCTTCCAAGATCAGTGTCATGGCAACTAGCACTTCTCATCTTCCCTTTGTAAGCTGATGAATTGGTTTAGAGGCACTCCATTACCAATGCTCTTTATTTGCATTTCTCCAAAATAAGTTGTGTTGCTCTGAAAAGCCTGAAAGGTTTTAGCAAGTGCTGAACAAACTAAGTAGTTCATGTATAAATAATATATCAGCTATCACTACATTTTTAATGGATGCATCATGAGCATATTTTTAGATAGCTTATGTTATTCAGAACAGCTCCGGCACCTGCTTCCCAATCCCATATAAGCAATTACAGTTTCATGGTTCTGTGTCCATCTAAAACATTAGACATGAACTGCTTGGACACGGCCTTTTCAGCACTGTTCTCCAGTACAGCTTCACTGTTGCACAGGAGAACATCCCACTCCACAGGCAGCCTGTGGTGGGATGGCTTCAGGGAAAAGGTGTTACTGGATAGTCTCACATACTTCCTCCAGACTTATCCACCCATATCTTCTTAAAAAGATGATGCATTAGAGGTGTCAGTATAAATCAGATTACCTGCTTCTACTTCTCCCTACCGTCATGAAACCAGGGGCACAAGGAAGTGTAAAAGTCAGTCATGGGGTAGTCAAGTATGAAAGCCACCTGCACAGGGACCTGTCCCCTGCCCTGTTAGTCACTGCGGAGTCAAGCATGAAAACCACCTGCTCGGGGAGCTGTCCACTGCCTTGCAGGGACACAGTCACATGGGCAACAGCTCTAGAAATGCAGCGCTCTGAAGCTGGTGAGCTCCAGGCCCTTTCAAACTCAGCAAGCAGCTGAGCCATCCCCCCTCTTGTCCCCCAAAGGCTGTCACTGACTCAGGGCCAGGCCAGCCCGCCAAGCCACCGGCTCTCGCCTCCCCACTTACTCCTCTTTGCGGTGAAGCTCCTCCTCGGACTCGCTGAGCCGCTGCTTCAGGGCTGCGATCATCTCCACGGCCACATCCACCTGCCTGCTGAGGGCCCGCTCCCGCCGCTGCACCTCCTGCTTCTTCTGGGACAGCTGCACGAACGCCGCCCGCACCTCCAGCAGCTCCGCCGTCTTCTGGGACAGCTCTTTGGTAAGCTTGTCGATCCGCTTCTCGATCGTTTTGTCCACGGCCTCCACCATCCTGTTAAACTTTTCCCGGACATGTGCCTCGAAGGAGGCTTTGGAGTCAGTGGCCGGGAGCCCGGGTTTGGACACCTGCTCGCTGGGAGACTCAGCCGACACATAGTTGGCCAGGTAGGAGCCGGGGCGCTCCGCGGGCAGCTCCCGCGGCTGCCCGCCCTTCCCGCTCCCACAGGACGCGCCGCCCAAGTTCAGGAAGGGCCCCGCGGAGCCGCCGGGGCTCCCCGGGCTGCCCTGGGGCGCGGGCTCCGGCGGGGACACCAGCTCCGCATCCTTCAGCGGCGAGAACAGGCTGCTCCTGGCCAGCAGGCTGCTCTCCTGGAAGCTGTGGCTGTACTCCAGGTGCACCCGCAGGGAGGAGAGGCTCCGGAACCTGGTGTGGTCGCCGCATCGCGGGCAGCGGAAGGGGAGGCTGACGCTGCCGAGCGGCTCCGGCCAGGGGTGCCCGCCTTCATCCCGGGCCGTCTGTTGCATTCCTCGCCGGGAGGGAACAGCCCGCGTCCGCGCCCGACGGGGAAACTTGGGAAACTTTCCCGGCGATTCCTCAGGGGTGCCGCGCCATCTCCGCCCGGGGACGCGCCCGCCCGGCGCGGCGCTCCAGCCGCCCGGCCCCGGCGGCTCCGCCCGGCGCGGCTCGGAGCGGCTCCGCTCGCCTGGGCCGCCGCACGGGCCTCGCCGGAGCGGGGCGGGGCCGGGCCGGGCTCGGCGCGGGCCTCGGCGCCCGCAAGGTCGCCGCGCTCACCCGACTTGTTGCTGGCGGCGGCGGCGGCGTTTTCAG
>JAWWES010000169.1:5661927-5728709 GCA_035583135.1 Lophotriccus pileatus
TAGACCTGCTCTTTTTTTCCCGGCGGGCAGACCTGGTCTCCTTTTCCCAGCTCAGGGCTGAGAGAAGGCTCTCGGGGCGGGGCGGGCGGGCGGGGATGGGCAGAGGGGACCGGCGGCGATGGGGATGGGGATGCGGATGCGGAGCGGGGATGCCCGGCGGGGGATGCTGCGGGTGGGCGTGGGCGCGGGTGGCAGCACCCGGCCGGCGCCACGGGGCCGGCGTCGCTCCCCTGCCTGCCCTGGGCACCGGGCCGAGGGGTCCGCGGGGGGGTTTGCGAGGCGCTGGTAGCGGTCACAGAAAAGCAGTGAGTGAGCTGCGCGGGGTGTGTCGGGGAGATGCTGAAGGATAACACAGTTAAAAGCATTTAAGCGGCAAGACTTCACTATCATGTGCAAATAGGTATAACCTGGCCTTGGCTTTTGTGGACTATAATTGTTTCTATGATTTTAAATCTATATTTACAAGACAGAAAGTTTCGTGGATTTTTTGTTTGTTTGTTTCTTTGCTTGCTTTATTATTATTATTATTATTATTTTAAATAAGACCCTTCTTTAGCCTCAGTATTTAGGGAGAGGGAGCAGTAATAATGGGATTTCCATTTGGAGTATGAGGAATGGGTGTCATAGACTTACAGAATAGTTTGGTTTGACCCTTGAATGCCATCTAGTTCATCCTCCCTGCAGTGAGCAGGGACATCTTCAACTAGATCAGGTTGCTCAGAGTCCTGTCCAATGTGACCTTGAATGTTTCCAGGGATGGGGCATCCTCCACCTCTCTGGGAACCTGGGCCAGTGTCCCACCACCCTTCTTGTACAAGATTTCTTCATTATCTACTAAATCTAAAGTCCAAGTCCTCTCCAGATCTAAATCATGTGATTGATATTAGAGTACACTGCCAATATGTTCTCTCAATAGGGAAATATGCTTCTAAACTCTTTTTATACAACAGATGTGTTTCTATTTTTATAAATTTTTGGAAACATGAGCAAGGCTGATTGTAGAGTCTTTTTGAGGTAGAGCCTTTTTGAGGTAATAGTGAAATATTGTGCTTCCAAAATCTAGTGCTTGAGGCCATAGTGGTAATATGCTGCAGATTCTTTTTATTACTGTGGGAGAAAGCACTGCAGTAAAGTTTAATTCGGTACTGATATGTCTGTTTCTTGAATGCAGTGTACAGGCAGAGTCCTAAACACTGAGAAAATCTGAGCACATTGATAGATGCCTTTGATGTGATTAAGACATTCCCAGTAAATTATTCACCAGATGGCACATCAAAGGAAGTTACTCAAATTGCATTTCAGAGCTTCAGCTAATCTCTAAAGTGTGTGGGCTACCATCCAGGCTGCAACATTTTGCATGAGTTAGTTGTCCTGTATCACCTTGTCTAAATGTGGTGATTTTCTCTTCTTTTGTCCTCAAGCAGTACCAAAAACCAGAAGGGAGGTCATAAGGGAATAGTTTTTAATTATTTGTCTCCAGAGTCGGGGCTCCTCACTATTTCTTTGCAGGAGACCAACAGTGTCAGGATGTGATCCTGCTCTGATTCCTGTTTTCTTAGTTGTTGTCTTCTACTGTCCATTATCTTTCTCTCTTGTGCCCATAGCCTTCCTACCATCTTCCCACATCAGGGGAAGGTGCCTGGGGCTGATGCTCCAAGGTGCAGATGGGTGCTGTACAAGTGAGGTGAACTTAGTGTGGTGGGATGTGCCTGAGGCTCCATCCACATTTAGAAGTGCTGACACCCTCCTACCCTCTCCAGCCGATGGTAACAAGAGCCCTCATGGTCTTAGGAACAGAAAATGTTGATGACTTTGAAGGAGCCTACTGATCTGCAGCCTCAGCTACATGGGTTTGGATGGTTAGATCTGAAATCCATCAACCATCTAGTCTCAGCAATTCTTTCAAGATTTCTCAGGGTTTACTTCACTCTAAATATTTGTTTTGCTGGATTGGGATCCAGCTCCTCCTCTCTTCAATTGTCTACTCCTGATGCTCCCATTTGGATGCCCAGTTCAGCCTTTCTCTCGGCATTAGGATAGGAACAGCCTTCCTTTTACATACCAGTAAGTGTGCATTGTACAGTGGAGGAAGTACATCAACCATTATATGTCTGAGCTTCATTCCCTGTGATTGGAATCTGGAGTGGGTAGGATCTAACACCATCACTAACACAAAGCCCAGATTGACACAGCCATAATGCATGACTCATTTGTGAAATTTTGCCAAGTGCTGGGGAGGCATTATCCAGTTTATTTGTATGCATCTCTCTCCTTCAAGATCTCTTTAAACACTTTGCAGTATGATTTCCAGAAGGATAAAAGTTACTTAAATAAAACCGGCATGTACCAACCTGCTGGTGCCGTAAGGAAGGTAGAATATTCATAATATTCAGCCTTTTTTCAGGTAACGATCTGTATCTGTTGTAGAGGTCCCATCTGACCCCTTCCTATTTTGCGGGTTCCTACAAGCTTAAAAATCACACTTCAAAAATGAATTAAATTTTGTTTGGCTGATACTTCCACTTTACTGAAGGTGGATAGAGTGCTATAAAACCAGTTTGCATTTCAAGAGTTACTGTAATTGTTTATCTTCTGATTATTTTTTTCTCATGCTAAACAAGGAAAATAGGTGAGTCAGTTTTGTTTTCACTTGCAGCCACTTTCCCCTTCAGGCTTGCAATGCTGACATGTTTGAGGGGGCCTTTTTTATGTGGTGTAGAACTGATTCACTATGATCACTTTGGCTGCATCCAGCAGCCTCTGATTTCCTTGTTTGTGTACTGGTTTGCTTTTGAAAAAGGGGTGTCAGAAATTTTTGTCTCTCCCCTTCACACCCACGCTCCCCACCCAGGTCTTCCTTGCATGATCCAGCTGGTTTATAGGAGACGTGGATCTGCACAGAGTTACTCTTGGGGCAGTTTTACTAAACTATATATGGGCATATAAAGACACACAGCTGCACATCCGTTACCAGTGCATGCAGAGGGGGTTGGGAGTTTGGCTCTGGCAAGTAGCACAAGTCTCCCCATTCTGTAAAAGCTGGGCCTGAAGTAGGTGTCTGTTCAGCTCAGCTGGTTTGTATGCTGGGAATTGCTGTGTTTTTCTTGGTGTTTCAGCATGGACCACAAATGCACATGATGACTTCAACTGTTGAAACTGACCCGCATTTAGTATTTACCATCTCTCGGTTTATTGGGAAGAAGTAATAAGTGAGCAGTGAAATCTGAGGAATGACCTTAGAAACTTGTAAGAAGTGTTTTAGTGACTTTTATGGTAGTGGTGCCTTAGACTGGGACTCGTGTTAGCTTTGCATGTAGATATGTTCAGGAATTATCAGGCATACAACACTGTTTATTTTGCTGCCACAGGCACTCATACCCAGCAAGCAGGAAAGAGACTTTTGGTGGTGTATTGTAGCTACCAGGTTGCTGTTTCCAGAGCTCTTCTGAAATGAGACGGGATCTGCAGCAGAAAGGGGGTCATTTGTTTTGGAAAGAAGCTGCCCCACTCCAAAAAAGAGATTGAAAGATGGAAAAAACCCATGTCAAGATGTCTTTAAAGAAAGATGCCTCCATTTGGGTTTCTCCAAAAGCAAAGCCTTTCCCTCATTGGGACTTATTAAAATACAGACATTTTCTCCAAAGAAAAGAAAAGCACAAAGCCTCCCATCAAAGCAGAATTTCAAGCAATTTAATTCAGGGATAGCATTCTTTCTGCAACAGGCACTGGATGGTAAGGAACATCACATTTAAAAGTTCATACCACATGCCTTCCACGTTTGAGGAGCTGTGTGTGAAATAAATCACACTGATTTCCCAATTGAAAAAAGTGCCCACAAGGCCATAAAAAGCCTGAATTTTCATCTATAATTTTCATCTAGAATTGTCATCTATATCTAATTAGCTGATTTGGTGCCTAGTCCTATGCACTGGGGTTTGAAAAGTTTTTAATTTACATAATCAGAGACATAAAAAGAACAGTGTTAAGCTGTGGTGGCTAATTCAGTTCTCTGCCATATTCCAACCTGTGGGAGAGTCGTTCCAGCCTTGTGGGAAGCAGTGGGGCTGGGCTTCCCCTGCCCCTGTTCTGCCACATCCCTGACATCTGTGCCAGGACTCCAAGAGTTCAAAGGTCACTGAGAGGCCAAAAGGTCACAAAGAGGTCAAGTGACACCAAGAAGTCAAAGGTCATCTAAAGGTCAAAGATCACAAAAGATCAATGTGATCCAGGGGTCACAGGTCAAAGATTTTTCCAGGGGATGCACTTTCTAATAGGGCTGATATTAAAGGCCCAGTAACAGAGAGAAGAACCCACAGCTCATCCCATTTCAGTTTTAGTTTATTTGAAAATGTTGCTTGTTCCTATAGACGACTAGTGCTGTCACATAGTCTGAAATGGGTATGGGATCAACAGGAAATGACAGCATGAGCAAGCAAGCTGCCACACAACATCTGACTGTACAAACGTATCAATTCAAATGCACAAAGCCCACAGTTCTTCTGTCTTTGCTCTTCCTAGAAATTAAAATATCAATATAAATGATGACAGAATTTTGCACAATAACGTGTCCTCTGGAGTTTCAATTAGCAGAACAATTGCCAGGTGCTGTTTGGAATGAAGCACTGGAAAGACAGAACCTCAGAAGTATTTATGGTCCTTTCAGTTCAAATTCATTTTTGATTCAGATTTCAATTCAATTTCAAATGTCCTTTAGGCATTTTCTGTATGCAGATAAGAATTTTTAAATCATCAAAAAAAACCCGTTGTATTTCCTATGTGGTTATCCGTACTAATATGACTTAAAGTTATTTGACTTAATTTTCTTAAGTAAAACCTCAGGTTCATTTTGGTAGCTACAGCCAGGGGCTTCAATGTACCTCAGAACTTGCAGGAACCAGAAGAAAAGTGCCCAACCCTGGGCCATGGAGTCAGTAGCTCTGTGTCCACCCCTGCCTGCCAACGAGCAGCTGGGATGGGCTGCTTGGTCTTCAGTCTTAACATATGATTTTTAAGGAACACTAAATCTAGGGCACTTTCCTGCACATATGGTAGTGCAGTAACTCAGAAGGAACACAAACAAAGAGGAAGTATACTAAAAAAATACCCAGACCATGAAGCAGCACTTCTTTCAAAAGGAGGAAAACCAAAACAAAATGAGAGGAGGGGAAAGAAAAAGCCTGTTTGGGCAATAAAAGGTGTTCTTTTTTTATTTTCTGTTTACTAATGGTAATAAATTCAAACCAACAGGGAGACCTCAGCTCGGATTCAGCAGAACACTGACAAAACTTTGTAGAACGCTACAAACATTTCTGGAGCCTGAGTGCAGTTGTTTCTAGTCCCTGAGAAAACTGTCTCTGCAGCTTTTCACATTGATGTCACATATTCCATATACTAAATTCTTTCTCTGCTCAGGGTACCTGCACCCCAAATACCACAGAGGAACACAGAGGACAGTTCAGACTTGCGTCTTTAATGCCATCTGAAAGTATATTGATTTTATTGGATGTTTAGGGTCAACGTGCTTCTATTCCTTCACGCTCTCTCCTCTTTTCTGATACTCATGTGAGCAGTTAATTTTCACGTTTGCATTACATGTAAAGGTCTGGAGGATGAACTGTTGCTACCCTGGGAGAATGATTGGCTGGAGGTTCCTGCAACTGGGCAGGACACTGAATGAGGGTATTAATGGGGCTTTCATAGCTTGCTGCAGAAACAGGCCTTTATTTACATCTAGTATTTTGTGCTAAATGGCCTGGGTTAAAGCAATGTCTTGAGTAGTGCAAAGTGGGGCATGAATTTGTTGTCCTTCAAGGGACAATTTTGGTTTTGTTATAATAAATGCTACCTTTTGCAATTGCTATATCTACAGTGTTGAGAGAAAGGTGATGGATCATCTTTAATACCACTTTGAAGGCACTGCCTGTAAGCATATGAGAAGGTTCTGTCAGTGGTTTTATGCACAAAGAAGATTCTTTTCAAAAGAAGGCTCTGAAATCAACAACATCACAGGGGCTAAAAAGTGCAGTGAACTAAAGATATGTATGCAGGTAGCAAACAAACAGGCAGCAACACACTCTGGGTAATTTAAACTTTAACAGATATGTATTCTTGGAAAAATTAAATAAGTAAAAGGCACAGGCCTTGGGAAATATTATGCTCCTGCCACTGTCACATCTGCAATGAAAATGTACACACACTTACAATTTGAAAGATAAGTAACAGTTGATATGTAAAAAGATTCCTGAAGACAGATGTTTTCACATGCATATCTCTCAGGCGGCAGGTCTTGAAGGCTATGTGAGTAGACACTTCTAGCTCTATCTGAGGATGGGAACTGATAGAATGTGTCTTTACCAAAGGAAAAAATTGTATTGTGGCATGTTGCTTTCTCTCTTTTTTTCCAATTTCTTGCCCCCAGATGGCTGCTTAATTGATACAATTTACATCCAAGGATCCTCCCACAGGGAGCAGAAACTGAGCTCAAACTGATCTCATCCAAATGGGGCTTGGTCCCATCTCCAGACTGATGAATGCCTGTGTTAAACTCAGGTGAGCCTTTGCAGCATGCAGAATTCCCCCTGCAGTTTCTCTCCAAGGCTTACATGAAAGCTGCCATGCTACCCAGGATTAGAGTCAGCTACTCGTTCTTTCTTGAAATGTTTTATCTTTAACTCAGGCTATTTGGATAGATCAGTAAATTTAGTTTAGAAACGCCCAGCGGTCAAACCTCTGGCAGCAAGGCAATGATTGACCCCTTGCAGAAATCTGATCCCTCTGAGCCTCAGCCTGGAGAAGCCTGGTTGCTGTGGATGACTTTCTAGCCGGCTGCTGAGATGACTGACAGGAAAATGCAGTTGGTGGCACGTAAACCACTATGGTGCCAAGTATGTATGAAACTTATTACCCCTAAAATGGTCAAAGATGTAGTTGTTCTCCACCACCCCAGAGATGCCAGGTAAGGTAATTTGGAAGGAATGCCTAAAAATCTGTGTGACTGGGATGGTGATGAGAAAATCCCCTTCATGTCAGTAACGTCTGTACTGCCTGCACGAAAGCTGCCAACAAAGTTCTGGATGCTTCAGTGCCTGCTGGTGCCAGTCAGCTGTTTAAATCCATCCAGCAAGAGCAGGTACTTGTTTGTGTTGCAGGCAGAGGTAACAACCCAGGACAACATATGACAGTGAAAGAACACATCCCTCACTTAAAAGTGTCGGAGAGACGTACATTTGGAGAGAGATTTGGAGCAACACAAAGGGCAGTTGAGGAGCAACAGCCCACTCATACCTTTCAAAGCTCCCTCCTGGGCTGGTGTATTAAAGGTGGAGTTAATACAGGTCAGGAGGGGACTCTGTGACAGAGCAGGGGTATTTTTAAAAAAATTAAGACTGTAGTGTGAGTGCCCACACTATGAGATAAATGAAGTAAAAATGATCTCCATGTTAGATAGCACCTTGCTTTTTTGCTCATGCTTTCTCTCACAAAATCTAATGCCTTATCTATGTAAGTAGGATGACTCAGTGTTGCAGAGATTGTTGATGGCAGGGACATGAAAGACATTTACCAATAGGGAAAGAATAAAAGAAAGGGAGATTTTAACTTGTTGGGTAAAACTGCCTCAGTGCACAAATGTTGTTTGCACAAAAGTATTTGGGAATTATCTCAAACAGGTGATCCTCTCTGTCCCAAATCAGATTTGGATAACTTCTCCTCTGGGTCTGCATTAGCTGTTGAAAGAGCCTGTTAGGAAAAATTTACTTGCTGTTTGTTGGTTTTTCTTTAAACAGCCTGATTGCTTTCTGATGACACTGTACAAATACACCGTTAGAGTCAAGTGCTAGAAATAGCTTCCTAAAACTGAACTTGATTTTTAAAATAAGAAAGTAAATATGTGTGTGTGTGTAAGTCATGCATGTGTGTATGTCATGCATGCATCCAGGCAGAGCTAGTTATTTTTATTCTTCTAGATTAAATTGTCTGTAAAAACATGAGGTGCTACTGATTGTTACCATAATTTATGGTTTAAAATGCTAATGGTAACATGAAGTGTTGTCTCAGCTCATTTAAGAAGCTCTAAGATGGTTAGAAGGATGACAGAAATCTCTGACAAAGCAAGCTCAGGTAAAACAGAGTTACTTATGTTTGCTACTCAACCCCTTATTTTTCATAATGGTGAGTAAAAATGGGTCACATTACTAGGAGAAAAAATACTATCATTAGCAAGAAATGATGCCATCTCATGTTGAAGTGAGCACAGGTACAACCCAATTCCATCCTCTCCCATGTTTGACTTCAAGGGGAAGTGGAGTAAGGGAAGAAATAGCTGGATTGGTTTTCCTCAGTGAAGCCATGGTGACCTTGAAGAGAAGGTGTGCGGCCCATCACCTCGGCTGGGCAGTGTTCCCAGGGCATAGTGTCCTTTGCTGCAAGTTTCTCTCCTTAGATCTTTCTAACTTATAAAAAAATATTTTAGTTCCTTCTACATGTGAATGGACAACTTCAGTCCAACGCTGTGATGATTCAGCAGAAAATCACTGTTGCCTCTGACACTGGGGTTATTCCTCAGAACAGCCTTACCACCCTAATGGGGTCCCAGAATCTGCCGTGCCATGGCAAATATTTGTGTTACAATATGGTTCTTTTGAGGTTTTGTGGAAGAAAGTTATTTCACAGAGGTATTGCACTCCACACAGGGGCAGAGAAAGAGATTGGCTTTAGGGGGAAGTCTGGTGGAGACACAGGGACTAGGGATGCTCAGAATGGAAAATTAACTGTCAGATCTAAAAACTTAAATCTTCTTATCCCTATGGATGTATTTCTTTAATCTAAACACTTGAGTGGATGAACTGCTCACTATTTTTTCAGTATCTATTTCTGTAAGAACAGGACATAATTTGCAAGCCAGATTTTCCTTAGGGACCAGGGGTTTAAAACCTCTGATAGAAATTTCTAACCACAAATGGTCATTATGTTGCACATATCAATAAGTATATTGACAGTATTGAGATGTTATTTGCTTTTTACTATTGTATTTTCATGAAATAACACTTGCCTTAATCCTTCTTGCCTTGGCTTGCTCTTCCTTGGCCTGATCCATATGACAAATATTTGTTTATGCAGCTGGAACCCAACTCAGAACTTAAAAAAATGCAGAAAAACTATAGCTTTGTGGCAAGGCAGGAAGAACTACAGAGCTGCAGATGGTTATATTCCCAAGTGTAGTGGGGAAAACTATTGAGAAAAGCCAATCTCTTACTGATGAGGAACACTTTGGGGGCAAAGTGTGAGTTTGCAGTGAAGTATAGATCTCTACCCATGCCCCTTTGAATATCCTTCCCGAGACAGAAAAAAAACAATCCAAAAAGTGTGTGAAATGCAAAGAAATGTATTCACTAGTCCACTGGGCTATTGTGCCTGAGTTATCTGGGACAACAGCTGTCACCTCAAGATGTGCCTTGGTAAGGCACAGTCACAATTTCCTTCCACAGCAATGCTGCAGTGCAGGGGGAGCCTGAGTGCCTGTGGCTGCACAGAGGGCAGCTTATGTTGCTTGGCCTTCAGAGCACATTGCAGTGCCATGTTTCTCTCCCTAGATACATACATTCCAATACTTGGGAAAAATCAGACCAGACTACAAAATCACTTCAGGCAGAGACCGTTTGCCAAGTATTGTTTTCTGCAGAGATGTTCTAAATCGTGTGGAAAAACAGAGACCATCTGCAGATGCTCAGCCTGTATCTATCTACCTCAAAAAAAAAAAGGAAAAAAAAATCCCATGAGCTAACTTGGAGAATTGCTCCTTTTTCCTGGGAGGTTGCTGCAAGAAGTCTGCATCTGCTTTCCAAGCAATACATGGTAGTCTTCTGCCTATCAAAAGGAAGGTGATTTTCTGTCATTATTTTCTCATATAGGAGTCTATCTTTAGATTTGTGATATTCTCAGTGCACTTATTCCTACTTTCAGATTCAAAATGTCAATCCATTTAAATGACCCAGTGACTTTTCACTTGCCTGTGCAATATCAATTGGAAAAAACCATAACAGACCTGATCCTGAAACCGGAACGTAAGAATGCTCGGTTAGATTCTCCCATGACACAAACTGGTGACTTCAGCAGCTCAGTGCCCAGCAAACAGCTGGATGCAGCTGTCTCAGACGGATACTTTATACATCAAACGTCTCCTGCAGGAAACGCACAAGAAATCAAAGCAGGACTGTGCATCCAACAGAGGATTCCTGGTCAAAGGCATGCTGTGGGAGTGACACTGTAGAATCTCTAGGAAATCCTTCTTGTACTGAACATCCCCTTAATATGGAGCAGCTGAAAGGACCTCCCTGGGTTTCCATAGCAGTATCATCTTTGTGTGACCATAATTTCTCTGTGTGTAAATGTTCCCCTATTAACAGTGGATCCAAGCAGCCAATTTCAACCAACTTTGATTTTGAAAGGAACTAAAGATAATGTCATTCATTCAACAGCTGTTGAGATGGGAAGTAGAATTGAAAAGAGAGACCATATAAATATCTACACTCGGGGAAAGGCTGCAAAAACTCATGCTTTGTTAGGCACTGCGTGCACATTGTCTTCTCAGATGCAGAAAGGCTTCTAGTGAAGCTGTCAATCACCAGTGAGGATCCTTGTCCAACAGGATACTTCTGTTGGGTTTGATTCTGTACCTGTGCGGGAACCACATGTGAACTGGCTTTAAAACCAATGCCCCAGGTCTCCAAGCAGAAAAACAGGAACACATGTGACTGCTCTACCTCAGTTAACCACCCTTCATCACCTGTCTTGTGCAGGAGCAACTTTAAGACATAGAGGATGATCCAATTGCAGTTCAAAATCAGTTCAGTGTTTAATTTGATTTTTAAGGTTTTCAGGTTTGATCTCAGAAACTTTTCAGAATTCATATGGGGGTGGGATTTTTTGTAACTTACAAATTATGTTATGAAAAGTATTTTGATTGCATTTATCTCATATATGGTGACTTAAAGAGGCTACAGCAAATTTAATCTGGAGGCACTTCAGGATTGGATTGACATCAGGAATGCCGTGATGAGTCAGTTTCTGGAATCTTATCTGGAAAAAAGAAAAATAATCCCTCATACTTTTTAGCCTTCTACAGTTTCTTTTAGAATTCCTATGGGAACATACAGTGATCACAAAAATAGTTCATTGAAACATCAATGTTTTTGGCATCATACAGAGACATGCCCCCAGTGCCATTGGGAGCACTGGAGCAGTTGATGGTGGACTACAGAATATTAGAAAACTTTGAGAGGAAAATCAGAAAGCTCTCGGGGTAAAATGAATCTGACAACACCAGAAATAATAAGAGTTTATTCTAGCTTGTTCTGGCCTCTGTGTCTGATTATCCAAGAGAGATAAGGATGATACTTCCTAGCTGATTTAGATGCCTGCATGTGATAGGATGATGCCTTCAATGCCTGGCTCCATGACTACCCTAGAGAAGATGCCTCCTTCACACTGCTCAGGTAGGTAAGATGGAGCCTACGAAGTTTTCTCTTGTCATTGCTTTCACCTTGATGGGATTGGGCTTTAGCTCACTGTCATTGGCCAGGGGATTAATGTTCACCTCATCTAATCAAAACTGAAACTGAAGTTCATTACAGTAAAGTACTACCCATATTTGATTTGTTTTGTAGGTCTCCGTGTTGCCCTTCTGCCCAGCTATGAGAATGGAAAGACTTCAACTGACCTCAGCAGGATGAAATGAAGAAATGAGTTACTGAGGCTCCAGTAAGCATTCAGGTAAACACCCTAAATTCCAGAGCGTCTGCCCATTTGAGCAATCTACAATGGTCACATACCACGGTAATCAAAGGAAGTGGCAATCAATGGCAACAGTTTGCTTTTCAGTTTAAAATTAAATAAGTCAGTTATAAAAAGCCTTTACAAATTCTTTCCCATGTGTCCAGTAGAAATCTTCATATATTTCCATTTAGGATAAATCTGAAGAGGATAAAAGTGAAAAGGAATTGAATAGATTTTTACTGGCACGCTCTGACGATATTCAAGGAGTAGGTGTAGCAAGCTGTGGGAACTAAGAAATTAAGAAAAATACTGCAGTGCTGTCAAGAGTAGGTGTAGACATTTTGTACCTGCTAAACCAAAATGATGGGCCTAACATTTAAAATAATATGCTGATCTAACACTTGAGCAGAACAGTGATTTAGATAGACAATGATCTTTCCTCTGCTATCCAGTTTCCCTAATACTAGAAGGAAGCCAAATGCTTTGCAATGCAAATTGAGTGGCAAATAAAAGGATAGTGTGATTCATCGGAAAAAAATGTTTCACTTAAGAAACCCCAGAAGGCAGGATATAGATCCCCTATTTAATTCAGCCTACCCCCCATTCTGACTTCTCTCCTCTAGCAGCAGTGACTGTGCAGGATTCTCCTTGTTTTGTAGGTTGTGCCTTGGGTTTCTTTGCCCTTCAGTGGAGGCTTGTCTGGAGAAAAAACCCACATGGTTACAGTGCTTTTTTAATTGTTGCTGTCTGCTGGAATTACTCTTCAATTAGGGAGCAGAATAGTTGCTAGCTGAATCCCAAATCTCTGGATAATATAGATGGCATAAAACTGTCCTCATTTTGAGTTACTTTGTGTGCTGCAACAGCAGCAGGAGAGCGTTGTTGGAGTTAGACTTGGAGTGTGGAGAGAACATCTCGCCTCGTCCAAAACCTGCAGAAATGCCTTTTAAAGCCTCAGTCTCATGTTCCCTTGAAAGATAAAGCTAGAAGTTTGGTGAAATGTTTTATTTTTTTAATTAAGCCTCTGATACACTGAATTTTATAACGAAGAAACCGAATGTCTCTAGAAAGTGAATACAAAGAAGGACCAAACCAGAAGCAGGTGCAAGAATGTGAAAAGCCAGATATTTCAATAACGCTTTCCTAATGTAATGGAAAACTGGACATTTGAAGCAGCTGAAGAGCGGGTATGCACTGAGCTTGGGAAGATACTATTTGTGTTGCTTAGGGCTGAGTCCTACACATTTAACTCCCGCTGATTTCTTAAGGGTTCCAATTCAAGTCAATGTCAGCAGGAACGTGTAAGGGCTACAGGCACGGGCTCTTTATGCTGCTAGCAGTCACATTTTGGGACTTTATTAAGGCTAGGATTTGCTGAACAGACTGTACTGCAAAACCATGCTAATTAGCTCCTAAAATTCTTGGACAGCTGCCACAGATTCCTGGGAACTGTCTACACCACCAGCAAAAATGGCTTTAAAGATGCTGATTGCCTGGAATAATTTTAGACATTACTTGTCCCTTCACAGTGATTTTTATCACATCCATGTAGCCACTCTGGCTTTTTACAAAACCCTTTTGGTGCACACCTGATACAGCTGTTCTCAGGGCTCTGGCAGGGAGTGTTTCTGGAAAGCTCGAACCAGTGGGTTCCAGGCTTGAACCAGGAGTCTAACCTGAACTGCTTGGGATGGTGCTGGGTGGGAAGTGTTGTGGTATCTTTTTCACAGGTTGTATTAGTTTTCTGAGGTAGTGCACCATCTTGTGAGTTGATGAATGAGTTTTGGCAGAGTTACAGTAATTCTTTCCTTATTTTTTTATCTCTGCAGTAAGGTTATCATTTCCAGCTGCTCCCAGATTTTACATCAAACTCATCAAAGGGTTTCAGCCATCAATATTTGTTGAGGCTGTACCCTCACTTACTTTAGTCAAACATTGTTTCAAGGATGAAGCAGTTCAGTTAACTTAAGACTTCTACTTTTTGGTTCAGTTCCACTATATGACATGCTCTTGTTTCTAGTTTTCTTCTGTATTCTAGAAAATCACACAGAGATTTTTGAGCCTCACATTCCATCCCTGACTGATTCACGGCAGACCAGAACACACCTTAAAAGATAAACCTTATTGTGAATCAAAAGGGTGCTCTGATTTGGCATCTCGTGTTCTCCTCTCGTTTGATGGATCTCTCTTGATGTGTTTGAAATCCTGAACTTTGCAGCAGAGATGGGAACCCAAGGTTCATGCTGGGATGCAGTGAAGCACCAAGATTAGATGGAGACTTTCCTTTCAATCTCCCTCAAACCCACTCAGATGTCTTGGCTGTCTATATGCAGCTCTAAATATCATACCTTGATTAAGCAAAAGCCTTTTGGCTCCCTGATGGGATTTCTCCACTGGATGTACTGCAGAAAGACTTACTTTGGTAAAGTCACAGTACCTAAAACGTAGTGTCTATAAGTAAATAACCTAGGGTAGGGCTTTCCAGCTGTGGCATGTGTCCTGCCAATGGTACACTGAGGACTTCAGGATGGGATGAAGGTATTTAATGAAGCTCTGAATGCCTTCTTACCCCAAGAAACGTGGCCCAAGATGGAGACAGGAACTGCTGAAGAGCTGCTGCTGCCATCTCTGCCTCCAGGTGAGACTTGAGCAAGTTGGAGGGAAGCAGAGCTCCCTGTCCTCTGCCTTGCAACAAGGAATACATACCTTTGGATTAGAAGTTCATGATTTTCCACCAAACATAGCCCCCTCCGTTTAGGCCCCACTTCTAAATGTCAGGGGCCAACCAGAGCCTCAGAGCACCTATGTGAAATCCTGATCAAGCAATGAGGCTTTTAAAATTTTTCCTTTCTAACTGTATTTTTTTTTATATTTTAAATAAGCATATGTTAGCCTGGAGACTTCTGTCTTCTGTAGAAAGCTGTTAGCAACACTGTATATCTCACTCATTCCAGCACATTTTACTTCCCGCAAATGTTGACAGCCATGTGTGAAGCAATGAGGATCTGTGCTTCTGACCATCACCTGCCGAGGAAGAAATCAGAGAGGAAAGCCAAGAAATTGGGTATGAGGAATGGATGGGAGACACTATTTTGGCTCATTTGTTTCATCTGCTGAAGACAGAGCTGCAAAATTGGCAGCAGAAGAGAGAGGTGGCTACCATTCCTCTCCAATCAATCCAATGAATAATTGGATTGCAGTTATTAATATAATATATAATGAATGCACTTATTCAGTATATAACAGTATAATATATTTTTCACAATACATGCCACTAGCGCAGCTATTGAAGTACCAGCACATTAAAGATGCATAATTAGATGAACTGCCGAAAACCAAGAACACGGTTAAAAATTCATGGCATCCTTTAGAGCAGCAAATCTGCCATGAGCCTCTCCTCCCAGCTCCCCTAAAGAGTATTCTCCAGAAAGAGGTGGCATCGCCCTTTCCCAGAAAGGAAGATCAACGAGGAACAAGGGAGCCAAGAGAGGTTTTGCCCCGGCCTTTATTACTGGCACTCGCTACTGTAGCTAAACACCCCGGGGTTAACGCCGCGGTCAGCAACAGCCCATAGCGCTAACGCAGTGCTGCAGCTGTTCCTGCGCAGGCAAACGGGTCCTCGGGGCCGCCAGCCGTGTCCCGGCGCGGGGCAACGAACGGTGCGGAGCCGGGCGGTGGGCGGTGCGGGGCAGGGGGCGGTGCGAGGGGCGGTGCGGGGCAAGGGGCGGTGCGGGGGGCGGTCCCGCCGCGGCCGTTGCCGGGGGCGGGAGGTTTGAACGGCGGCGCGGCGGAGGACGAGGTTGAGCACATTGATGAGGATGGAGCGGCCGGGCGGGCCGGTGAGCGGCGGGACCGGGCAGGGCAGGGCCGGGCCCGCGGGGGTGGTGTCGGTGTGGCGGGCGGCGCTCGGGGGACGGGAGCTGCGCTGCCCCCGAGCTGGGCGGGTCCGTGGCGACCGCGGACTGCCCCGGCACAGCGGGGCTGAGCTCCCCTCTCACCCTCCGCCCGTGCTTGGGGCTGGTCCTTCCACCTCTTCAGTCTTTCAGCCGTTGGTTTTCTGGTCAATGAGTTGTATCTTTTTAAACCTCGAATCAGTTAAAAACCTGAACTGTTTGAACTCGGCAGTGTCCGAGTAAAGCTGTGCCTGTCAATTGCAGCAAACGCTCATTCCGATGTCTAGCTGCAAAGTGCACAAGCTGGTGTCTTGACTTCACAGCCCCTGTTTAAGAAGAATACTCACTGCCTGGCCACTTGCTCATTTTAAATTAATATAGTAGACTTACAGGGTTTAGATGTCAGCTGTTATGGCGGTAAATCAGAAGTGTACCTTTGGAATAAGATTCTGAAAGCCTGTGATTAAGTTAACAATTAAACGAACTAAAATTTTAATCGGTTCTGCCTTCAGCAGTATCCATATAATTTTTCGTAGCTGTTGTTGAAATTCTTTGGTTGTTTTGTGACTTCATTACCTGTGTAAAGCCTTTGAAGTTTCTTACACTTGGTATACTTAGGTGGGGAATATAAAGACACTTTCTGGAAGTGTTGCTGAGGCAGTTCCTGAGTATGGGGCTGAAAATTTCAGCAGCTGTTGGTAATCTTGTCTGGGTTGTGCTGCCACTGATGGGGAAGGATGGAGACCACGAGGGAAACAGTGCATTGGTAGACAGCATATGGCAAAACAGTGCTGAGTCGTTCCTCCAAGTCCAGATGGTGTGCTCGTATTTTTAGAAGAAATGGGAAAAGAAAGAAAAGCTGACCAATCATTTTTGTTAGGCACAAAGAACTTCATACATTCCAAATCAGGCTGCTAAGTTCTTCCTTCCGATGAGATTTATATGGTGTGGTTATTTAAGCTGTGGCCCAACACCATTTACTGCTAGTCTAGAATTTTTTTATGTGGGCCTGGCTTAGGTTTTCATAACTGTGTAAAATTTGACTCAGAATAAGAGAAGATTGACAAAAGCTATTTATTGTTCTCTTTTTTTTTTTTTTTCTTTTCTGAGAAGAGCCCTGAAAAAAGTGTGGATAGAGAAGCAGATGCTGGGGATGCAGAGCTGTTGGTGCCCTGCTTTATCCTGCTCTGATTGTGGTTGAAACTTCAAAAAGTAAATCCCTGAGGGGGAAAACTGGGATAGTCTATGGTGCCATACTGGTTCCAGGCCTTCATATATAAACTGTAGGGAACACCAGCAGAACTTTATAGAAAACACCTCTAATAAGACCTTTGAGAGCTGTTTACCACAAAACAACCCACTGGTGCCAGAGAGCCTGTGTCATCGTAACCCGTGTGTATGTTCCAGGCATTTCTCATGGGGTCTCTGATTGAGAGTTATTTTCTGGAGAGTTCTCTACACCTTATTAGTTTCCTCTGTCATGGTGGTGTCTACTCATCATCTCTGTTCTCACTCTGTGACTAAATTGCCTTAAAATGCTGGCAGATTCATAGAACATTTGTCCTGCTTTGCCTGGTTGCACAAGCCGGGTATCTTTATCATCGTGGGTGGGAGGAACCAACTCTTATTACCTGAGGAAAATGAGAAACTGTACCACAAGTTTCAGACAACTGCTTATAGATCCATGTGCTTGTTTTGGGTTCAGACTGTAAACCTGAAAACTGACACGATCCTGTCAATTCCAGATGTACTTGGGACACTCTTGCTCAGTGTTAACAAGGCTTCACTAGTCACTGACTTGCAATTTATTTGCAATGCTACCGTGCAATACAGTGATAACACTCTGTTCTTCATGTGCTAAAAATATTTGTTTTGGCCAGGAATGGCCACATAACAGGGAAATTTGTATCAGTTATCAGTGGCATCTAGCACACCTTTGGGAGACAGTAAACTGTCTATGATCCTTCACCTTAGTCATATTCTGGATTGGTGTGGATTGATCTCTTTGAAGTGGCAAGTGAGGAATAATGCACGTTTCTAAATGTCTGTTTTCTCTGAAAGTAGGCAGGAAAAAGTTAACTTTTCTGAAGTTTTTATAGTACCTTAAAAAAACCCAAGGACTTCAAAAAACAGTGATGCAGAATTCTAATGACTTTCAGGCAAGTTTAGCTTATTTCATGCTTTGAATGGAAACTGTGCATGGTATGATCCCTGTATAGGGCTGAAGCTACCACAGTTGTCTGACTTTCAGTTCATGGCCTGAAGCAGTTAAATATTAGGATAGTATCCTTTATTTTTGCTTCTTCTCTTGCCTGAATTTTATATCAACCAGAAGTGAAAAACCCTTGTATTTTCTTCACTCTTTTTCAGATGGCCAAAGAGGTAAAGAGATTGAATTTCTGATTTAAAATTTTTAAGACATTTTTCGCAGTTTAAAGTTTATTTAATAGGGATCACTGTAAAAAGTGGGGAGTTAATTTATAAGTTTTGTTCAGTTAGGGTTCTCAAACACCATATGTGATTTTTCTGTGAATGACACGAGTAACTTTCAGATGCTACAGTGAGTTTATCTGACCACCTGGTTTGGAACTTGTGTGTTTAACGGGAATAGTGAACCTGTTGCATCCTTTGTTTTACTGTTTCATCCCTGGAGAGAGCTATCATTCTTATATTCACTAATCATTGCAATAGCCGCTCCTAATGAAAACCTAGAGTTTTCCATCCCAACTGTGAAATAAGAAGAGCCTGTTAAAAATTCAGGATATTGTTAGTCGTTGTTTTGTTTAAGCCTTTGTTATTTTTGCACCTCTAGGATCGTGACATCCAAGAGAAGATTGACTTTGAGATGCGGATGCGCGAGGGCATCTGTAAACTGCTCGCGGTGAGCACGCAGAAGGACCAGCTCCTGCGCGCCGTCAAAAACCTGATGGTCTGCAATGCTCGGATACGGGCATACAGGACACAGCTGCAGAGCCAAAAAGGAGAGCCAGACCCGTGCAGAACTGCAGAGCAGTGAGTAACAGCTCAAATGTGAAGGCAGCAGCGTGAAGCAGGCATTTATTTACATGAATTTTTAGCAGCCTGTTTAGAAGAGTGGATTTAAACCCTTCATTTAAACAATTCCTTCCTTTTTCCCTTTTTACAGCTGCCTTAAAACATTACTTTATAAGACCATTTCACTGTCTTCTTTTTACTTTAGAAAATTAAATACAAGTCATATTTTTCTGAGTAGATTATTGACATTAAACTGTAATTCAGTATCAAGTAATACAACAGTCATATTTTCTTGATTACCTTTAGCATACAGAAAGGCACCTGTCCAAGTCTGAAGGAACAAAACAAAACTATCCAAATCAGAACAGACGTATTTCTACTTTTCCTTTTGTTGTTACTAAGGGCCCTTTAATGAGGGAACCATCGTGGTTAATTGGTACCCTCTGCTGGCCACTTGTGTTAACTACAGCGACGTGCTAAAAACAACACTGAATAGGAAGAAAAATTACTTGAGCATATTCACACATTATAACTCTTGAAGGAGCTAAAGTATGCGTGGTTTATATGATTAATGTTATAATTCTTTTGCCCAGTGGAATATATTTTGGGTGCAGTGTTGAGAATCATGGTGCAGAGATGCTATTGCTCTCAGGTTATTAATTTAATGAAATATTATATTGCAGTTTAACATAGAAAATCTTTGATACATGCTTGGCTCTAGTTAATTGTATCTGTAGGAACAGTTCTGCTGCTTTTTGCTTTCAGAAATGTGGGTTTAGAGGAGAAATCTGTTGGAGGAAAGAGCTGCATTTTCTATCTGAAAGTTGGTTTGGAAAACTAGCACATAATACATGTGGTATTCTGTAATTATTGTGGATGCGTTGCTTTTGCCTACTAAGATGAAGGTCTTTATAGAGGTTCACTATTTAAGTTCTTAGTGATGGAATAATATCAAGTATGGATATATGCTGATTTACTCAACTCCTGGTCTTTGATGCCAGTGACCACAGAATGGTGATGGAACGTGTCTGGAACAGGGCTGAGATATTTGGAGATGTACCTGAACAGCTGTATTGTTTGCTTGATTTGTGACTGTCATGCTTTGCTTGGAGTTCTGTCTTCAGGAGTCCCTGGAATTTTCAGTGGAGCTTGTTAGAAGAGGTGCATGCTATAGTGTTACTTCTCTATCATTTAAATTGTGTCTTTGATAGTTGATGGTCCATCTGCAGTTCTTTCTTTTAGTATTTGCTCAGGACTGGAATTTGGTTAAAGCTTAATCGTGGCTGAGTTTTCTCACTCTAGGGTTTTCAAGTGGATGTTGTTCCTGTTTCTTGTTGAGTGGGTCTGTAATCTGTGAGTTGCAAAGATATTCTAACTGCCTCTGGAAGTCATGATGCCGGTAGCAGCTAGAAAGTGTCACTTCTCCTTACCTGGCTAGGTGTTAGGAGCAGTGGCAGACGTAAGGAGAGCACTCTTGTTAGTCAATATCTACAGATTTTTTTTAATTCAATTTAAGGTTGACTTTGAGATCTGCACTCTGTCTATTTACCAAACTCCTGCATGTAACATTAAAATGCAACATTTTATAATTAGGCTCTATTAATAGAGGAGGAGGCAATTCTCTAAACAATAATAGGACTGATGAATTAAGTTGCATCTCCACTGATGTGTACAGAAGGGAAAAACTGATAACGTATTTGGTCCTGCTGGAGCTGCAAAAGACAAAGAAGATGAATCTACTTGTCTTTTAATATCCAGGTTACATAAGCCTTGGAGTAAAATCTTCTAGGGAATTAAGAAAATTGATGGCATACCTTCCTTCCAGATTATCCTTAAGAAATTAATGACTCATGTCTTAAACCAGAGATACCAAAATTAACTTTAAAGAAAAGCACTTAAAATGAGCTATGATATGAAGACCCTGACACTTTTTAGTGTTTAAAGGGTTGAGTTTTAAATGTCTAAATGCACAGATCTCAAATCTTGTTTTTCTTTTCTGGCAGGTCTTCAGAAAATGGGACAAAAGACCGGGTGGCATGCAGAGCAAAGGTTGCCATATCGGGTAAGTGGCTGGGTAGTCACTTAATTGTAGGAGCTAATTGACTGGATAGTGGCTTGTAATACAAACTATACAAACAAGAAGGGGTTTTCTAAGTGTGTATATGCTTCAGAGGTATAAATCCCCTAGTGCTTCAAGGGGACTTGTGCCCAAGTCACACACAGGCTTTTGAAGATCCTACCTTGTATTTCCACTTTACTTATGGGGCCTTCCACAGAGAGAAATACATTTTTTTTCTGTTTGCCACTAAACACTGAATGCATTTCAAAGCTAAATAAGTGTGAATGTGCTGAAAACTTCTTTCTCCCCACAGTGGTGGACTTTGAAGTGATAGGACAGCATATGTCCAACAAATTGAGGGCAGAATTATAACCAGTGTGCAAATGTTACTCAGGTAATGCAGGTTACATGACTACAGCAAAGGTATCCTGGTATGGCTTCAATGCAGGCTGCTGACAAGAATATTTAAAAGCGATTTCTAGTGGACTGGTACACTGTTTCCTAGCCTGTTCTCAAACTTCAGTGCTGTGGATTTATTATTTTGTTTGCCTGTGCCAATAGTGGATGTTACCATGTTCAGCATTCCTGCGGCTGTGCTGCCAGCTTTGCTAACAGATCTGTTTGTGCTCCCTGACTTGCTTCACTGAGAATAAAATAGTGTAGAAGGGCTCACTACTGAAACTGTTTCAGTTAATTCTGAGTATTTTGACATATCTTTAAGCAAGGTAACTTCTAGTAGAAGAAGAGTGATGAGCACATGGTTCAATAATATTTTCTGCCAGCACAGCTGTTTGCAGAATGTGTATCTGTCTTTCCTCCTTATGGTAGTTGGGTGAAAGCATCTGTTTGACTGTCTGTGCTGTGGTTGCACCTTCCTTTGGATCTGGAGAGTTATCTGCAGTGAAGACTTTAGGGTCATATAATACACTTCTGCTATCTTTAGAAAATCAGATTGTTTTTAAGGACTCTATTTTTAGTATGAGAAATCAGTTTTTTTGTATAGATCACCTGTTATTAAGCCCTTAATTTCCACCATCAAGTGGTCCACCCACTTATAAATGCATTAGCATATCACATGGTTAGTACATGCCCAAAGCTTAGACAGTTACTAAAAAAAGGGGGGATCATATGAAAAAAATTCTGGAAGAGCTATGCAGGACTACTGAGGAAAGTGCTCCTACAGAAAGTATGGTGGCTACTGTGTGAAGAGTGTATTCTTTAATCCAGATTTTCACACTTCTATAATTTTTACTGATCCCCCACGTGTGTGAATAAATGATGTAATTTGTGTTATCGTATCAATCGATTTATTTTTTTGTCAGAAGACAGTATATTAAATGTTGATCAAAAAGCATGGTCATAATTTACAGCAATTTCATAAAGGAATCATTGGCTTTAAATTTGATTAAGTGTGGTGCTTGAATGTATCCAGTTTGCATCCACATGGATTTTACAGCTAATAGTAACTGAAATTAAGGTGTGTGAAAATTGATCTTTGTTTTTGATAAATGACGGCTCTTTCAATCCAAGAATGAATTGAAAGCTGATTTACAAGTATTGCGTTAAACTTGTCCAAGCAATTGACTATCTATGTCCTGATGATTTTCTGACTAAGGTGTAAATTTTTCAACTAGCAAGATATTGAAAGTGGCATACAGAAGTAATCTTTAATCTAGTACTCTAATTGCTAATAAGGCCTATTGAGTGCATTGAAATTGTCATTCAGAGTTTGCTATGATTAAAGAGGAAAAAAGGCTTTTATTTGTAACTATTTTCATGTGTTTATGTAAATTTAAGACCTTCATCTTTTATGAAAGAAACATTCTGTGCTTTGTTAACGACAGACATAAATATATGTATTTTAAATGTTTGAAAGAGGCTTCTGTAATGGTTTTAATGAAACTAAGTCTCTTTATTAAAAAAAATAAATTAGAAATGCTTACCATGCAAATGCATCATTAGAAGTGAAAGGCAGTTTCAGAACATGGTGATATATTGATTTTTAGGAAGTTGTGGCAGTTTAAAGCTGCCTGCTGGCAGTTCACCGGAAAATTCATTAGTTTTCAGGAACACTTAGAAACAGCTGAATTTCGAAGTCTCAGAATTGAAATAGCACTTATAATAAGATGTCTCATAATATAATCAAAATTAACTTAAATTTGAATTTTTCATTTAACTTCTGGAATAGAGAGACTCTCTGCGGTTTCACTTAAATCAACAGGAAGTTTTGTGGGTAATCCCCTGTAGGAATACACGACAATGTGTTGCCAAAATGCCACCACAGTTTTGCATCTTAGCATGCTGTGTGTGGATTTTTCCATCAGCCTCATATGAAGGTCAGCACTGGAGTCAGCAATGCTCCTTAATTTTTTCCTATATATTTAAGGGTTTTATCAAAAGACAATTGAGCTTGTGCTGTTCACTGCTGCCATCATGTGTCACTTAATATATTGCATATACTTCTACACAGCGCCGATGTACTTCAGAAACCAACTGTGGATTTATAAAGCCCCCACATTTGTGTTTTAACAAGGGACTGTTAAAGAACATTGTCTAAACCTGAGTCCCCAGAACTGGAGGAAAATGTCACTCAGTGCTGTGCTGGATTGAGTAGATAAGTTGAGAAATTTACTGAAGAAAATACTTTCTTAATATTAAAATGACAGGCATGATTTAAAATAATGGTTCTGCAATTGCCTCTCTGCTACGGTTCTGAAGTAGAAGGATACTTCTGAGTTTTAAAAAAAAAGGTTTCTAAACTCTTTTTATGCCAAGACAATTCTAACTGGGAATGTGATTACAAGTGGCATTTTCTCCGTGGTTAGCAAAACAAGATTTAAGTGTTTGCAATATAAATATCCCAGTCTTTTCATTAGAACAGGAAGGTTTCGCTCTTGCAGTGGGATGAGTGGTTTCCAGCACAAGGCAGGCAGAGTTTCGGTTTACATGTATGCATAATAATGGCCTGAGAGAATACCTCTCAGAACTATGTTACACAGCCACTCTGAAATGTTATTTCAGGTACTTTCAAATGAGATTTAAAATATGCTTTATTCTAGCATAATTTCTAAACAAAAATGACACTTCAAAATGATGAATTTTCTTTTGAAATGAATAATAAACTTAGAATAGTTATGCTGTTCTTTGGGTGGAAGGTCCTGTTACAACCAGAACATCAGAAGAAGAAACAAGAAACTTTTTGTAACTTGTTTTGATCACAGATCTACAGTATTGACTATAACTTAATTTCCCCACCTCTTTTTTTTTCCCTTTAGATATTCGTATACCATTAATGTGGAAAGGCTCTGATCACTTCAGCAATAAAGAAAGTATGTAAGATCATTATTAATTACTCTGATAAGCAATTGCTTGTGCCTGTAAATTTAAACTGAATAGGGAAGTCCATACTCATATCAACCCCTTCTTTGACCTTTCATTAGGTCCGTATTTTGCTCTTTGTTGTGTAAATGCTCGTAAGTTGAAGTTGTTGGTTGTAGCAAGCTGAGTTAGTTCAAAGTCCTGTGCTTCTCTGTGTTTAAACCTGAGTCTCTGAAGAGTCCAACTGAGGAATAATTCTAGAGGAAGCAACAAAAAAAAAGTTATTAAATGGTTAACTGAGAAATTTCTGATTAAACACATTATTCTGTGTCCTGTCTACACTTCAGAGAGTATATTGCAGCCTGTTTCCAGTGAGAAATTTAAATGAAAGTTGTCTGTTGGTGTTGAGTGTATTATTGGGTAGTCTTCAAGTACATGCGTTTTGCTGTGTCATGGAGATTAACCCTAAATCTGTTCCAGCTGTCACCTGGCATTGATTTCACTTTGATTTTCAATAGGGTCAGAGGGGCAAAGCATGGCAAAATAGTCTAATCCTATATAGTACATTCAGAAAATGATACAGAGTTTGGATCAAATGTTAGGTTATTTTTATTTTTTCCATACAATCAGTTTAATGAAACAAAATTACATTTTTACTAATGTTTTTGAAGCTGCTAGCACGAACTACCCCTGATTATTCAACTGCTTTTTTTTTTTACTCACAGAAGTAGGCATTTTTTCCCCTCCATGAATGTTGTTGTGCCTATAGAGCAGCTTTGATAGGTCAGTTATCATAAAATCCTAAGATGAAAATTTATGGTGAGAAGAATTTGAGGGCAATTCCTTAGAGGTGTGGATTACCAGTTAGTATACTTGTGTTTACTGGAAGTGGTCAGCATTGTGGTGTGCAGTATGGCTAACAAAACCTTTCTTTGCTCTCTCCAGGATCGCAGCGCTATGCAGTCTTTTGTTTGTTCAGAATGGGAGCTGAGGTCTTTGATACCGAGGTGACTATTGTGGATAAAGCAACAACAGATATCTGTTTTGAAAATGTAACTATATTGTGAGTATAATTTACTTCTGTTGAATGAATAACAAGTATTGCTGTTTTCTTTTGAAAGTGCCTGTGAATAAGATTGGCCGAGGCCCACGCGGTTTTTCTGTGGGCCAAGGAATCAATAGAGGTTCTGTTTGTTTTAGTGGGTGGTGGATCCCCACCTCTGGAAGGCTGGGTTTTGCGTAAAGGATGATGCTGGTTCTAGATGTGCCACTTGATCTTTTCGTTTCTCCTGTTTATTTTCATTTTTGCCATGCTGAAGCCTTTCTCTTCACATAAAGAACTTCTTTCTCAAGGGCCCAATTAAATTAATGCTAAAACCTGAAAGCATTATGAAAGTATAGGCATCAACTTTGCACCCAGTGTTTTGTTATTCTGTACAGCAGGCTACAGTCTCATTCGTCATGTAACACCTCATGTTCTCTCACACCTATCTGAGCATGTGCTTAACTCTCCTCCCCCCTCCTTTATTTTTTTAATATCAATAATTTAGATTCAATCTCCTGAGGAAGACTGACTGGAAAGCCAGAACTACCACAAACTTTAAATCAAGATCCTGAGTTTAAATCAGATTTTAAACTCTCTTAAACATCTGTTCCAGTTAAGAGTGGGGACAAAGATTTAAATCTCCTTCTTCAAAGATATGAGACTTGATCATTATAAGTTTCTGTGAAATACTGCCACAAAAGCAGAAAAGGTGCTCTGACTTGCCTTGTATCCCCCAGGATAAAGAAAGACTTGTTATAAAAGCTTTTGGGATGATTTTGTTGTGGGCATCTGTGTAATGACATGATTTGTACCTGAAAGATGAGCCTGGGCTTCTGGTTTGATGGCTAAGCTTGAGAACAAGAGAATCAGTAGAACTGAAAGCAGAGAAAGGCTGTGGACAGGAGGATGCAGCAGCGTGTAGTTGAGTTATGAACAAGAGATTTTATTACATCTAAGTGAGATAGGATTTTTTTTCCGAAATGTGAAGGGTGTAGGTTGCAACTAAGATATCTTTAAAACAGTGCAGTACGATTTAGGACCACAGATATGGATAGGTTTTCAATCATGTGATTTTTGTGTAACAGTAGAGGGCAGATTTAAGTGTGTTTGAATGTCTTGCCTGTGTATTTCCATAACATGGGTGGTTTTTTTCAGTTTTTAACCTAAACGTTGAATTTCCTGTTTGTAATTGTTTATGGTTCAATTATAACATTCATCTCATGACTTCAACACTAAGTTACTGCTGTGTACTCTAGTCCTTAATTCCATATTAATGTATGTCTGTGCCTGAATCTCATGGTGTTCCTCCCGTTGATTGGAAATATGTTATTTAGTACATGAAATTGCAGCAGCATTCCTTGGCTGCACGCACAGTTTATTAACAAACGTTCTGAAATTTTCTCCTTCCCCCTTTCAGCGATGAAGCAAGACCAGATTTCCAGGTGAAGGTTGAAGTGTATAGTTGCTGTACAGAGGAGTCTTTATATATAACAAACACTCCTAAGAAACTAGCAAAGAAGCTTAAAACGTCCCTCAGCAAAGCTACAGGGAAGAAACTCAAAGCTGCTCTGGAAGACGACAGCACTGAATCCCTTTTGCCTGCTGACCCAGTCATTCAGTAAGCCATATATATATTGATATTCTGGTTTTATACCTTTTAAAATAGAAATAAGCCAAATATATTGTAAATTTTTGGAAAACTGCCAAGAAACTGATTCTTTGTGTACTTGCCCGAGTGAAAAAAAATTTACATTTTAAATAGGAAATGAGAAAGTAGGTGTGAATTCCAACCATGTCGCTGAGCCCTGGGGCCTGGTTCTGATCTTGAAACACAAGAGTAGGCTTTATCTTTCTGCTCTGCAGCTGGGAAATCCACTGTTCTTTGCAAACTCTATTATAATATTTTTGGTTTGATCTCTAGAAGAAGTCAAGCTTGTGCAGTCAGTCTGTCTGTGTGCCTCTGTCCATCTACCTTTCCCATTTACTCCCTTCCCCATACTATTTTTGCACCTGGCCAGTTTTGCTCACACTTGACAGTTGACAGGTAGACATGTCTAAAAGTTATAAATTGTGTGAAATAAAAGGTGTGTATGTAGGAAGGAGAAACCACTCTTGTACCCTCTCCCCTAACTCCCCTTCTGGCTTTTTGGTAAAACTGTGGACTACCAAAGGCACTTCACAGTTACAAGCTGCTTAACAGGAGATTTCTTAATTGCACAGAATGTTTTAGAATGACTTACTGGTTTTCAGTGTTCATAGATATAAATGCTGTTCCAAATAATTTACCTGTTTCCTTTTAAAAGTGATCTTTAGTCTTGCATACATTTTCTGATTAAATTAACTGCCTTTTAATATTTTCCAGCTACTTTCATTTCATTGAGATTTAAGAAGGCCAAATACCTAATTTGCAAATGCTAGTAATATTGGTGGGTTTTTTGGTTGTGGTTTTGTTTTTTGGCTTTTGTTTTTTTGTTTTTTTTTTTTAAGAAATCAATTTTTTCAAGGAATTACTTTTTTTGGCAGCTGAGCAGTAAAGAATCAATGCTTAATACTTGCCAGGTGTTGAGTGTAGTCTTAGTCTAGCTTTATACATCTATTTCCTGTGATTTTTAAAAGGAAACATTCAAGCATATTCTGTCTTTGTCAAACTGATACTATGGTATACTGATATTACTGTTTGACTCAAAAATAGACATCCAAGAGATCTTATCCACCAGAGCAAAGGGAATTTTATCACTAACTTTCCAGTGGGTTCCACCTAATGAGAAGGTATTTTTCAATCTGCATCATGTCAGGTGGCTGTGCTTTCCACCAGCTTCAGCTGGGCCATGACATGCTATCATTAGACACAGTTTGAATCAGATATAACCACTGGCTTATTTACTTGAATATAGATTGCCTGTCTTCTAAGGAAGAGGCACCAGCAGACAATTTAAACAGCTGCCTCCTCCCTTGGGTTTTGCTTTTGGTTTCTCAATTGAATTTTCCTTTTCTCCATCTTGGAAGTTTGTTGTTTCCGCTGTAGATAATCGTCTCACAGTGACTATTACTTTCTTAACAGAGTTAAATGAACAATGAAGTGTTTAATAATGGCTTTGCTGGGTGATTAAAAAAGTTTCTTGGGAAGAAATGGGTTATTATAGGCAGAAAATAAGCTGTCAATTTTTTTATAGGCTCCCCTTAGGATTTATATTAGTAAGACCTTGGTATGTAGCCCTTATAAAGGGGAAGAGATTGCAAGATTACAAGAGATCTTTCAAGTATTCCCAGAGAGTTTTACCAGTCCAGCAGGGGAAATTAAACCGCAACAAAAAGGTGAACTTTCCGTATTATGTGAACACCTTTTCTCTGTAGATTTCATTTGTACAAACCTTTTTCGTTTCGGAGCACACATGAGTGAAATTCTCCATTTTCCAAAAACTCTCTGATCCCTCTTTGTCAAACTCCTTGGCTTAGAAGTCTCTCTGGTTAGCGAGGAAAGAGTCGGACTTGTAACTTCTTGCAAAAGCTTAGTGACAAAGTGCTTTGAATGGTTGCTTAGGTTGGTTAACTTAAGTTATATTATCTCTTAATTATCTCTCTTTTAATTTCTAGACAGTCTTTTGCCTACTTAATTTTTCTGTTGTATTTTAAATATTGGTTTTTTTATTTGTACATTTGTCATCAAATTAAAATCTTCAGTGCAGTTATACTATTGTATTCCAGAGTAACTATGTTGCTCTTTGGACAAATTATTGGAGAGTCTCCCTGAAGTGCATGTTTATTCACTTGCAGAACTGGCATCACAGGCCCTTGGTTTTGGGTTTGATGAATTGTCCCCCACTGGGCTGAAGGCACAGCTTCCATGTGCTATGTTTGAATTGGCAAATCCCTGGTGATATTTTGCAGGAAGTACATAGCCTAATCTAGTGGCCTCACTTTTATGGTTGGGTTCTCGTTAATACCTGAAGGTTATATTTGGTTTTACCTTCTATTATTTAATTATTTAATCTTTGATTGAAAAGTGAGCATATTGGAATTTTTTTTTCTTTGATTCCCAAGCCTTCCACTTGATCTGTTTGAGTGAGTGAACTAAGGCTGGAATTTCTAACACTGGGTTGAATATTCAGGAACAGATTCTGGAATTGGAAATACGTTAATTAACATGCATTTATAGAAAGGGTGGTATAGTTACACCTTCCCACACCAGTCTCGTGTGGTAAATTCAGTGCCTCTGTCTCTTGATCAGTAAACAAATTTAGCAACGAGCCTTTGCCACAGGCATGTTGTGGAGATGAGCTGACTTTTTTTTTTTCGAATGAAATTATTATGTGGAAAAATACTATAGATATGCAAAGTACTGAATGAGATGCAGCAGGCAGATTACTCTTTGTTATACAAAGAAATTGCCATTTAAGGCAGTTAGCTAATTCTGTGAAACACAGAGGAAAAACGTAGTCAACAATCCTGATCAGCCAGTTCAATTTGAAAAATACTTGTAGATAAAACTTTTCTAAATTACATGGCAGCTGCCTGAAAGGAATGACTTGTATTTTAGAATGAAAATGTTACTGTGAAGCATATTTTAAAAGTGAAGTAGCTATTTATTTTGGCAAGGTTGTTGTTGTAATTAGTCATGCTTTAGAAAAAAAAAAAGCAACTTTAAAATCAGCACAGCAGTTTTATCTGTGAGAAGAAACTGAACTTTTTGGTACAGTTTAGATAGAATGGTAATGCATTGCTCAACTGCATGGCCAAACATAATCAGTGGAGAATCTTTTGTTAGGGAACAGTCAAAGAGGGAATATATACAAATACTGATGAGTTTTTGTTCAGATTGCCCTCTTGAAATGCTTCACAGCAGTGGTTTTTCACCCAGAATGTTATAACGTATTTAATTTTCTCTTCATTCCCTTGAGACAGATGTGTATCAGACCTCCCTGCTAACAAACTTGCTCCTTTTCCTCCTCCTCTTTCAGTAGGGTTAGGGGTAGGCAGACATCTGCCTTGTTCATCAGCAAAGATTTTAGAACTGCATGTTCCCACTGTGCTATTAGGAAAAACAAGATTTGAAAAATATTATGATAGAAAACTATTTTTTAGTGATTTGATTCTGTAATGTCTTCTGACCTTTTACACCACTAGGCTTTCTTATGCTCTACTGAAGATATTTTTAAGGATCTTGTGCTAGATCCTGTTAAGGAGAGTAGTTAGTGATTTTTGAGGGGTTTGTTTTCCTGTGAACTTTGTTCAAACTGCCATTGGCCAGGTGAAATTCTTACTGCATTGCTGGACTGTAAATCTGTTACTTGGTTTGATGAGTATTTTAGGGAAAAGGTTAAACATACCAAATTTATGCCAGTTTATTCCAAGAATTCCATTCCACATGCACTGTGCTGGGTTTTAAAAGTGATTTTTTTATTCCCCCCCCCACCCCTCAGGCAAAACACAAAACAAAGATAAAACATTCTGAAACCTGTAAGGACAATAAGGGAAAAAAACCTTTATGCTACAAAACTGACTGTAGCATTTCTGCACAGATTTCTGCATGGGAAGAATTGACCTATTAGATACTATTAAAAATACACTTATCGACAACTCTTTTATAAAAAGTGTAGTCTGCACAGGCAAAGTGAAAGAGCAGAGCAACACGGAGAAGCAGTATAATGCCTTTTAATTTTTAACCTGTATTTTCAGATAAAGTTTATGTCATCAGTTGTTCTATTAACTGTAGGAATTTTTGAACCTATTACCTAATCTAATTGCTTTAGGCCTAGCAATAAGAGCTGAAAAACTATTAAAAGTTACTTGATGCCTGACTAGAGGGGGGAGGTGCTTTGAGCATCCTCAGGGTGCAGAGGGCTTGGATAGCACAGCCTTTATCCCTGGGTTTGGCAGCTGCTGGCTCCCCAGGAAGCACGAGCCCAGCTCAGAGGCATTGGCCACACCAGAATTCTCCGGACCAGCAAGTCCCAGAGAGGAGACAATGGAAGGAGCCACCTGATGGGGCCTCTTGGCATTGGCCTGGAAGTTGTGAGGTGGGAGGGAACTGGAGGTACACATAGCACGGAGGCAGGAGATAAGGATATAACAAGGAGATAAATGGATTGTGGAACAGTGTTTACAAATAAAACCAGAGACACGAGAGTTGTGTGGAAAGAGGTGGGGGGCTGGCAATCTGCGGTCACTGAGAGGTGCTGCCTTGCACCTTGGAGTTCCTTTGTACCCAAATATGATATCTCAGGCCTGTCTAGACTGTCTTGAATTACTGCCTGAGCAACATGAAGCAGAAATGTCTTAAGTGTGCCTTTTCTTTCACATTTAGTGGAGCAAAGTACAGTTTGCTGGCCTATACCACTTTGGGGCTGGAGAGTGCCGAGGACAATTTCAGGACCCACAACCTTACCATTACTGGAAATGGTAAGTACATATGGTACCAATTTAAGGAAATAAAAAACCAGTAACATTTTGCATTAAGGTCTTGTAAACTAAAGAGCTTAAAGAGATTATTTTTCTTGATACTTAATATAGAACAACTTTAATAAAATATTTAACGGCTCTAAAACAGGCATCTGTACACAGCTGAATAAACTACAAGTTGAGTAAAATTTCAAGTCCAGATGAAAATTTAATTCTTTTGGGAGTTTCTTCTGTCACTTGCATCTCAGTCTTATGTGAGTTGTAGCTATATACAAATTATTTCACCTTCCTCACAACCAAGGAAGGGTATCAGAATGAAGAACAGCTTTTTTCCTCTGTAGTCAGAAGGAAAGAAGAAAAAACAGCTTCAGTTCAGCGACATTGGTTGAGACCTAGATTTAACACAGGCTGTACTTAAGCTCTGGGACAGCACAAGTTGGGAGATGCGGACACTACAGGGACTATGATTATCGTGCAACTGATGGTGATGTTTTAAGTTACAGTTTTTGCTACTTTGTCCGTTGTTTTCTGCAAGGATAGACCCTCCCTTTATCCACCTTCTAACTGTTAGTTTAAGGCATGGGACTTTCACTGCTGCTTCGGGGAACTTTCTTTTACTTGAGTAAACTTGACCTCAGAGGGAATTTCCCACTTTACATTTCAGTAATTCTGAATATGTGCAGATTTGAAGATTTATGAGGCATTTGTTTCTTGAAAGGTTGAATGAATAATTCTAGGTATCTTTGATATTTGTAAGCATTTCTTTATTAGTACTTTGTACTCTCTCTTCTTCAAGTTCCTTTTTCTGTCATTAATTTACATAATTTAGTCTGGTGAGAAAGGACATACCTGGGTATTTTGGTTCATTACAAGCATTCCTAAACCATGACCAGAGATAGAGTCATATTAATGGAACATTGCATTACCTACTTCTAATTACAGAGAGAGAGCCTATGACACAGAGGAGAGGAGCAGAGCAAGGAGGGATATTCCAATTCACTAGAAACTCCTTGGAATCCTAAATGCTCTTCTAGTGCTAAAGACAGAACTAGATACAAATTCTAAGCCGTAACAATCTGAAGCAAAGTGCTCAAGTGTAAATGTAGCTGTGGGCCACAATGGGACACGCTCGGGGATCCTGCTAGATGAGAGGGCCAGGGTATTTATCTTTCAAAATGTTTCTAGCTGTGAAATGGGATTTAGAGCTATATTTTGTGTAACAACAACTTGTCCCTGAAGAACAATATTTCCATTTTTACTTGAAGTTAGTTTGGAATTTATTTTTTGAATTAAAAAATCTTACTGAGGACTAAACATCAGTTTTTGTTGAATACTACAGGATGAAATCTCTTCCTTAAAATATGAGAAAATGCTTATTTAGATTGATAATCTTAATGTAAAACTGGATGTAGCAAGCTAAACTACATATTTATGGCCAGTATTCAGAACTTAGTGTTTGCCTCTCTTTTTCCTGTGCTTTTTTCCCCCAGAGGAATCCTCTTTTTGGCTCCCCCTGTATGGAAACATGTGTTGCCGTTTAGTTGCTCAGCCCTCCTGCATGGCCAGGGATATGATGGCAGGATTTCTAAATCAGCAGGTAAGATGACCTTGCTTGTGTTTACATCCTCTTCTGTTAATAGCTGTCCCTAAGAGTCGATTGTTAAAACATTTGCTTTTACCTGGAGTGGTTTATTGAGAACTGTTGTTTTTCACCCATTCTGTCTAGAGCAAGAAAACTCTCACAGCTGCGTCCACAAACAGTACCTTCAGTGGCTAAGCACGGAGAAGTAAATGTTTCTTTGGTGTGCTTATCAATAAAATGATTTAGGCTGTTAAGCAAAGATCAAGTATAATTGTTGTTTCAGAATTGGTTTAGGCTGCTACTTGATGGCAGCAGTTCTAATAATCCTGCAGCTCTCATCCTTGTACACACCTCTCTGCTGGCACAAGAGTTCACATCACAGCATGGTGAGTCGGGCTGAGGAACTGAGCCGTATTTAAACTCGTCCTTTCAGAAATGATTCATGTGAACTCACTTCACTTCTCTCTTTTGGTTCGTTGCACAACCAGGCGTACGAGAAGGTGATAGCGGAGGGCCAGAGGGTCTGGGTCATTATCAGGAGTGCTGAGTTACAGGCTTTAAACTGGTTGTGAAACTGTAATGCATTTATGAAAGCTGTTCAGAAAATTCATTTGAGAAAGTGAAAATTCTAGACAAATGTCTTTGCTTAACATTTGTTGAATGTGCTGTGTATTTCCAAAGTGAAGTACTCTTCTCATTTCTCTTATTGTGCAATTACTGTAACTAATAAAGGTGGTTTCTTTCTTACAATAGACACCAGATCTAGATTTCATTCTGTGTGAACCAGCAGACTCTGTACTGTTAGTGTCACATGGCAGTAAATCTCCAAAAATTGTAAAACACCAGAAGACATTTAAAGTACTGCTAACATTTCACAAATCAGTGACTGGAGTGTTCTGCAACAGAGAGTCTTTGTTTTAGGAACTAATTTGGTCTGGCTAAATTGTGATCATCAGGTCTGATATGTGTATACCTTGTAATATGGTCTTGTTTTATGTTTGTTTGGCAATTTCTGACGACTCCTTCAGCAAACAGTAGGAGGTCTAACGAGCTGGCGGAGGCTGTATTGCATACTAAGAGGTGGCAAACTCTTTTGTTATTACTCACCAGAAGAAATTGAGGCCAAGCTGGAGCCAGCATTGACAGTTTCCATCAACAAGGTAAAATTGGTTGTATGGAGTTGGCTTTTTTTGTTTATTTGCGTCTTTTTTTTTTTCTTCATTTTGGTGGAGGCTCTTTTTGGTTGAAGACGTACATACAGTCATCTGGGCTCTAAGCTGCTCGTATGCAGAATGCTTTATAGGTAGCATGTGGGTGGGATGTGTTTCAGTGAAATTTGCAGTCGCTGAATTTTTTATCAGGGACGATACATTCCTCAGCTGTGGATGTAAGTTCCTTCCATTGCATTAGACTGGTTAGCATAGAGGCAAAAAGAAGGATGTTTTTCTTTAGGAAAAGTAATAACTTCTTATATGACAGTTCCATAAGACAGCCCTGCTTGCAGTCCCCTAGCAATGCTCTGGTAGACTTTTGTCCTCAGCAAGTTGGAATTTTAACAAAAGCTTTTTTGTTGTGGTGTGTTATTTGGCCACAGTCTTAATTAGAAGGAGAGGAGGAAAATTGTTCAAAATATTTTAGTGCCTTAAAATAAGCTGCTTTTCTTAATACTTGTTTTGTTCAGGGCACAATAACTTTGAAAGTTCTGTTCCTCAGGATGGTATTATTGCTGGTTTTATATACCCTAATTGGAAAGACTGAGTTTAAAACTTAACTTGATGTTTTAACACTTTAAGTGTTACTTAGTATTTGGCTAAAGAAACACAAAGTATACAATTTGAAGTAATATTCAAATGTTCAATTTAGGAATGTTATTGGAAGGACCTTCAATAATGGTGAGCATTAGAGGGAACAGATGCTCTCAAAAACTGGTTCTGGTGCAGCCATCAAGGGTGAATTTCCCATAAGGATGGGCAGAGGAATTTAATGTTGTTTGCAATCGACATAGCTGGGTTCACCTTACATAACTAAACAGCCACGTTTGGAAACTGTGTTAAGCAGAGGTCGATCTGGGTTCCGCTGCCGTGCTGCTGCGAGCGCCTGGTGCCAACACTAATTCCGAGGGAAGCATTCCTGCCGTCCAGTCGCTTGTTCAGCTGCTGTGCTGCTCCGTGCCAGGGCAGGCACTGGGGCAGCTGACTGATGAGTTGGACAAGGGAACTGATGTGGGTTAAAGTCAGTTCGTTTGGGGGGCACGAGGAGCCTTGGCTTTGGCTGTGGTTCCCTTTTAATAAGTTCTCTTACTCAGTTCACTACATGGCTACACAAATGCTGGTGTGGTACAAGGAAGGGCTCAGCTGTGATTGGGAACACGTAGGGACATGGAGTAATAAAGGACTGCTTCTTACAACAGCAATATCAGCTTGTGGTGGCTTTAATGTGTCTGGAAAGGCCAGTTGCATTCTCACCCAGAGTGAGACTGGTTTATAACCCAAATGTTTAAATAGGGTATAACAATGTGACCTGTTTGTTTAAGGACTTATTTTTTATCAAGCTAAGATTTAAATTGATTCCTTAAATGAAAATACCTTTTTCTTAGTGCTGTATCTTTTAACAAACCCATTTTATTTTCCAACTGTCATACGCTGAGGTAAAATAAATATTTAGATTTTGATATCTATTTAAGCAGGTTTACTTGCTTACCTCCTCAGTCACTTCTAATTGCACTAGTCAGCCTCTGCCAAAATTCTGTTTTCCAGCTGTTCATAATATCAGTTAAGAAATGGCAAACTTGAGTAAATTCTAGAATGACTAAATCCATGTTCCAAATTGTGACAGGAATATTTTTTAAAATTACCTATCAGACTGTCTCCTATTTTTCCTTGGAGGTCTCTGTTTGAGTCTATATCCTAGTTTTGCTTTTCCTTTTAAAATAACCATATTTGCTATGATATTTTGCTCCTCCAAGTTACCATTACACTTAGAACCTAAAATCTACCTTAATAAGCCTTTTCTGAGAGACTATTCTTTCGTTTGCAGAGTATCCTTAAAGCTAACATGTAGAAGGTACATAAATCATGTATCTTATACCATTTTACAAGTGTCAGGCTGCTATTCACTATCTGTGAATCTTTCTTCCGTTTAAATTAAAACTAGAAAAAAGACATCTCAATTGAAAACATATTTGGATACTTTACTACTTAAACAGTTTCTCTTGAAAATAACTTAATGCCTGCAGATATTTTTTGATTCCTTTGTTATGAAATTTCTCTTATGGATTAAATGAAAGCAGACTAATCATAAGGGCTTGTCTGCTTCATGTTGTTATAGAAACAGCAATTTCGAAATGAAAGTTGAGATTGAACAGCAACTGTAGACGTTCTAACTAAAATCTCTTCTGGTTGCATATGTGGCATTTTCATTTGTAATGTGAAGCTGATCCTTTACATGTAATTGAAAGATACTTTCTGAAAAGTAATGAAATCATCTGGATTTATGAGAAACTCTCTGGAAAATATTCACACTATTTCCCATTCCCTTTGAATGGAGACTTCAAGAAGCCATTAAGACCAGCAAAGTCATTACTTCAACTTCAGATGACTTCACTGCTACTGCTGTTGAGCAAGAATGGTTCTGCAGTTCCTATTATGCAAGTGCTACTGTTATTGTTCCAGCTAAATGTGATTATAACATATTATATTGCACAACTAAGTAGGAAAAGAGAAATTATATTTTCTGTAGCAAAGAAAATTTACTGGAATCCAATTTGAAGAAATATTCCTTATGGGCTAGTTCCTGATTTTTTTTCAAGTTTTCTTTAGTTTGAAATGAAAAAAAAAGGACCTTGCCTACATCTGATAGCTTAGCAAACTGGTACATGTGTCAGCAGTTCACATAGTTGCTCAGTGTTTGGAATACATAATCTATTGTGTTCTGTTAATAAATTGAGTGAATTTGTCTTGTGCATTAATGTGTTTGAAAGACAGAGTTTTAAATTTAACAATAGTTCCTTACTTACCCCAAACAAATAGAAATTATTAACATTACAACAGGAACCAATGCATGCACAGGTTTATATTGGGTTTCCATTGTTGTACTGTTATTTCTTGGCTGGTTTTTTTTCTGTACTAAAAACATGAAGGAATTTTGTTAGATATGATTTGATTTGTTTAATCTTAAAATAGACACACAGAACTGGGTCTTAGGTTATTTAATATTTTTCTCAAGAACTGTAATTTGTTTTGATGTCTTCAAATGGTCTTTATAACCACTGCTTCTTACTGTGTCAGGACTGGCTTAGCAGGAAAATGTTGCACCTCGGCAATAAAAAAGTTTTCTCTCTCTCCCTCTCTCTGCTTGTTTTTGTTTTCTTTTTAGCTTAAAATATGGGCTTTCCACAGAGGTATTATCAGGCAAAGAGATTTTTTTATTTTGGAGGAAAAGTATAAAGGAAAGTTCTTATTTACAAAATCACATCATTTTCCCTTTAAGTCTTTCCTCATCTTCACAGGAATAATCCTTTGCAGGTAGAACATAAAAGTGGTTTCAGCTTCTCCAGAAGAGTCACCTGAGTTCAGGATTCAGCTGTTTTTCCTGTTCTGATCCACTGATTCTTCTGGTCTTTACAATTGCTATAGCAGAGTTGGTTCAATTGTCTTATAAGACTGGGAGAGATTGATCATTATTAGAACATGGTAACTTAAAACACTTTTTGTTGTTGTTTAGGGGTGGGGCGACTATTTTTGTTTGTTTGTTTAATAACAATTGTTGTTGTTTTGGGGGTTTTTGTTATTAAGTGGAATTGGGCATGTAGTGTAATTCACCCAAGCTTGGTAAATTCATCAGCCCATTACTGTAATGGCATCTTGTATCACTCCTGAAATATTCAAGCATCAGATATAGACTGTTGCTTGAGGATTTATCTCCTTTGAATAATACCACAGTTGTGGGATAAAACCTGCAGCAAACATCATTAAATAAACTTGTGTGTATGGTATGCTTGAAGTTCTTACCTGTCAAATGTTAATCTATTTGATTTCATTTTTTTGCTGGTATCTATGGTTACCTGAGTTAATGGGATATAGAGCACTTATGGATGAATTACTTCATCTCCTATTTTTAGACAGAAGAATTTAAATGAGCATATCCATCAGATACGCTACAAGCAGCTGTTGGTATTTCAAATGGTTACTTCAGTAGTGCATTTAAAATCTGGGGAATGTTCTGTAGAATAATTTTTGTTTTTCTGAGTATCGGAACTAGGCTTATCCCCATGGGATCCCATGCGTAAACTTAATTTCTGTAGGTATATGTTTAACATCTTCAGCAGATGTTTGACATCTGGTTGTGTAAAAGGGAACTGGTTGTTCTGTCCCCACTGTGTTTTGAGGAATGCCCCGAAGCCACCTTTGTGGTTAAAGTCACTGTCCATCCAGACAGGAGATGTTCGAACACAACCGTGGCCATGGTTGTTGGCTTCCTTCAAATCCTGGGGCGCTGCCCATGCCAGGGATAGCCTTGTGTGGCAGGAGGGCACTGCATGGTCCTAATGTGTGTTAGGTGTCCTTGTGTCCTGCCAGGCTCAAGGGCCGGCTGGTGCCCTGGCACCAAAACTCACTTCACTGCTGTCCTGGGTGTGCCAAAACTCCTCTGAAAAGCTGTGTTGTACTGGGCCATTGCTTGTTCAGTCAGATTGAATTGTATGTGCAAAGGTATTCCCAGTTTTTCTTTACTTTTGTAAGTAAAGCAATGTTAATTACTTTAATTTGCTTGTCATGTTTGTGATGAGCAGCAATGTTGACCAGTTGTGTTCTGGAATTTTTTTAGTTGCATTTTTTTATCAGACTTTTTCTGAAGTCTTTCAGGATGTTACACCAAAAAAAAAAAAAAAATCACTCAGTTGGGGATGAGTGCCTTTTTTTTTAAATTGTAGTAATGCCATAACAAAGAAACTAGATACTCTGAAAATACCACTGAATCTAGTCTGGATGGTAAAAAATCAATTGAGATGTGTCCCTGAACAGAATGGGAAACCTTGGCTGTAACAGTGTTGTGTAATCTGAGAGCATTTCTAACTCTAGCTGAAGAAATTTATAGACTTGTCATAGACTTCTTTATATATAATTAATTCTTTCTATGTAGCTCTCCCTAATTAAGGTAAAACTCAAATGGCTATTTTGAAATGGACTAAGTAACTTCCTTTTTAAATTTCCTGTCACTGTTGTTTTAGCCCTGGATGTTCTGATTCACTAAGATGAACATAAAATGGATACAAGTTTAGAAATGGGTAAACACTATCCCACAGATATGCAGTAGGAGACCTAAGTAGTAGCTGTAACAACGTGGTTGTCCATCTGAATCATCTGGAGAAAAGTTGCTGCTTGCTGTTATTTTAGATTATTTGCTAAACTGCTGTGGAGAAAAGGGAGCTGTGTGAGATGAGCTGGTGAAGGCAGAGGGAGGGGAAACACAGAATGGACATCCTGTAATTCAGAACTAAACTGCAGTAACTGCACTCCATTCCATTATTTTTCACAAATTTTATGCCATTTGAATAGTTTTATGAGAAAACATTTTTATAATCAGTTCCTGACATTAGTTCATTTTTCTATTTTAATTGGAAATTAATCTGGATTAGATACAAAGCCAAATGATACCTTCGTTACGCTGTCATTGGCCATAAGGTGATGCCAGCGTGGAGCTGAAGCAATAACTCATTACCACAGTTTGTCGTTCCTAGGAAACCAGAATTCGAGCTGTGGATAAGGACTCCAGGAGGAGAACTAATAACTTCTCTGTTATCAACCCTGTGTCTGGAGAGGCTGTGACGCAACGCTTTGCTACTGACAGTAGGGATGAACTTCACAAGTGGATGGAGGCTTTCTGGCAGCACTTTTATGATCTGAGTAAGTAAGCAGGCAGTGCTGGCAGCGTGCCCTCCGAGTGGGGCGTTATGTAACATCAAAGGGATCTTTGAGCAATTGGAATTGCCTCATAAGCCTTTGTTTGCAACAACGAGAAGAAAAATGTTCTCTGGGATAATGTTGGGTGGTGGTCTAAGCCCGTTGGAAGGCAAATATTTGACTAAACCAAAGTCCGCGTGTTCAGTCTGTTTTTTTGCAGGAAACCAGAGGCAGAATATGCTCATCAATCTCAAAAGGACTTGGTCTCTTTTGGCAGTTTTCTAGACAATTTTTTTTAGGGACTACTAAATTCTCACCATCTCTTTCTTCACTGTGGTGGGAAGAGTCCACCTCTGCCTGGCCATCCTCCCAGTGGTGTGTTGGTTTTGTGAGATTCTGCAAGTATGAAACCTTAGTATGGAAGCCTTAGTGGGAAGTGGTGAGGATGCTGGAATCATCTGGGGCCTTGCCATGATGCAGATTCAGCCAGCTAGTCACATGTCCATGGGATTTCCTTGCTCAGCAGTGTTATGGAGGAATTAAAATGCAATTTGTTATAATAGGGATTACTTGATTCTGTTGGTAATTCGAAAGTTTTGGTACCCCTTGTCACACAGAGGTATGCTGACCAAGCCACACTCCAGTCCAGTCATGCAAACACAGGCTGCTTACCTGAACCTGGCAAAAGCTGTACCTGACTTTGTAACAGATTTTAAATTGTTACCCTGATGCTTTGGCAAACCTCTGGAACAACACTGATCTTACATGAGAGAAGAAACTCAATTATTGGTGTGAAATATTATTAAAGTAGCATAGTGTTTTGCTTGTGTAACACCAAATTCTCGTTACAAAAACTACACAGATTAATTTGCCTGTGTCTTTTTCCTCTGCTTTAGTAGTTTGACTTACTGAGTTATTGAGAGTAGAAGTTGTCATTTGTGCTGCCATTGACAAGGCAGAGTAGATTCCTGATAGTCATTTTTATCAGGCTAGAAAACAGAACCAGGTCAATTAATGAAATACCAGTCTTTAGTCAGAGACAACATCGATAAAATAAGTGAATTGAGGTTGTGGAAACTCAGTATTGTAGTTATAGTTCTAGTTATTTCTAGCTCTGATTTACAGTGAGAAAGGGCACTATCAATTAAAGAAACACACCAAGCAAAAACTAGGGCATCCTCTTTAAATTATCTGTAGAGTGGGGTAAAAGAACTACTTCTTATTCATTATAGATAGAATACCCATGGATTTTTGGAGACATTTTCCTTAGATTCAGAAAAAATGGGTCACTTGGCATTTAAATGCCTTTTTTCTTCCCTGGTTCTAAAATTCTCTTAAAATTAATGTGCTCAGAAAACTTGGAATGATTGGTATGAACAAAGTAATTTTACTGTGTCTTGTTTTCCTTAAGGTCAAAATCTATTAATAGAAAAAGAGGTTTCCTTGTCTGCTAACGGATAAAAGGCAAGTTATCCTCTATTAAAGACAGAATGTTCCTTTGCCATAACGTTGTAACATAGCTGTATAACATCCAGCTTGCAGGATATTGGATTGTCCCTCATAACTTCATGAAGCTTCCTGAACCTCAATTATTTTTTTTTTTGGTTGTGTTTTCTTTTTTCTGATGGATTTATACTTTGTTTGGAGTTTTACAGGCAAATTATGACCATTACCCTTCATAGTGTAATAATAGTGCTGGGATGCTTAAATTACAGTAACTCATGACCTTTGTGCTAAGAGAATGAGTGCAGAGGTGAAAATACAAATGCATCTTAAGCATTCCTGCTAAACAAAAATAAGTGCTCACTGTTTAGTATTGCTTTGGAGATAGTTTCCTAACACAACCTATTAACTTACATTTTTTTCCAAGCTGAAGTGTTTAAGTTCCAGTCATTGTTCTCTTTTCTCTCTCAGGCCAGTGGAAACATTGTTGTGAGGAACTTATGAAAATTGAGATTATGTCACCACGGAAACCACCTTTGTTCTTGACAAAGGAAGCGACCTCCGTCTACCATGATATGAGTAAGTGGGATTTGCCTTTTCAAGTTGCAGGGTAACAGAAACAACATTGTCTATATTCAGATGGCTTCTGGTGTTGATGTTGAAACACTGAGTTTTTCAAGGACAACTCAGACAATGAAAGAGCAACATAATTGCATACTGAGGAGTTCATATTAAATCTGAATTTGTAATAGCAGGAATAATGAATACATTTTTATACCTTGAGCTAAAAATTCTGCAATCTGAACTGTAACTAGAGAGCCCTGAACACACTCAAAAAAGCTGTCACTAGGAATAAACATTCATGGTAAGAGTAGTATAAAGCTCAGGAAATGTAAAGGTAAAATAGTCCAGCCTGCAAACCAATTGCTTGAAATTAATCTGCTGATCTTAAAGCTATTTAAAGGCTTACCTAGCGTAACTTACCTAATTATTTGGTCTTTGGTAATGATACTGAAAAATATGCTTGGAAAACCTAGCTAGAGTGTATTTGAGACTTGTATTTTTGCAGAGCAAAATGGTATGCAGCAGGATTATTTTAATAGTTTCATTACAAAAATAATATTTACAGACCAGAAAAAGTAGGTCACTTTGTTTTAATGGATCCGGTGCAGTATTGACTGAGAAACTCTGTACAACTCTAAATGCCTGACTGCTTCCTGCTTGGGATGGGAGCTGTGAAGATGCTCAAAATGCCGTGTGGGTCACTGAGTTACTGTGCATCAGAGCACTGAACAGTCGAGAGAGTCTTATCTAAGCTATGTATGCAGGGCAGAAATGCAGTAAATGAACCACAGGGAACTTTTACAAAGGTAATATGGTAGCATAATTCCACTGATAGACCAGTACATTAGTGAGGAGCAGAACACAAACTCTGCTTCACTCTTAATACACCATTTTTTCCTGCTTATTTATAGTATTTGTAGTCCCCTGTACTTGGCACTGGTGAGGCCATGCCTCAAATCCTGTGTTCAGTTTTGGGCCCCTCACTACAGGAAAGACATCGAGGGGGCTGGAGCATGTCTAGAGAAAGGCAATGAGGCTGGGGAAGGGTCTGTAGCACAAGCCTGATGAGGAGCAGCTGAGGCAGCTGGGGGTGTTTAGCCTGGAGAAAAGGAGGCTCAGGAGAGACCTCATTCCTCTCTAGCATTACATGAAAGGAAGTTGCAGCCAAGTGATTCTGTAAGTAAAACCCTGTGTTTAAAAATGTGTTGAAAATCATTAATGTGCGGCCTGCAACAGAGAAGATACTGCTGCTGTTTGAGGCTGCTATTACTTCAGTATACATAGAAAACTCAGAAATAAGAATAAGAAATGGAGTAAGGCAGTCTTAAACCACATAGAGAAAAGTGATATATGTAAAGATGTCCCATTTTCAGCAGGCTGGCAGCACATGAATATTTAGTCATAAACTTTTTCATGAGTTTTTCATGTGAAATGAAATTTTCAAAGTACTATACACCAAAATGTGTTCAATATCTAATACGTACAGGTTTCCCAGTACATTATTTCTTCTACTATTACTTGGAAAGAAATATCAGTGCCCACCTGTTGCCTTAAATGCCAGTTGTAACAGAAACAGTTCCCTCCTGTCACCTCAGTTCTCTCCGTGAAAGCATATGTAGTCTTTTTCTCTTCATCCATTAATACTTCTAAAAATAGTCCAGACTTCATGAGACATAGTTAATACAGTTCTGTATTCTAAGTACTAATAACAAAATAGATAGCAGTAAAAGCATCGGTAGTGCTTTAATCTGAATTAATTGCTGTCCCTTAAAATTACAGGCATTGATTCTCCAGTGAAACCTGAGGGCTTAGGTGATATCATACAAAGGCAAATTGAGGAGAGTGATGGTGAGTTCCTTCTTGGCCAGCGAAAAGAGTCTGGATCTGCCCTATGGGCTTCACTCTTTGATGGATCTCATGAGATGACTGTTCAGAAGAACATGCCTCTGGACCCAAAAGGAGATACTACGAGTCCTAATGACAGCAGAGGAAAGAAAAGAAGAGCTCCACCTCCACCCTCCGATAAGTCACCATACAGTGCAAAAGCACAGGTGAACACAGAGCAACTGGGCAAAGAAAACAGGGGGAAGCCTGACCACACATCTGCCAGCAGTTCTTCCCTTGAGTCAGTGCTGGCTACAAAAATGCAGCAGCTGCAAACACCTGTTGCTGCTCCTCGCAAAATCGGTCCTCGTAGAAAAAGTAGTTTCGCTGGTCAGGGGAATCCCATTTCTCTGGTTAGCAAAATCAGATCTGAAACCAAACCAGTACCAACCCCTAGACAGAAAGGCATCACAGAACTGCTAGACCCTAGGTCTTGGTTGCAGCCATAGAGGACATAATTAGCTTAGAAGAGTCCCTGGAATTTAAAGTTTCTCAGCCTTCTACTAATACTCTTCAGTGAAAATAGATTTTAGCATATAGCTTTCATGTATTGAGGCTACAGTGTTTTTCTGTTTGCCAGGGCATTACTGGTAGCTGCAAGTCTCAGCTGTGCTCATTAGCACTCACATCTAAATAATTGCACTAGAACAGGGGGAGTTCTCTCTATCTGGAATAGCGGTGCTATTTAGGAAAACAGTGGTTTGGTACTTTCCTACTGAAGAACCAGCCGTGTTCAGGGTAACTTCAGCGTCCCCACAGCACAGGTGTTACCAGTGCCTTCCACCAGTCCCCCAGCTTAGCCCATGCACAGCTCCTGAGACTACTTCAAGTGGGAATTCACACACATTCAGCACAGATCTTGCAAAGCTGATTTTCTTGGGCTCCACACTTGGCTTCACCTAAAATATCCTTGTCTCTCCCTCGTTGTTTGGGAACCGCTGCTTATATGGTAATCTACCATGACAAGTTACTGTGCTGTTCTGAGCACTCTGTATGAATTTCTGAAGCAGTTCTATCAATTATTGTGGGATTTCCCGAGTTCTTGTTGGTTTCATGTGCTTTCTGAATGGGCCAGCGTTATCTGTCCATGAGGAAGGGATATGATCCATTACTGCTGCTTATTCCGGACTAACACTGTTCAAAAGCAGTGCTGTGTCTGAGCACTCAGGATTTCATCTCATGGTTGTTTTTCCTGATCAGTGTGGCTCGGTAGCACAGCTTCTCTTTTATGGAGCCCCTCGGCTGTTCCTGGTAGGGAGCTGGTTTGTAAACATGGCAATGTTACTGGTAAACAAACAGGGATTTTCACCACTTGTTCTTTCTGCAACAGCAGGGAATAAATACCTCAGGTGAAAATACTAAACTTTGATATTCTTCCATCAGACTGTTCACGGTTTCTGTAAGAAGCATGGGTTGTCAGGGTTTCTGTGGCACCTGCAAAACATCTATTGCATACGGAAAAGCTGTGTTCTCCTGGATCCACAGCTTAAATACCTAACCGTTTCCTTGGCTGATACAGTTATCTCAGATGCTGGAATTCATCCAAGAGCAAAGGTCTGCTTGCAGTTCTCTCTCTAGAGCCTTGGTACTCAGACCTGTCTTGAGAGGGTCTTATCAGCAACTGTATACATACAATTCATTAATTATTATTTTTTTTCCAAAGCGTGGATGGCTTTGGGAGTCCTACTATTTCTCCAGAAGGCAGTGTGGGCATGGTTGGTTGGTTTATTTTATCTATTTTTTGTCTTCTGCTAAGCTCTTGGCTGCACAGCTGTAAAGGTATCTGCTGAATTCCCCCAGTAGTTCATTGGCTATTTGGGATGGGGCTTGAGAGGCAAGTTTCATTTACAAATCCTTCCGCGGGATTAGAGCCCTTTGTTTCTGGAATGTCCTTGTTCATTCTTCATTTAATCACATTCCATTTCCCTCTGAAACAACCATAATCATTCTTACAATAAATCATGCTGTTACTTAAGTGGATGGTTTATGAATGGTTTATAAATAGGAACCGAAAAACTGAAGAATAACTACATGATTATGTAAATCAGGCAGTTGACTAAGTGGACTGTACAACTCTGAACAAGGAATAGGAAAAATAAATGGGGGGGGAAGCATATTTTCCAACGTGCAGCTTATTTAGCTTTAAATCTAGTCTTAAATGTTGCTGTGCTCTGAAAGAAAAAAATACCTTTTTCTTGGTAACCCCTTTCCATTTAGTGGTTATATTTAAAAATAAATCTCATAAATATATAAGGCAAGAAGGCACCATAATGAGGATTTATTTTTAAATTCAACAGGCCATTGAATTTCAACGAGCAGTTTCTCTATTAAATTCAGTGGCTTTGTTTTGAACTGAACATACATATTTTAGCAAGGCATTTAATATTAATTTGAAGTCTTCAAGTGATGAGAATTCAGTCATACCTCCTGTTGCAATAGTTAATTACCCCAGGTACATTTTTCACTTGATTTTCTATTTGCATTTCTAGCTCCACCTTAAGTTATTTTGGTCTTTTTATGCATTTGATTGCTTATATTGATCTCTGTAGTATCAGCTTTTCTAATTGCTTGTGTGTAGCTGTAAATCATGATTATGTCCCTTTTAACCTTTTCTCTGATGAGACGTACTGAATTCCTTAACTTTCTTGTGGCAGTGAATGTTATCCAAGACTAATTAATCTTCACGTTCTTCTCTGTACTTCTTGTGTGTAGAAATATTTTTAAGGGTGACATCTGAATGAGATGCCACATGTCAATAGTGATCCATCAGGACTGCACAGAGACACAATGTGATCCTCTTAATCTGATGAATATCTCCCTCTCCTCTTTCTTCAAAAATTGCGTTATGCTTTTTTTTGTGGAAGCATTGCCTTGGATGCTGACTTTTATGGCTCAAAGCTTCTTTGGAGTCTTTCTCAAGAATGCGGTACATCCTCCTGTTATTATCCTACCTTATATTTTCTTAGAAATACACACTGTATTTTACCAGCATTAAAATACTGCTCATGAAGTGATCCAGATTGCTCTGTGTAAGTGACCTGTCCTCGTTCTTTACTACTCCAGCAGTCTGCATGTCCTTTGCAAATTTATTGCAAGTGATTTTTACAGTTTCTTCCAGATCATTGATTTTTAAAATTGAATGCAAGGCAAGGTTTGTAGAGAGAGGTGATAAGTTTTTATTGCATCAGTGACATGGGTGGGGGGTGGGGAAAAGCAAACAGACAGGCCATTGAGTTGCTTTTATCCCAGAGCCTTTAAAAAATTGAGTAAGAAGAAAAACAGCTGTACTTGTTGCTGAATCCCTATTAATACTGTTTTTTTGAAATTAATTTGCTGTCTTCAGCATATTGATTTGATCTAGCACTGATTTTTAAAGCAAATTACATGTTCACATGTTCAGTAGGTGACTTAGGGTTCTTGTGGGTAACACCTCAGTGCAGGTGTCTTTGCAAGCCAAGCTTACTATATCAAAGAGTGAAATGCAACCTGTTGTTCAAGACCTGTTCTCAGTGAAGCTGTGTTTATTTATATTTTGTATCTATCCTTAAGTTAGACTCATGTGGGCTAGTTCATGATATTGCTGTGATCACCACTAAACAAACTAGGCTATTAATTACCCTGATCATCCGGCTTCAGAACTATATAATCCCTATTATGAAGCAACAGTTGACTTCAGGTTTCAGTATTTGTTCTTGCTGACTTAGTCTTCCTTTTGTTTTTCGCCGCTTTGTATTGCCATTATTGCCTTTGTATTTTCTGTTAAGCAAGACGGTTTGACTAATAAAACCTGCAGGCTACCAGCCAGCACTGGTCTGAGCTGTACGCTGAAGTCAGTTTTAGGAAATACATTTGTACTCAGCTTTTGTCTATGGAAGAGAACATAAATATTAGTAATAAAAGAGGAGCACAATTTTAGGAATATAATTAGAGGATACATCTGTGAGGAAAATTGATGGTTTTTGTCTTTTCCATATAGTTTCAAATTGTAATACTTTACTACTGGTACTGGTCCCTTATCATTGCATAGGCTTCTTCAGAAATTAGAACTATCCCTTTGGTTTTTTTCACAAGTTTTCCTGACCATAGTGAGGATAATATTCAAAACAGAAATTAAGGCCAGTAAGTTGCTTCTGCCCAGCACTCTCTGAGGAGGAAGCCAGGTCTGTGGCAGTGTGGTACAGTGGTGTCTTAGATTTGGCACTGATTCAGGTCTCAGGCTGTGAGGTTTGAAGGGTGATGGTCGCTGAATCCCATCTTTTGGCAGCATAGGAGCTAGGGAACTCTTGGCTTTTGTCCTTCCAAGGGGAGGTGAAGGGAGTCAAGAGGCAGAAGGTTCCTGTTCCATATGGAAAATGCTATGCTGGGCAGTGAAAGAGAATGTAACCATTACACCATCTCATCGGCTGCACTCAGTCATGAGGGTGCTTTGATTGCATGACTCAAAATATCAGTGACCAAAACCCAAAAGTCATTTGATAACACATGTAAATGATGACAAAATAGGAACTACTTCACAAAGGCACAGGAGACATTAGCCAGCCTCATGTTGCGACAAGACTTGGAGGACAGCAGGAGGCCTGTGGCTTCTCCCAGCCCTTGCATCCCATTGCCCTGTGTTCCCATTTGTGCAGACAAGCTGGAGCGCTGCTGCCTGACAGGGAATTCCATGGAAAAATGGTATTTGTTCAGAGACCCTGAGCCCAGAACAAATGGCTCAAGAGACTCAGTGTAGCACAGGGAAGACACTGGTGGCATCTGCTGAACTACACATGTGATGAGGTACTTCTCTGAGGAACATGTCAGGCCTGCTCTGAAAACTGTACCTGCTCATTCGCTGGTGGAACGAGTTAATGCTGCTTAAAAGCAGAATTAAGTAGTGGAATTGCTGCCTTGATGTCGGGCAGAGACAGGAGTCAGCCTGAACTCCTCTTTTAGGAAATACAACTCGAAAGTAATTGCTAGTCCAAACTTGAATATAAATTTCACAGAACATGAACAACTTTTGAAATATTGACTGAACAAAGATTTCATGTGGTAACTTCTTATATTTAGCTAATGTTTTCAGCTGTTTACTTGGTCTCGGAATGGTAGACGGTACCTTTTGTGATTTTAAAGGCATTAGCTTCAAATGTTTACATTTTTACTAGTATTGTGACTTTTTTTCCTATGGTAATAAAATTAATAGTTATTTTATGGTGGTTTGTACATATTTGGAAATGCTGTCCTAGTATTCTGAGTTGATGTGTAATTAATGCAGATTGCCTTAATAGAAAAATGCAGATTTGGACACTAATGTATTGTGAAATGTTAGAACAGAAATCTTCCTTTTTATTTTTTGCTGCTAGCATATTGTATTTCTGTTAAAATATGCAAGTGAAATTAAAAACGTTTCTAGCACTAAAATGTTTTGGTGTAGTTTTCTTCATCCTGGAACTACATGAAGCTTTGCTCCAGTGTCTAAACCATGGGTGATAGCTGCTGTAAAATCAGAGAGCTCAGAGGTAGCTCCTTTTGCCCTGGGCCACAGTTGTTACTGTGACCCTCTAGGCTTGCACTGGCAACAGCAAACAGAAAACCTCAGTTTTCTGAACTGGAGGAAGGGAGGAAAAGCCATTTAACTGGCTGAGCAATGGGTGCTGACTGCCACGCAATGTACCCAGCAGATGGATCCCTCTGTGTGTAGGTAAAGTCAGAAATGTTACCTGAGAAGCACCTTGTTTGCACAACATTTTAGTTTAGGTGCTATCTTACTTCTCTCATGGACTTACAGGAAAACACGCCATGGAGCAGATTTACGTCGCCCTGCTGTTTTGTAAGGTGGCTTCATAAATGAGGCACTGGCACTACTGATCCCATCCATTAATTGTTTTTCCTTTCACAGGCAGCCTTGTGCTGAAGGGGAGCTTCTGTTTGCCTCACTGGCTGGAGCTCAGTGTGGCTTTGCTAATTCAAAGCCAAGTGTGCCACTCAAGTGAAGTGTTCTTTTGGCCCAGTTATAAAATAACTGTAATAAACGTAGAGGGAATTGCTAGATATTTTAATTTGGGGATATTTGACTAATTTAAGAGTCCATAAAAAAACAAAGTGGGATTCATAATTGCAAGGCAAGGCAATGCAGATGAAAGATTTAATGAAAATCTTGCTGCAGCTAAAGCTGCTGCAGTTTGCTTTAAGGGATCATGGTAATGTAAGATATGATGATCTTTTCATATAACCATTTGCAAATGGTTAAATTGTAATTGTTTCATATACGTATTAAATACAGAAAAAAAAGAGTTTGTGAGACATCAAAATAAATTGCTTTTCATGAGGAAAGAACAATCTTTCAAGATTTTTATATCAAGATAGCTTTTTAAGTGTTCTTTATGTGCCTCCCCAAAGGGAGAAAAATTATAATAACTAGTGAATTGTCTTTTATTCTGTTAAGGCTTTTCTTCACAGTTCTATAAATTTCTTGCAAAATAGTTACAAAAGAATATTTTTTATTATATACATTGTCTCACCTGAAGGTTTTTATTCTGCTCTTGTCCAGTGTCAGAAGGTGACATATGAATACCTGCAGAAGGAAGTCGTGGATTTGTTTCATACACAGAGAGCTTCTTCCCAGCCCTCAGTAATTACAGGCTCTTTTATATGCAGACGTGGGAAGCCTTTTAGTCTGTCAAAGTTTCACTGTATGTCTCTGTCTGGACATGAATTCATAGTGGCAGTTAAAAGTAAAAAATTGTATTTTTTAATTTACTTAAATTTTGGCATCACTGTTGCCTCGTAGCACTTGCAGTTTGATGATATGCCACGAGAGTTTTCTTTCCAAACTTTAAAATCTGTATATTTTCTTCTGCTGAGAAGGAAAGAGTCAGCATTTGTCATCACATTCCCTTTTTTTTTTTTTTTTGTCACTGGCTGTAAAGGTGTTTCCAAAACACAAAAACCTACTTAAGTTTTTTCACCCTGAAGGCACAGTCCCAATCTCTTCCATCTTTTTTTTTTTTATTATATTTTCTATTTTCTAATTAGTGTCTATTTCAAAATCCCACATGTATTTTGACAATATCTTTCTTGAATCGGGTGCCCAGAGCTGAACACGCACTGCTGGCTCAGGGGAACCCTTGATTTACAAGAACAGAATATGTTCATTAGTATTGTCAGCATTTTAGCTGCTCATTCTTCATTAGCAAAAACCAAACAAATATTTCTGTCCTTCTGTGGCCGGAATGGCCTGCACTTAAATAAAGATGTAACTTGGGAAAGAAAAGAAGATCTCAGTGCTGTTATGGTGAGCTTAACATCTCCCTTACAAATTTCTCAATAGCAGGAAAAATTGTTCTGGCTGCATGGCTGGCACGAGCGAGCTGCTTTGTCCTCACAGCATTTGTTTTTCAGATGGCAGCAGCTGCTTTACTTCCTCCAGTTTTGACTGATCATTACTCTTCAGTCCCTCATGTCTGTACGCAAGGGTTGAGAGCTTTTGAAATAAACTGAGAGCAATTTAACTGACCTTCCCATGATGTGGATGGATCAGCTGCGGTGCCAGTTGCCGAAGTACTGAGCTGAGAGACTCTTAGCCCGTGCATTTGGCTTTTGGGAAACCTGAAGGCCTGTGGCAACTTTGCCTTTCCTCTGAACCCCGACTTAGTGACTGGACCCGGAGGACAAGGCTGCTCTTCTCAGCACCGTAGCTTTGTCACACGGCATGGACCACTTGATGTGGAAGAAACTTTGCTCAAAGGTTAGTAGAGTCTAAAATTTTATTAACTAAATGGAAAGCCTTGTGCTAAGGACCAATCCTAATAATGGTATTCCATGCACAGTTCCAGGTTAAATTGGATTTATTATACCATGCCCTAATATATCAGGATTTTTCTATTATTTTAATAAGAGTTCATTTGTGTGTCTAATAATACATCACATTTTACTCGTGACCTCATTAGAAAGTTTCTTAAATATTTGCTTGATCATTACCCTACAGTAAAGAAGGATAAAGGTCTGCTGTCTTGGGAACACCTCAGGTTTATCCCAGCTCATGCAATAGCCACTTGAGCCTACAGACTGATGCAATACTTTTCCATTCATTCATTTAAAATAATTGTATAATCCCTTAGCAAATAAAGTTAGTGATTTCCAAGTATTAATGCATAACCTGCAATTTACATTTTTCATAAGGATGAACCAGAACACGTTGTTCTCCTGCTACTCTACAACTTGCTTTAGTGATTAATATAAATTTCAGCAACAATTTGTTTACTTGCATTTTTTGACACTTCCTTCATCAGGGCAAATTCTGTGAACCATACCTAAAAAAAAAAAAAAAAAAATGAAGAAGGAAAAGATAGAGCCAATTATTTAGTTAGGCTCCATCTGTCTCATGTTGGAGCATTAAAGAGAGCCAAGGGGTTGCTGCAGAAACAATTATTTGAATCAGGGTACATAAGCTACAAATGTATAAATTCAGTCTGGGCTCCTGCTGATATTAAACAAGGGTCAGTGCTGGGGCCATGGCTTCTCTGCTCCTCATTTATAAATAGGAACAGTTGTGGCAGAAGTTTCCATCACACTTTTTGAAACATTAGTCCTTAGTGGTGCTGGATTTGGCAAAACAGTGCAACGTTTATGACTGTGACCTAAATACTGCCATCCTCACAGACCTCCTGAACTGGGGGCATGCAGGAAAGGAAAAACAATTCTAGTTCTCCCCATTTCTAGAGAGGTGATGCTAGCAAAGCTACGTTTAATGTAAGAACAGGGCAGTTTTGAACTGTTACAAGTGTGATGTGACCCCCAGAATCTCAATTAGGATGTTTTCTGAGAAGCCACCTGACGTTATCGCTGCCCTTCAGCTTACTGGGCAACCTTTTCAGCTTTCTCTAGTGACATAATATTCAGAGGGGATATTGTTTAGTTCTTGTACTACACTTTTGAAGCCCCTTACTACAGAGAGTTTTGAACCCTTAAGCTCTCCTTCCCTTTTCAATGTCACTGTAGGAATTAGTCTTATCTGTCAGGAGCATATTTAATCTCGACTGACTTGCAAGACACATGGGAGGGTTACAGTGGCTGAAAGAAGGAAGCATGGCTTGGGTTTGGCCAGTGCATTGCAGGCTGGGACTTGTCCATGGAGCAGAGTTTGGGGAAGCAGAATTTAGGACTGTGTCCTGTGAAAAACTCTGGTCCTCCTCATGCTGTTGAAGGAGCAGCAGTCACAGACAAAGAAGTTGGAGAGATCAGAAACCCCTTTCCAACCGACAACTTCGGTACCTGCCTCAAGCTTTAGCAGTGATCCCACTATTTTCTACAAGGCTCTAGTCCCAACAGAACACCAGTTTGCGCACTTGAGATGCAAACTCTGCTGATGCTGCCCTGGACACGTGTCAGGGAGCGAATGGCATTGGCACTGCTGCCTTTCCCCAGCACCACAGCACACCAAGACACTTCTGCCCAGCCAGGTCCAGAGCTGAGATCCCAACATGCTTTTTATCCCACTGCAGTGCAGTTCTTACTGGAATAAATTTTTAAAATGCTTTATAATGATTAAACCTCAGAGTGCCCTTTGGGTTAATTATTTGTATGGCAGGAGAAGTCATCCACAGAGGTTACATGTATGAAATATCCACGTGTCAGCCTTTATAGACGTAATCGTGCTCAGGTTTGTTTGCCCTTTTAGCAGCATCCTGATCCTATAATCAAATTATATGTATAAGTTCTGGTTTTGATAAACCAAAACTTAAAAGAACAAACAAGCAAATGAGCTTTTCCACGGCCGCCTCCTCCACTGAGTGCTGTGTTTCCAGGTCCTCATCCAGAGCTCCCTGGAGCAGGGCTCCAGCTTACGGAACCGCAGTCCCTCCTGGCATTCTCATTCATGCATTCTGTCAAACAACATCTTCTTTGATTTTTTTATCAAGATTTTCTTGACTGAGATCTTCAAAGCAATTAATTCAGTGCTCCATGATTACAGCTGCTGAATAATTGTTTGTTAGAGTGTTTTCTTTCCCAGGCAAGAGATGTAAAATAGTTGCTCCCCTCAATAAACAAGTTGTCAAATGTGATTAGTTAATGGACCTGTAATCATGAGATAGCATAAAGGTAAGGATTTGGTAAGTGTGATGTGAAAATGCATATTTAAATTAAAGCTATATGGGAACATTTTCCCATAGGAACTCTTTCTATCGATGCTGCAATAGACTATTTACCATTCATAATGATTAACTGCAGATCATTATTAAAGAAAACAAGAGTTTAGTCATCAAGCATTTCAAATTAAAGATACATTGATTGTTTGAACTACTTTTAGGTCTGGGTGGGAGATCAGGTTAGTGTCCAGGTCCCCATGCCTGAGCTGGCCTTCCCACATAAAAACTGATATGCAAAATTAAAAGCCTTTTAAAATTAAGTTCAAAAATTTACTGGCCAGTATAAGTTCCAAGAGCTTGAAATGTGATCCTATATTCCTAGTCACCAGCCCTGTAATTTGTCAGACTTGGTCAGATACATGTTAAGAAGCAGAAATGGAGCACCCAGGCTTGTTACTTTGTGGGTAAGAGGGAACATCACTTTTTGGCAAGTGAACACTAAATTCCAACCTAAATGCAGTTACAGCAAATGTGTATTATAGCTCAAAAATCTAATTAGCTCATTTTCATCTCTAAATGATAAATCTACCTTTCTGCCAGCCCTTTAGAAGAAACCTGAGACAATCCTGCAGTGGCATCTGTGGAAAGCCAAAGCCCTGTGCAAAGGAATTTTGTAAGGCTGAGGGTTTTTCCTTCCCCCTTCCCTTGGGAAATGTACATTCAATGGTATCATTTCCTAAAAGAGTTTTCCTTGACAGAAAAAGCAAATACTTCTATTTTTTGTTTTTGTTAAAAGCTGTATCTATTATAGATATTTAATTCTTCATTTGGGAATTACAAACAGTAATACAATAATAATAGTTGTTGGTTACCACACGCTAATTTCAGACTATTGCAGGCAGCTGCCTTCTGCTTTCTGTGCAATCTCTTAGCATTAGGCTCCAATATAAAATGAAATTACTCTGAACTGTCTGCCAAATCTGACTATTCTTTTAAAATCAAGTAGCTGTTACTTACATTATGTAATAGCAACTGGGGTAATTTAATTACTAAGTCATGTATGAAAAGCAAGACTTCAGCTTGCAACCTTCAGGTAATTAACCACCTAACTACTATGAAAAAGAAAATAATCAGGGCACATAATGCTGGGCCAGTGGGCCTGTCAACGCCACTGCATTGGTGATGTGCTGCATGGTTGGAGGCTATGGGGTCATGGCTGCTTGTGGCCCAAACCTGCTGTGTTTTTGTTTGCTTTTTGGAGGACAGGAGAGGCGAAGCTTTCATGAGCTCAGCAGGGAGCATCTCCTCTGACGCCTGCCAGGACAAGACCCCTGCGCTCTGCCAGGCCTCACACCCGAGGCACACGTACTGAGGGCAGTAATTCAGGAGGGGGCTGATGCTCCCCTGGTCCTGAGAGCTGCAGTGGGAGGGGCACCGCGGTCCTCACCCCAGGGCTGGCTGTGGTCCGTGGGCTCCCCTGCAGCCATGCTCCCACCTTCGGGGGTTGCTTCACCAGTGCAAGGGATAACGGTCATATAAGGGATAAATCCTTCTGCAGGGCTCCAGCTTCACGCTCCTTCCTCGATGTTTTTCACAAGGACCAGGACTACCAGGTATGTGCTAGTAAAGCAGGTTTATAAGTAAAACTTTTTGCTAAGAATATTCTTCTTTGCCAACCCAAAATCCTAATACTGAGGGTAGCTGGCTTTAAAAACAGTAATGGAATATTATTTGTATATTGACATTTCGGTTGTTCAGTCCAGTAGGTCAAACTTCAGGGGCTTTTCTCCTCCAAGGCTCTTTTGCCATAAAAGTTGAGACCCATGAGTGAGGTGGGTTTAGACACAACTCCACAATTTCCCTGTTTAAAGCAAACCTGCTGTGCGTCAGTGTTGGCACAGTTGCAACTTTACCCCATGGTTTTTCTCCAGCATCCCTCCAGCCTCATCTCCCCTGTAGCTTACTTCAGGGGCTGTCCCACTCTTCTTCTCCCTCTTGGATGGCTCCCAGTGTCACAGTGGGCTCCCCTGATTTCCCCTTCTCCCCCGCTACATCTCTGCTTTTCCTAGTGTAGTAACGAAGGACAATGGTTTCCTAAGAGAGTGTCTTAAGGTACTGGACCTTTCAGAAGTGATCAAGGAGCCAAAGGGTAGATCATACACACAAAGCCATGGTTGACTGCAGGACTGCAGCAGCTGGAGCATGACATTGGTGGCCAAATGTCATGAAGTTCACAATGGTATCCACCGAGCTGGTGAGACTGGGGTTAGGACCAGATTACTCCTTTGGATAGCTGCATTGCTCACAAAGAGCATCCAAGCTTTCCTGGAAGGCTATGTGCTGGATTGAGTGGCTGCATCCCTTCTTTGCCCACAGGTTGCTCGAGAGCCATCCTCATCCTTGTTAGTATGCAGCTGGTGCGGTTCACTGGCTCTGCCAAGCAGAGCTTTTTAATTCTCCCTCACTGGAGAGAGGAACTTGTGAACGAGAGAATGATTAATGGGGGGAGAAGGAAAAAAAACCAAACAAAATTAAAAAAGGAATAATAAAACCCCTCAATGAAAGTGAAACGATCAAGATTTATGTGAATTCTATGAATTCCTCGCAGACTGTTCAAAGCAAGGTTGCGTAAGCTGCAGCACACCGCACTCGGCACAGCCATTAATGAGAATGGCCGTGTTTACGCTTTCGTTTACACCGCCTCCATGCCCGCAGGCTCCAAGCAAAGCTTGTTCACACACGTAAGGAGAAAACAGAAAGCCAGGCCTGCGTAACTGGGGACCAGCTGGAAGGTTTTTGGCTGCGAAGGGTGGGTCCTGCCGGCAGCACAGCTTGGAGGGGCCGCGCAGGGCAGCAGCGGGGACAGCCAGGGAGGGGGAACACGTATCAGGCATACAGGGAAACCTGGTTTTTCACAACTCCAGGAGCATGGTATTTGGATAAATCCAAGTTTTCCCGGGAAGGTTAACCAGCTCGCAGTCAGCAGTGTTCACCTCTCACCCTGGAGAGGTTTGTCAGGCACTTGTTTTCGTTTCATTCCCTTCCCAGTTTTGATGGAAATTGATTAAATGCTGCTGGTCAGGTTTCTCACCGTGGCTGGGGACAGGTGGTCTTTCTTTGTTCCTGCAGCAATGAGCACAAGCCAAATTGCAGTGAGGATGCCTCCAAACTGCCTGAAATCAGAAATCATTGGAGTATGTATACCCTCGCAGGTCTTTTTTTTCTGGAGAGAGTCTGGCAAAGAAGAGTATCAGTGGTGAGACATTTGCAATGAATTGTCCTCCTATGAAATACTGAATGTGAGTAATATCCCTCTGCTCTCCACCAAGTAGTCTCTTCACTACTGAGCTCTCTCTAACACAAGGGGGTTAAACACCTGGCTGACTTGGATGGTACAAGCTGGGAGAAGCCTGGTCACTTACATAATCATGTTTGTAGGCAGCTTGAGCTCACGTTTGCTCAGCGTGGATCACAGAAGCTCTCCCGTGTGACATGTTGCAGGATAACTGACAGAAGAGTTGGTTGTAATTGGAAGAGACAGGCTTAGATGGTATCTGCGCACGGAAGGTCTCAGCTTGCAGACAGAGGTCACACCTGAACTCAGAAGAGCTGAGGTGTGCAGCGTGGTCACTCTCCTCGGTGCAACTACCAGTTGCAAACCTTTCTGAACAGGTTCAAAAGCCAAATCAAAATGTTGTAAGTTAGTATGATCTGAAATAGAGTGTTTAAGAAGCTGCCACTCCAGTTACAGAATATAATTTAGGGGCTGTGAAGAGGAGGGAACAGATATTGCATCCATACTCATTCCGGATAATAATTAACCATTAACTAGAGGCTGAAATTTCAAGGTGTTTGTCCCGTCTATTGTGTGTACATGTGTGTGCATAAGTTTTATGCTGCCAGCAGCCTATTAAGGCAGACACAGTAGGACCCCAGAGAGCTGGGCTTGTAAAACACGACACCCAACTTCTGCATCTGCCCATTGCTTCTCAGCCAGGTGAACCCAAGAAATTACGTGTTCATCCTTTCCCTGCCTCCTGCCTTCTCAACTGGGTAAGGAAAATTAAAAAAAAAAGTCACGAGCACGACTTATCCAATTTGTGTGGGCATCTATCTCGATTATACCAGTGTCAAAGCTGGGGGCTGCTCCCCTTGTGAGGATGGCTGTTGATGGAGCAATTCTCCCTCAGCCAAGGGACACTGGTGCTAATTTGCCAGGTGCATCTTCTGTGCTGATCCATGCACCGCAGAGCAGGGAGATGTGCAGTGTTGTCCTGTCCAGCTCTGGATGATCTGGCACGTGGCGATAGCTGAGGCCCTGCAGCCATCATGGCATCATGTATGCTATTGCATTGTTCCAGCAAGTACAGTTTGCTTTCAGGAGGCCAAATTAGCCCGGGCAGAGCCTCTTTTTAAAAAAGTTGGTTTTGGAAAAAATAATAAGAATGAAAATTAATAACATAGCCAAACCCTGCAACACCAGAGAGAGAGGAGCAGCACTGAAGAGTGGGGGTGGCACTGAGGAGGGTGGTGGCAGCAGCAGAGCACAAAGCCCAAAGCCTCCAGAGGTGGAGGGGCCAGTGGATTTCTAGTCCAAATAACCCTGTTGCTTTTTTTTTAAAGTATCCAGCATGCAGCTGTAATTCCTTTGTGCCTGATCCATATGGAGATGTATCCTAAATCTAATAGTGCATAGCTCTCTCGGCCTTCTCTGGGATGTTCCATACACAGCCTTATAAGGGCCCATCTGAAAAGCTGAATCTGGACTGAATTGGGAACCACTGTTCCTTCCACACTGATTTCAGTCCTTTGATCCATGTAATTCCTCTGAACGGAGGAGGACCAATAATCGATAGGTGCTACAGACAAGCTTTTTAGTGGGACTCCATCTGAACTTGGATAAATCATTTGATTTCCTTTTGCCTCCATCAATCCCATAGCAAAAGTAAGCTTAGCGCTGGCTCTAAATGAAGAACAGATGCTCCTTCCGAACGCAGCTATCACACACCAGTGAGGAGAGAGGGGGATAAACAAACACACCCTCCAAAGCAGCCAGTGGAAAATACAACTGGTGGCTCCGCTCTTGGAGTTGTTCTTCCATCTCCATTAGCAGCTGAAAGCAGAATATGCAGGGGAAGGCAGAGGGACTGTGAGAGTAATGGCTGCTTTCTCAAAGTCCCCCCGTGACCCGGGCAGCCAGGTGGGTGGAGACTAAGGGGGTGTCAGGGGCTGCTGCTGCACAGGACACAGGTACTCTAAGGGGTGAAACCTGAATGCCTTTCACATCACATTTTAAGTTATTGGGAGCAAAATCCCTTTCCCATTGATATACATAACAACATAACGAATTCCCTGTCTTCCCATTCCTGCTTCAGAGGCCCTTCCTGCAGTTCAGACTGTTCTTGTGTACCATTTTTATGTGGTTTTTACTAGTTTGGAAAAGAGTAGCATCTGCAGCTGCCTTGTAGGAGATCTGGTTTGGATCAGAAACCTGTCCACACCAAAACAGAATTGGTTGATGTCACCCAGGTAAACTCATAATGTAGTGGGGTAGTTGTCAGGCTTTATTTATTGCAAGTTTATTTTATATCATATGGGTGGTGTTCCGTTGGGCTGCAGTATAATTCCAGATGGGAAAATGTAATCCACTCTTGTTCATCTCTTGATGGAGTAGTGCCAGCTTCTCATTTTCACATCACATGAAATGGGGTTTTGTCTAATTCAAAAACTACAGTAAATGAAAAGAGAACCATTCAGCAGTTTTTAATGTACACCCCCCACTCCTGCCCTTCAGCAAGGACCAGGATTTTATTGTGTGATTATCACGTCCTGAGACAAGATGTCCATGGTGGCAAAGCAGATGGCTGCCCAGCCACAGCACACGTCGGCAGCCTTTTCTGGTTTTGCTGATGGGGGACACATTCTGTAAGTATTATAAGATGAAGTGTTGGACAAAACACTTCATAGGGTCTTTCTCCAAAGGGCCTCTCATGATTATTGAAGGCAGGCTGCTGGATGGGTCACACAGCCACACCTGGCTGCCAGGTCACCCATTGCTTACGACAAAGCAGATACTAATGGTACAGGAAAACAGTCTACAGCTGGAAATCTGGAGTCCTTGTACATGAATAACCTAGAGTTAAAGCCCAAGTGCACAGAGAAGGTGATATAAAATCACCCTCGCCCTCCTGCAAGCCACTGTAACCCTGCATATGGATGGGTTATATGAGCAGGATCCTTGCTGCCACAGACCAAGCACCAGAATGAGATTCCAGCTTCAAGCTGGGAGGGTTGTTCCATTTGCAGGGACAGAGCAGGATGGACACCACTCACAGATGGGTGTGCGGCTCCAAAGTGCCTGTGTTCAATCCCAGGGCATGGCAAGGGCAGCAGCTGCTTATGCAGAAGTGGTGTGTTTCTGTGTGTGCCTGTGTATGGCAATTTGTTTGTTGCTTTCTTCCACATAAATTTTGAAACTAACAGCAACCAAATAACCTGATAAACAATCCCAACCACCAGGGACAGAGGAGCAGCAGTCTCAGAGGTAATTATGTATTTACATTATATATTTATACAATGAAAGTGTATATATTTATATAAATATAAATATACAAACCTATAGAGAAAAAATATATTATCCAAATAAGTATATACATCTATGTAAATTATTTTGATATATTTATTACTTGTATTTATATGTTTCTCTATATAAACATGTATTTAACATTTCATTATATGTTTATATATTTCTTATTGCCCACAGGCATTATGAAACCCTGCAGGAGGATGGAGGGGTGAGGCAGGTGGTGCCCCCACCCCAGGGAGAGCTGAAGCACAGGAACAACCTCAGAGGCACTGGGGAAGCGCCAGGGGAAGAACCGCTGGAGGGAAGATGCAGAATAAACCCTCCATAAGAAGCCACCCACCCCAGCCCTGCTGCAGCCACCTCTGCCCACTGCTATCTTTGCTCATGTGGTCAAACCCCTGGTACCTGTTAGGCAGAGAGAAAAAATATCTTTTCTCTAAAAATTCACCATCTCAGTGTTTCAGGTAAGCACTGAGAAAAACATCTATTTTATGCCCTCCAAGGAAGTTTCACAGGTAAAACAGAGAACATTAGCCTGGATATTTTGTGTCCCAGAAGAAAGCAACCCTCTTCTCTCCATTAATTTGGGAGGGGAGAGGATGGGGTGGGGAAGCAGACAGGAATAACAGGGACTAGGTGGAGGTTGGGCTGGAGCCATTTCTCCTGCATCACAAGAAATCAGAAGCATCAGAGATTATTTTTGTCCCTTTTTTGTAGGTCACCTTTAATAGAAATGTTAATAATGCTGTTATCTGTATATCTGAAATCTTATGTGGTAGCTCTGTAATCCACTGTCTTTATCAGCCTTCTTTAATGTATAATTTAATGCTTGTATAACTATTTTGTTTGGGTATGGCTCTCAGAATTACGACTAAAAAAAAAAATCTGTATGCTAGTTAACTACTTTTTATGGAAAGTATTTCTTTCATGTTATTTTAAAACCATGGAGCCGGGGGAAGTATTTTATGGACCACGGAACCTCACAGGGTAGTTAATTTCTGTTTGAGCTGGTTTCTCTGCTATTTTAAAGGATGCCATCAAGATCATTGCTATTTCTCTTGGTTGGGAGCCAACTGACTCTTCTGCAGTTGCGACACATCCTTGCGCTGCATTAAAGACAGGGAAAATAGCAAACACGGGAGCTGGATGCTGCTGGGTTGGAGGCAGAAAAGAGGGTCTGCAGCCCCCAGCCTGTCCAGGGCACCCCAGGGCATCCAATCCTTGAAATTAGGCACCAAGGATGCTGCACCCGGTGGGTAAAATCTATTTCAGCCTGGGAATACAGGGGGAAAAAGAAGATGACAACTACTCACGTACTCACTGTCACTGGTCCTCATCCCAGCCATCCCGCCAGCCAGGCACAGGGGCCCGGCAGGCTGGCGCTGCCCCATGAAAGATGCTTTCTTCCCACAGGCAGCAAATGGGTCTTGGCCACGTGCACGCCGTGGGCTCAGTGGGGCATGTGGGCCTTCTCTGTGTGTGCCTGTGCTCGGAGTAAGAGCTCTAAAAGCAGTAATTGGGCAGTTAGCTGAGCCCTAGGCGAGCTTGGGCGATGCACTAAATATTCTGCCTTTTGTTTCATAATGAATTATTTTGTGTATCTAGAGCAAAGGGGGTTTTCTTTTTTGGTCTTTTCTCTGCAGTTTGTTACTAGCCTACTTGTGGGGGTGTGTTGAAATCTTTGCTTTTTGCTTATGAGGTCAAGTGCTTTAATCAGGAGCAAAAAAAATTTGCGTGCTTTAGTCCTAAATTCTCTGAGTGGCTGCCAAATATAATTAGAAACAAATGGCTTTATTCCTTATTTGAGAGCTCCACAGACACTGTCAGGGGGCAGAGGGGGAAAGCTTGCTTTGCCTGGCTGTTTTCTGGGGAGCTTGCAGACAAAAGCATTGCCAGAAAACACGAGAGAGCGCTGTGAGAGAAGAGAGCCCTGTGGTCCCTGCAGAGGATGGAGGGTTTGAGCAGAGGTGTGCGAGACAGTGTTGGGGAGACAAGGCACCCGTGTGTGCCTCCTTTGCCAGCAGCTCAATAATTCCCTCCACTGATACTGGAGAGTGAGGGGGACGGCGTAGAGTACCAGCCCAGAAGAGCCACATGGCCATCACCTGCTTGTGTGAACACACATCCTGCTCATGCCAAGGGCTCAGCCATCCTAGTGGGAGTTCAGTGGGTTGTAGACACCGATGTGCAGGGTAATCGAGGGATTTAGCACTCGCTAGGCTTTCCATCCCAGACCAGCAATGCCTAAACCAAACTGTGCACACACAATGTATAGGTTACAAGAGCCGAATTCTGCTCTGAGCAACATCAGCCAGCACCTTGCACTGCAGATAACCACTGCACCCCTGCTTACACACACCTGGCCTGCCTGTAAATTCAGTTAAATTGTGTTTAGGTGTATCCATGAACCATTCACAGAATGAGAGAGGTGCAATAGTTTCATCTTCATGGCACGGGATCCCACAGTGTCCTTCAAGCACGCTTTAGTACTCGGGGTGTGTGCTGGGAGCACACCATGGCTGCCTCCCACCTTTGCCTCCCACTCATACAGCTCAGCCCCACCATGGCGCCTGCCTCATGGAAGGGATATGGCATTGCCTACTGGCACTGCAGCTCCTACACCCCTGTATGGCAGCCCCAAAATAAACTGGGGCTGTTGCTCACCCCTCTGGTGTCTCCCAGCATTCGTGGTACGCCCAAGCCCCTGGGCGTCAGGAGATGTCTCTGTTTCAACAAACAAACCAACAGCTTTGGCACCAAAATGGCCAAAGAACAGCTCTTACCGGCTTGTGCAAGATGGGAAGTTTTGCAGCGTTGCACCACAACCTGGCATCACCTCACGGCATGGCACTGCCTCACAGCACCCCCTCACGGCGTGGCAGCGCCGCACAGGATCACCTCACGGCAAGGCAGCCCCTCATGGCATGGCGTCACAGCATGGCAGACCCTCACAGGATCACCTCACGGCAAGGCAGCCCCTCATGGCATGGCGTCACAGCATGACAGACCCTCACAGGATCACCTCACGGCAAGGCAGCCCCTCATGGCATGGCGTCACATCATGGCAGACCCTCACAGGATCACCTCACGGCAAGGCAGCCCTTCACGGAACCATCTCACGGCAAGGCAGTCCTTCATGGCAGGAAAGCCCCTCATGGTATCACCTTCATGGCATGCCAGTCCCTCACCGCACGGCATCGTCTCATGGCATTTTCTCACGGTAAGGCCTCAGCACGGCGTCGCCTCACGGCAGAGCATTGACTGACGGCTTCATGTCACCTCACGCGGTCACGTCACACACAGTGCTGCCCTGCGGCACGGCCTGTGGCAGAGGAGGGCATGGGACAGCCTCAGCAATGGGTGGGGTAGGGGATTTTTTCCTTTCGTGACTAAATTTCAGAGCAAACTGAGGAATGTTTGCAAGTTCTGTGGTTTTTGCTCCTCTTTCTTCCTTTCTTAAAGTAGCTCCCCATGGGCTGGGCTCCTTCAGCACCTCCTTCCCCAGGAGGGCAGCCCCCACATACAGGACAGTTTGTTAAATGCTTTGATGCTCATCACCAACATCAAGCAGCTCTGTCAAGCACCTCTGTTCTCAGGAGCAGCAACAGGAGGAGGGAGTTACCAGGATTTTCGTGCCTGTGCCATGGTGTGGGAGCCAAGGACCACGGTGCAGTGCCCAAGGACAAGGCACACGTGCCGGCCCCTGGCCACCCCTCACCCTGCTGAGCATGGGGAGATCCTCACAGCTGCCACCACACTTGTGGGTCACCTGAATGAGGCATTTTTACCTGTTTTTTCAAGTACAAAACTCACTGTTTTTTCATCAGCCACGAAAGTTTTCATGAATTTGTCCAACACGGTTTTGGGCATGTTTATCCTCTGCACCCCAGCCTGCCAGCCCTCGTGGAGGGTCCCATCCCCAATGCCCCATCCACCAGGACAGGGGACCCCCCACTCAAGGCTTGGCCTGTGACCCGGGGGGCTCATTCCCCAGGTGAGCACTAGATGGAGCATCTGACATCGCAAATACCCTTTTTTTAATCATAAAGGATGAATTGAAAAGCTAAATGAAAGCACAGATTAAGCTGTATCCAGCAGCCTTCACGTCCCTGCCTGCTTGCTGGACACGTGCCCCCTGTGCAGGGGGCAGGAGGGGACACTGCCTGCCCACAGCAATGGCTTTGTCCTGCAGGAATGCAAACCTCCAGCACCCACAGGTCCAGGCACACATGAGGGAGGCTGGGGATGCTTTGGGGAACACTCCTTTTGCTTTTCTCAAGGCCATCCAGCCCTGCCATGTTTCTCTTTCTATCGCCTCTGCTAAATCTGCAGAGGCGATATGTACCCATAGCATCTCAGTTGAGAGTGTGCCCAAATCAGGGAAGGCAAACATACAGGCTCTGTTGGTTTTGCTTTGGGAAGAGCAAAAGGTGTCTGACTGATATTCCTGGAAAGCCTGTGGGTGAGAGCTGCATTTCCCAGAGCAATTACTGTGCCAGTGAGGATTACCAGTGATGTCTGTGCGTGATCAGCTCCTCCCAGCAGCAGAAACTTTCCTAAAATGTGTTCCTGAAATATTCTGGTGCAGAGACATCACTGGTGAAGTAGAGAGGGAGAGAAAGGGCCCTATTCCCAACAGGTTGGCATCACCAGGGGGTTGCAATTGGCCCCAAAATGCTGCCAGACAATGCAGCTGCTCCTGAGCCACACCCCACAAGATCCATTCAGGGCAGAGGGATCCTGCCCCAGAACCTCCATCCACTTTCAGCCCTCTGTGCCCTGCCTGCTTGTGCCAGGCTTGTGAAGGTTCTGCAAGGTCCTCAGGGAGCGTGTGCAGCAGGCACACAGCTGCCATGGCCCAGAAACAAGAAGAATCTGGAATCAGTGCTCCTATTCCTCCTGCACAGGAGCCCAGCACAGGGCACCCCTCTGTAACTGCAGAAAGGTGAGACAGCAAGAGACACAAGGAAGAGCCCTCAGCCAGGAGAACTAAACTGCAGCTAGCAACACCACATTGTGCATTTCTGCTTTGCTTCAGCCACCCTGAAACTGCTGCTGGCAGTTAAATTGAAAAACTGGTGTCACAAGGTGACAAACCCCTTGTCCCCAGCAAGCCAGCAGCACAGCATCCCTTGTCCTCTCTCAGATCACTGGACAACTCAAACCCCAAAGCAGTTTTGAGTCCCTAATATGGTGGCAAACTCTTCTTGGGTGTAGTTCTGCCCTCCTGCAGACCCCACCAGCCCGTAGTGGGGTGCGCTGAAGCCCCAAGGAGGTGCCCCTGATACCCTGCAAGCACTGAGGGTATTGTCAACACAGACTATTTCCCTCCAATGCTTGCACATGCGTGGGTGCACTGACACCCAAGTAACCCCAATAAAATCACTGGATGTGCCCAGCCCAGCCAAGGGAGGATCCTGTGACCCCTTAGTGCCACTCTCAGGCCAGGTTCATCTGGATATGAAAAGCTCCTGGGGCCATTTTCCTGGCCACACTCTGTGGTGTAGGTAGGGCAGCCCAACGGGCTCCCCCAGCACAGCAGGAACAGGTAGTGTTAGTTTATGTTAATCCACAGACTAGGAAGCAAGGAAGCAAGCAGTGTTGAAAAGCAAGTTACCTTGGCTATCTCTGCATCTCCTGTAAATCCACGTGTGTCCGCATTATGTCCCCCTGCCTTCGGGTGTTCACCAGCTGACAGCATTTGCAACATGAACAGAAGAAAACACCTCACCTTGGCAAAGTCAGAAGTGGATGGGGCAAAAGGTTTGCCAGATGGTCCCATCTTCTCCCATAGCTTCACACGTGGCATAATTATTTACTGTTTCTCACAATACAAGAATAAACGAGATCAATGGAAATCAACATGCAGCAGGTAAAACCAGAGGAAGGTTAATTTTGCCTGGTCATACACAGTGCATACTGTACAGCCTCCAGGACAATCCATGCTCTCAGCTTCTCGATCCCCAGGCATAGGGGAGGCTTCTCTGATGCACACCTGCCCCAGGACCACAAACTTAACCCACAGTGGGGGATTAGTGGGTGCCTGTCCCACTGCTAAACTGTGCTGGCCAAGGGCACTACCCAGTCCTGACCCACACTCACCCAAATGGTTTTCCCATCTGTGAAGACCAGGAGTGTAACAGCATTTGCTCTGTTAATACAAAGGGCCTGGTCAGGGAGCTCCCCGGGCAGATGGAGCTCGTTAGCCCTTAAGGCAATCCATCTAAGAGAAGGGCACTCTGAAAACAAACCTACGTCCTGAGGACCTCGCTGC
>JAWWES010000169.1:5728787-5760309 GCA_035583135.1 Lophotriccus pileatus
CACCTAAAAAATCCACTGCGCAGGCTCGAAGGCCTTATCTGCATATGCGGGTAAGGACCTTCTCCGGCTCTTCGTTCGCAAAGACTGGCCATTACATTACAAAGGGCCCCCAGATTTATGGGTGCTTTTTAGACCTGTCAAGGAATACAGTAAAAATTAAATTTATTTGGTAATTATTTAGCATCATCAGCAAAATTACTAGTTAGCATCAGACTCCAGCATCTTACCCATGGTTGAGCTGGGAAGAACTGGGGGTGACTTTCAGATTCCAGCTCAAGCCTGCAGTACTGGTGGAAAAAATCCTCCTCTGAGATGCAGAGCAAATTTGGTAGTGGAGCCAATGGCTAAGCAGGGATGTTAAGCCCTCAAAAGCTATTCCTACTGTCAGCCTGATCACAGCCACACTTTAATGTAAGCACACTGCAAAAATAGAGGGGCACTGACTGAAGATCTTGTCTCTTCCTCCTTTAGGAAATTGCAAACTTCCATTTCTTTAATCTAATCATTTGCAGGAGGAGATACCGTCTCTAAAAAAGCCAATATAAGAGGGCTGAAAGGTCAGATGGGATAATATGTAATCCATTGTGATAAGGGCTGTTTACAGAATTATTAATCAAACACAAAAGGGAACAGATAGTAACATTTTTTATTAAATATTACAGTGGATCAAAAAGTACAAAATATCTTTTGCCTGCTATGTGATTGGGAAACTATTGGCACATAATACAGTATCAAAAGCATTAATAAGTACAATTTGGAAAACATACAAAAATTGAGTGTTTATAGTTGGCTCAGCTTTATTTCTGGTAGTGTTTAAACTAACGTAAAGGTTACTCAATAACCTTTTAAATGGGAAACTATATAATATTACTGGGCCATTTTTGTATATACAAATCATCACCTTACAGAGCATATAGGCTACATAACTTGAATCACAAAAAGTATACAATATTTACAACAAAAGAAAGTTAAAAAAGTATAAACAGCTAGTAGATTATGCTGCCATTATTAGAACATATTTAAAACTGCGGGGCTGGGGGGGAGAGGGGAGGAGGAGGAGGAGGAGGAGGAGGAGGAGGAAGAGAACGAGCGAAATATCAACCACGTGTACAGCAAACACCACTGGCAGCACCCACGGCAGCACTGCCAATGCCGCCCGCCTCACACCAGCGCAGGCAGTCCCACTGCTCACCAAAATCACCAAAACCCAGGTGCGGCCTCACTGACCACTGCAAAGGGAGGGAGCAGGTGAGGAGGGTGAGGGACCCCAGAGGTGTCTCTGGAGGTGGCAGCCCCAAGTCTCCCCAGACGGGGCAAAGGTGCTGGCAGAGGCAGCACAACACTTGCCTCCTGCTCCAGCTCCAGCGGCCGCCAAGCCAATTCTCTGCAGCTGGGACAAACGACTCCCCAGGCACCGACCCACCCGGTGAGCTTCTTACACCAGGCCAGCTCACAGCCGCGACACACCTGCCGCAAACCACCGGCCTGCTCCCGGCTCAGCCTGCCCAGGGGTACGGATCGCACCGGGAATCCAGCCCTACTTCCCACATGCTTCGCGAAGCTCGGCTCAGAGCATGGCCAGAAGCTACACGCGAGCTGTTTGCTGCTGGGCCTTTTCCTTTGGATCTCACAACCTTCAACATCCCTAATGCATCCTGGACATAGTGCGTTTGAATTGCAACATTTCTTGGAACTGGCTACTAGTAAATAGATTTATGACTCTATTGCCAATTAGATTCCTCAGTTTCCTTTACAAACCTACCAATAACAATGGTCTGACTGCACAAAGAAAGGCTTGTGCAATTTCATTCAATAATAAGGCCCCTTGAACTCAAACAATGCAAACAAAGCCCCATTTAAGACATCAAGAAAAAAAAAGGCTTTTCAGCCAATGGAGAATTCAATAGTCTGTTGAAAGATTTCCAAGATTTCTGTTAAGAGTTCTTAAACAAATAATGCACCGTTTCTGTTGGGGGTTTATGCTACCATTTATTTTCCTTTGCCCTGACGTTTTGCCCAGTATATTATGAGCTTCCCCAGCCAACAGTGGCCAATCTCCTCGTGGGGCAAGCGAGGAGCCTTCCTCCCCCTCTCCCTGTCCCCCAGCCCTGTGTTGCCCCAGCACGGCTCCAAAAAGGCTACCAGCAAAATCCAACGGGACGTAACCAAAAGGGACACCGGACACTTCGCGTAAACAAATGCACAACTCCAGGACACATAACTTAACCAAAACAAGGAGAAGCATTTGCTTTGCCAAACACACGACAAGCTTCTGTTTGCATTTGCTGTAGATTTTTATATTCTCTCCCCCTTTCCCCCCACCCTCCTCCCCCCCATCCCCAAACCCCTGATTCTTACGTGATTCAGATCTAGTGCAACTTTACTAGAGATGTCCTCCACACTGTGGCCTCTGCCTGGATGAGCCTGCGGTTCTGTTTCCTGTACTACTTGTGGAGCAGCAGGATGCTCTGCACTGGCACATCCATGTTCTAAGTTCTACTAGTCTGTTTATCAATCAATTAAATATAGTTTTACCACAGGAATATAAAGTATTTAATTGAAGAAGCTGGATCTTTAACAGTAGACAAGTATATTATTCTGGTTTCCACCTTTGGATATTAAGTATGATACATTATATATCCTATTTGGCTTCATATCACGGGAAAATTTAATGACATGCCTAGCATGCAAAGTGTTTCTTAGTAGTTTCCATTTTATTTTTCGTATCGATTACGCTCTTTTTGAACAGTAACTGAGATGGTTTGAATCACAACCAATTTTCACATTGTATAAAGCCTCCAAGTCACACTTTGCTTTACTGATGTCTGTGCTCAGCTGCGTGGTGGTGACGTCCCACAAAGTGAATATACATCCATCGGAAGCTCTTTCATCAGGAAAACCCAGCCCCTCCATGCCTGGGCTTTCCCCCTGTGAAAGGATGCCCATGGAGAGGCTGAGATCCTTGTGGGAGTATGGAAGGACCATCCCGACCACTGCATGGAACCCCCTATCCATCCTACCCAGCCCAACCTGCTTGTGAGGCACAGGACCCAACCCATAAGCCTCTGATTCAAATCTGAACTGGCTCCTCTCACAATTTCTGAAATTCTCGACATTCTCACGCACCACAAATCCGTTTTCTGCACTCCTTTGTCATCCAGAAGCTTGTGCCAGGGAGGTTTTGTTTTCTAGACCGTTTCTCTGGTAGGCAGGAGGGTTTCACAGCCTAGGTAAGGTTAAGTACAACGCTCGACAAATTCACGGACCACGATACAGGAAAGCAAAGCTTGGTGGGAGGGGAGGAGTGGCATGGGAGCCACCGCAACAATGGGAGGAGGGCGAGAGGTGCTCAGCACCTTGCAGGGGTGGGCCATGGGAAAGGAACCTTGTTCGCATCCTTGCACCATAACATCACCTACAGTATGTTTATAACCATTAAGATTAATCTGAGCCAGTTGCTTCAGTTTGTAAACAGTAAACATTACCACAAAAACGAAACAAAAACGCTGCTCAAAAGTATAAAGACACTGGAAAAATTACAAACACATAATTAAAAAAAAAAAAATTAGGACAGCCACAGCCTTTAAAAAAGTTGCAGATAAAATGATACTGTTTAATTTAAAAAAAAAAATGAACCCAAAACAAACAAACAAAAAAAAAAAAAACCAAACATAAAGAGCACAGAATATACTGGACAAATGAAACTATATAAATTATTGTGACCAAATGTGACACTGGTAGTTTACGAAGTGGATATGTACAGTCAAATTAAACAGTGTTTACCCTTCCGTTCTAATAGTGTTAAAATGAAAAAATCTATTGCCGTTTTACTATACATTGCATTGATTGAATCTTTAAAAGTCAGGAACAGTTACCCCAAAAAGCACATCCACTGATTGTACAGATTCTCATCCCGCTTTTCCTTTCCAGGTTCACCTCAAGTCCTTGACTCATTGGCAACAATGCACAGCCTCTGGTCCTTGGCTCAGTGAAAGGCAAATGCAGCCCTCACCGGGGTTTCAGTGAGCTCAGGACTGGGCCTCCGTTTCCACAGCTCCCTTTGAACATCTGCTCTTACCATGTTCAAGTCCTTTCAGAAAACATATATGCAAAATTCAATGATTTTTTTCTTTCCTTTTTTTTTTTTGCCTTTTTTCTTTTTTGTTCTTTTTTTTGTTTGTTTGGTTTTTTTTGTCTGTTTGGTTTTCTTTTTTGTGGGGGCAGGGTTAAGGTGGGGGTGGGGGCTGATGTGGGAGCCAGAATTAAAGAAGCAGTCCTGTCTCCATCAAACTCCGAAGTGCTCCTCTTGGCGTGATACGACTGCATCCTGGTTGACAAAAATACAGACTGCTAAATCTGCGAGACATCACAGGGGGAGGAATGTCGCTAAATGAACTTTTCTCCTCAGACCTCTTCTTGTGAGTGAGGGGGTTTACAGTTTTGTGCTGGGATGTACAGAGGATAGCTGGGAAGGTGGGAACGCAGCTTGAGGGTTTATAGCAGCTAAGGGATAAATGCTGTTATGCAAAAGGTCACCGTAGGAACTTCCTACAGGTGTTGCTGCAGCTAAGTGTCTGTACAGTTGCTGGGAGTTTGCTGGGGATGTGAGGAATTGTCTCTGCACCATGAAGGAGTGAAGAGCCAAAGGCTGCATTAGTGGGGAGAGCACGGTCTGGTTTTTCAAGTACTGCAGGGGATGAGAATACCCGGGTGGGAGGCGATTGTTCAGCCCTGTGCACAGGCTTCCCGGATACAAGCCTGGGAAGATGGGGGCTGAGAGGGGAAATTTGTGGCTTTCCAGCATGCTGCCAGAATGGAAGCCATGCACCGGCTTGCTGCCTTCCCCCTCTGGGTCGGGAACCTTGTCTTTTGCCGGGGTCTCCTTTGGTAAGTGCAGAGGAGAGACAGCTCGGATTTTTTTTTCAGAAATGACTTTGTCTAAATCCTCCAGGCTCCGTTTCAAAGGCCGGGCAGCCCCCACATTTTGTGGGCTCGTTCTGCGGCTGATGATGGGATGCACCATCCCCTCCATCTTCCTCAGGTTCTCCAGCCTCTGGGCCTGCTGCTTCCCAGACCTATGGAGCAACTCGCTGTGTTTCTTCGGGGCTGTCATGGCCATGGGGGACACGCGGCAAGCTTTGGGGTTACAGTCTAGGCTCACCGCCTGGCTGCTCGCAGCCTGGAACCCGGAGATACCTTTGCACTCTTGCTGGGTCATGGATGAATGAGGGAGGCTGGAGCCCAGAGCCTTTGCAGTCTGTTTGTGTATGCTCTTTGGAAGACTCAAATCTGTTGGCTGATCATCTGAAGAGGCCTCCACTGTTGCCTTTTTTTCTTGCTGATGCAAAGATGGGCGATAATTTAAATTTAGTTTTTCTTGGTGTTTGTGTTGAGTAAAAGTAGAAATATTTTCAGACTCTCTGAACATGTCCCGGGGGAGGTACTTTGATGTCTGTTCATTATTAAGGTGGTGTTCTGTGTGCCTATAAAGACTGTGCAGATGAGGTGATGAATAAAAATCTGCCAAGAAAGTGGGCACATGGGAGTGCTGCAGTGCCCTTTTCTCACTCATTTTATCTTTGCAGTCCTGGATATCTGACTTCGGTACGTATGACTCGGCAAGAGAACTGAGGTGATGTTTTGAAAAATCACAGCGATGAGGATCTGGTTTACTTAGCATGTCATGTTTAAAAACGTCGTTAATTGATTTCCTTTCCTCCTTGGTTTTAAAACTCTGTACATGTTGTATGACTGAAGGCCTATTAATTGCTACAGGATCAGAATTAGGGGCATGAGGACCTTGCGATATGCCTGAGGACAGTTCATCTCTGCTGTTGAGTTTCTTTTTGCTGATCAAAGGTGGAGGAGAACCGTAAGGATAGCTACATGACAGCGCTGCCCCACTGACCTGAGACAGCAGCTTCTTCTTTGCCAGGGGTGACATGATGCCTGGATTACCCTTGGAGTACAGCAGTGGTGTGTAACCAAAAGTGGAGTCATCATTCATGGACCCAGGCAGCTCCTTTTCCTTGAACATGTCAAAGTTCTGTACCACCAGTACTTTGGGCGTTTGCTTTAGTGCATTGTGGATATCCTCGTTTCCCAGCTGGTCCACTTTCACTGTGCAGTTTGCAATGTAATCAGCCATCTCTGGCAATTTCTCATCTTCCATGTCGCTCTGAGTGGGCAGGTGGACTGGGAAAGCTGTGAAGGGCATTTCCGGAGGTTCGCTTTCCAAGCTGTCAGTAAAAGCTTTGTGTAGCCTTTGTTCAGGCTTTGTGTCTTCCGGGGCATCTGCTGGGGGGTGCAATCGCTTCGTGACAGTGGCATCCAGCACAGTGTCTTCTTCTGGGGGCACAGATATATTTGAGAAGGAGGAGGAGTGCTGAGTCTCCTCCTTGGCTTTCTCACTGTTGGTGCTGTTTTCTGCCAGGTCTATCTTTTCCAGAGGCAGTGTCCGAGCTGTCTCTGGTAAAAGAGGTGGAGGGCCTTGCACGGGTTGTTTTGTCTCTCCCACTGCAGGGTGTTCGGGGAAGTTTTTCTGGTCTGCTGATTCTTGATCCTTCTCTTGTTCTGATGAAACCTAATAAAACGATTCAACAGACAGCAATAAGAATGCAGTACATTTCAGCAGATTCTAAGATTATACACAGTACACTGTTGGCTTCTTCTAGAGAAGGACGTGCCAATCACCTTTCTGGAACATGAAGGCTCTAACAAACATACACGTATCAGACTCAAACAAAGAGAAGCATCTCCTGGAAATATTAAGAAATACACCATCCTTGCCAGGGTCACAATAAAGCATTTCAAAACAGCAGATATTTGTAACCTGACAAGAGGCACTGGGGGCTTGACCAGATAGCTAAATGCTGAGGTTATACGCTTTTAAAATTAATTAGGTAAATGCAGGAGAGCAGATTTCATAACACAAATGATAAGGCTATAGAAATTTCTCCTGCTAGCCAACTTCACCTAAGAAAATGACACAATTCCCATGTTTTTTTCTTAAAGTCTTTCTAGCATAGCTATCTTAAAAATTCAGTGATCACAGAGGAGATCATTCACACCCAGTTCTGCATTAAAGTGTGAAAATGACAGAAATGGCATACTAGGAATCCCTATTGTAGGCAGCAAATCACTGCCACAGCTTAACTAGGACACACATTTTTTTATTAACGGATTAAAATGAAGTTGTCAACATTCAGTAAGTGTGTGTGCCTGCTATTACAAACATGGCTTTTATGCGTTATCGTCAATGGGACCGCAGCTCGTTCTGCTCCCCCATTAATACAGCTTGTGTGCACAATTCACACTATTCATCCCATTATGTAGCTGGCTGAACTGTGACCCGCAGAGGTCACCAGAGCGTCCCATCTGCGATCCAGCTGACTGACAGCCCTTTTCAAAACTGCTGTCACTCTCCTCTGACATGTCGTGGTGGAAGACAGTCATAAAACAGCAGCATTGTGCGAGTCCTTTATTATTATTGTTTTCTTTCTTCCTTCATTGTAAAGATAAGACGCAATGAGAAAGTTATCATCTAAATGCTGCTTTATGGTCTGTCACAGGAGTGGGGAATCGGAGACGGTCCTAACGAATCCAACCCTCTCAGAGATTTATTTCTTCACAGCTGCTTTTAAATATTCCTGTCTGTTTGGTTGGCCTATTAGTTACAGAGTCTGTTAGTCATCCTAACTTCTTCTTTTTAAACTCATAGCCTTTTGCAGCCAAATACCATCATTAGGTCCTTTACAAAGTACCATCGCTAGTCTCTTGAGCTTATAAAATTACAGGAAAATACCAGACAGATGAGCAAAGCAAGGGGGAGAAAAAAAAAGAGAGAACCATATTTAATAACTGTACATTCTGCTCTTTGTTTCTGTTAAGCAACACTTTGATTGAAGTTTCAGCTATTGTGAGGAAATGTGCAGTCTAAGGCTAATAGCATTTTGTCTGGTGTCTTGTTACACTGACAATGTCATTGTGATGGCAGAAAAACAGTGAAGAGCACAAAGGCAAATGCAACCCTAATAAATTAAAGTTATATTTTTTCCCCACGTATTTCTCACGCTGAGAGCTGAACATGCAATTGAGAGGACGGCACACTTATAACTGGATTACGGCTTTTCCAGCTCACACCTAAGACCACCTTCCAGGTCACATGCAGAAATGGTTTACGCAGTGGCTTGGTTGGGGACGTGTTTACGTATCTTTGTGGTGGCTACAGAGGCTCCCTGCAAGCAACACACCATCACTGCTGTGCCTGAATGAGGGCTCAGGAACGGGGCTCCACTGCCAGGGATGGCTGAGGTGAGAGAGACATACAACCTTCTGCCTGGCTCCAGCAGACTCCATCCAAAGGAACCAAATGTCTCCTTTCTGCTAACACTGTGAAGTGCCACATCCTGGGCATGGAGGCCTCCCTACAGCAGAGCACAGATGAGCTCTGCAGCCCTACACCCACCCCGGATAGAAGCATCCACCCTGCAGGCTCCTTCACTGCTCAGGCTTTGTGTGACCACCTATCCGTACAGTGACTGACATGAAGGCTGAGGTCCTTAATGGCTCACCCTAATTAAATATGGGCAGGACACGTCTTCCACCCCAGTCAGGGAGGAGATATTAATTCTGCTATAAAAGGTACCATTTTACAATAGGAAACTGCCATAATTGTACATTTTTATTGTCTCATCTAGGTTTCCTACATTTCCGATAAACGCAGCTTAGGAACTGTTCCTGCAAACCACACAAAAATAACTGCAGTTTAAGCAGCAGGAAGTTTGAGATAGGGAACAACAAAAGCAAGGAAATTCAAAGTTAAGGCTGTTGCTCTGTTGCTGACTTGTTATGCTGGGCTTAGCAGCGGTTGTACAGATAATGTGTAATGCATCTTGCTGATCCAAGACCCCTCAATAAATAACCAGGCATGAAGGAATGACAGGGGAAGGCAGTGCAAGCCTTCACTTCACTTCTCTCCTTGCTTTGGGCAATTTGTGTTGCAACCTTCCAGTGACTGAAGCAAGTTTGGGAGCACTCTCTTCTCCACGTGTTTTTGCGGATTTTACCCCAATAGGGCTCCCTGTTTTAAAATTACAATGCAAGAGAAAACAAAAGGTCTCTTTGTGGTGTGCTCTTACATTAGATATTACAGGGGCTGTTGACCAAGGCTACCTAAAACACAAATTCTGCTTTGGATGGCAGATGCAACTGTCCTTGTATGCACAACTTAAAGACGTAGTGGGAGACGAAAACCAAAATTTTCTGTTCTCAAGACTGAGTACATGAAGTCTCAGAGGCATCTGCGTTTAGTGGTCCTGCACTGTTGGTCGCTGACTCAATATCAGTTTTCACAGAGGTTTAGAAACAGGACTTCTATACCTGCCAGACGGCAATGAAGCCAAAGGAGCAGCCATAGTCTGCCGGGCGCGCCATGGGTTTTGACATTCTTTAAATACTTACTTTCACTGCAACGCCTTGAAGGCTGCTGTCAACTGGCAGACTGAGACAAGAAAAGCAACATGTTTTGCAGGGGTTGTGTGTGAGGAGCTTCACCACCTCCTTCACATGGGGTGCAAGCAGGGCACAGGAGAGAGTGGGCAGGATATGCAAAGGAAAGTCCTTAAGTAATACCGGTGCAAAAACCCCACTGATTTTACATCACTTAACAACACTTGAAATTCACCCTTACTTGCAGACAAATATGAATTCTACCATCTATCCTACCCTGTGCTGTGAATGCACCATCTCTTCCATGAGGACTGTCCTACAGCTGCAAGTAATGTGGCTCTGTGTGGAAATCAGGGCCTGCCCATGCGAAGCAGGTGACAGAACAGGAACCTATTACGTCTGAATACGAACCTCAGCTGAAAGCAATGAGGAAAGTCAATCTCAGTTAGGGCTTGGAAGGTGGTTCCCTCAAAATGTGACCTTTTAGTCCAAAAAGAATTTTAGTATAACATAATAAAAAGCCTGGGGAGCGATATGTTTTTTGACAGCCGTGCACACATCTGTGAGCAGAAGGGCTGATCCAGAGGTTACCATTATAAAAATCAGCTGTGTCCAACGTCTACCACAGTATTATCAACAGTATTAGAGGCTCCTGCACCCTGTACTTAGATTAGGAAATAACTGTGGTAGTTGTGTGGTTTCCCTTTGGCAGCTGCTGATCTTTTAGTGGTGGCCACTGTATAACACAATGAGCAGAAACGGTACTTGTTAGATCCAGCTCTTGGTCTTCTGCCATCACTGCTGTGCAATATGGAGCTCACTGGCTGCCATTTGTAGCCCAGCAAAATCCCAGCACAGACAAGAACTGAATTTCCACTGCTGAGCAAACTAACAGGCCAAGGGGCTGGAATTCTCCAGTTTAAATTATGTATTTTATCATTGGATTTCATGTGATTAAAGCTGTGCATTTTTAATTGAAAAACTGAAAAGCAGGGAAGCAACCGACCTCAGATGCATCTTGGGGTTTCTGTGCATTATCTTTTTCCTTCTTGCTCTTTTGGTTTTCATTTTTGATGCGTTTTGTTCCAGACACTTTTGTTTTCGCTTCACCCTCCTGGGAACTGTTATCCTGTTTTCGAGGTTTCACTGGAGGCAGTGGCTTATCTTCCTCTCCTTTAATAAATCTTTCATACGGCAGGATTAATCTAGGGGATTAAGGAACAAATAATTGATCAGGTTTTGCCATTCTAGCAAAGAAAAAAAATGTATCTACTATGAGCAGTTTACTTAATAAATTCATTTTCTTCCATGCCACAAAAGCAACAGTTTAAACTCTACATCTATAAATCCAAGTATAAGAAATCAATTTATTTGGCAAGACTATCATGTGGCATAAATTCAGTGGAGTTGGAGTTGGTTTGGATCAGTTGCCAGTAACGCCACAGTGGTTTGTGTGGCTACACCAATTTGTACCAGATGAGGATATGAGCCACTATGTTTTAGACTGATTTAAAAAAAAAATAATAAAATCCACCATTTATTTTTGTTTTCCCTCCATGCCCTTAACAGCATGCAGCAAATCCCAGGAAAACACCTACAAAGCCACAGCCACCTTGATAACAGCTACACAATTTCCAGGTTGGTGGTTCCCTTGAGTGCAAGGGTGAGTGCCAGGAAGGTGGCAGAAGATGGGAGAGCTGGGCTGCAGAAACCCTACATGGGTGGACACAGCACCAGCCATGCTGCCACCCGTGCAAGGCACCCATGAGCGACAGCCACCACGCTCCCTGCCTTCACCAGGGAGTCTTTTTTTAAGGAAGAAAGGGAGAGGAAAAGAGTTAAAAGCAAAGGAATTTTTCACTGTGGAACTGTCTGCCACAAAGTGCATGAAATCACTTTAAAAAAGGAAGAAACACAAACAAAAAATATCCTCCCCTTGAAAGCATCAAACACACCGAGTTTTAATCTATCTCTTTTCCCTTTGCAATTTTTGATCTGAAAGGAAAAATAAGTGATATAATTAAAAGGGATGGATTGCATTACAATCTCAGTTTCAACTTCAGTGATTAAAGTTTTTATAATGCATTTTGGTATGATTAATGACTCACTGTGGGATTAATACAAGACTCAGACTTTAAAAATATGAACTTTAATACAGCAAACATAATTTGTTAAAAAAAAAAAAAGAGACAAGTTGACTTTATGAAGAAAATGTACTTTGCTTATAAACAACATAAATCTGCTCAAATACCAGGAATCCTTAATTATCTTTAATCTAAGACTCCAAGGCAGAAACCTCTTTGGTTCAGATATTCGTTTGTTATCCTAGAATCAGTTTCTAAGCATGCAATTTTGATTTACATACTTAGATGTTCAAACACAGTTTGGGCTTAAGAGAGCAGAAATTAGATTGCTCGTGATCATAATATTTTACATTTTAATAAAATACAACATAAATTATGTTAAAATATAAACCTAATTTATGCTATATTAGAAACAAAATTCATTAACTGAGCATGCTCTGACATGGTATGTGCAAAGAGGCGTGAATAATACTTTCTAGCCCTGAATTTGGCAGGGCTCCAGTAATGAAGCTAAGCAGAGCCCACGGGGAATATTCATCTTCAGATCCCATTACAAACTGAGTTTAAACATGTTACAGCTGCTAAAACTGGAAACTGCTCCCTCTATGCAAACTTAGCAAAATAATACGTAGTTGCCAAATACCTGCTTCCCACTGTAATATTACAGTTAATGTTTATATAATAAAAAGCATAACTAAGCAGAAGAAGAAAAAAATAATCTTGTTCATACTTGAGGCTGCTACATTTCATTCGCAAAGTGCAAATATTGGTGAAAACACCGAATTCCTCCCCGCGCTGCATAAAGCGCTTTGGACTTCACTCGAGGCAAGGCTGGGTTTCACACAGGGCAGCGTCCAGGCCGCTCTGCCATGTGTTAAATATTTAAAATCGCTTTTAATAAAAACACATTTTATTACAATAATTGTTAGCACTGCGAGGGGAGTGTTTGACTTTGTTTTGTTTCCATGGGAACGCGTTGCCCATTAAAAATCTACATATTCCATCCATAAAGGTTTAAGAGGCTGTCCGGTGCCCCTCGGGACAGGGAGATGCTCCCAACCCACGGAGCAGGCCTTTCCCTGAAAGATGCCGAGTGATTAACCCCGTGGCTCCGGCCGGGACGGCAGCAAGGCCCGGGCCGACACAATTAATCACCGCTCGCGTGCTCTCTGCCGAGCCTTGTAGGGTAACGTGGGACACAAACTCCTCCTCCTCCTCCTGCTTCTGCACCTCACCAGAACTCATTAGCTTGGGTGCTAATTAGTTACCGTGGCTTAAATTTCCTTTTCTCATCTTAAGGGTTCATGTGGGAGTACAAGGTTTTCATTTTAGTTATTTTTCACTGAGCTCAGCAGTTGGCAGGCCGACAGCAGTAAAAATACATTTCACATCGCCGGTCAGCGGCCTGGAGCCAGCGGCAGGAAATCTGGAATTAAATGTTTCGTGTATCGGGGAGGCGGCATGACTAAGGTAAAACTGAGTCAAAACACAAGGATGGCTTGTTCTAGGATTTTCCCCTCCTCGCCTGAAAGGAGGGCCGGCGGGCTGCCGGTCCCTGTGGCCAAGGTGGCTTTTGGGGGCGGCTGGCGAGGAGCCGGGCAGGAACGCGGGCTGCGAGACCCCGGGGAGCAGCAACGAGCTCAGCAACGCCAGCAATTGCCGCTTCACGTAGAGATTTCCGTCGGTTGCAATTTTCACTGAATGTTTTTTCAGTTATCCTGTCATGGTACAACACAATTACCCACAGGATATGATCTTATCATTTGATTATTAGAAGTTTTTATAGCGCAGGAGTAATAAAGCTCGTACAGCTCTCGGAACATGTAAGCAGCCGGCTCACATGCCATGAAAGCAGCCGGCTTAGCCAATTTAAGGTCAATATTGCCCAACACCGGAAGAATGCGATCTGCTGTTAGCCAAATAGTTTAGCAGAATGTGACATGTCTGAAACCAGCACGAGATTTTTTTTTCTTTCTGGGTCAAATATTTGCAGTGCAGGTAAGATTTAATCAATCTTTGCGCAAGCAGAGGTAAAGACAACGTCCAAAAAACTGGATCGAGGTACTTCGAATGTATCGTATGTTGGAAACAACAACCGTGTTTTCCGTCACTTTGAACTGTGGCTGTATTTCACGACGGGGAGGGGGAAGTATCAAAGTAGTCATAAAAAAGGAAAAGAGAGGGAATATTTTGTGGTCTAAGGAATATTTACTTGTAAAGCCTGAGAGAGGACCAAATAAAAGGGTCTTTATCATGATCAAGATTCCAATATTAAGATTAATAAAATGTATTATTTATAAGTCAATTAACATAAATAGAATATGTAAGCACTAGTGTATTAAAAAAATCTTTCCACAGGCAGCAGATTTTTAGCAGCATGAGGTTTTTTTTTTTTTCCTGGAATAATACAAGAATAACATTTTCCAGCCAAGAGCAGAAACAGTAGGGGAGTCTTTGCTATCACAGGGCTTCTTATTAAATTCAGTCACTGTGAAAAGCCAGTCTTTTTCTTTTTTTTTTTTTTCTTTTAAATAAAGACAACTTAAAATCAATACAAGTTAGATTAACAAATCAGTACTATACTAATCCTGATTTATTACAATCGGCAATATTAAGTTTAATCACGTATAAACTGCTACTCAAAAAAAGATTTTCTTTTAGTAAGTCCTGAATTAAATAATGGTGCAGTGTACTGAGTTTTTAGATCTGCATCATCTGATATTATGAAAAATTCAATGTACTTCTCTGCAGCAGATGTCAGAGGTCAGCAAATCTATTACAGTAATGTAAGTAATCTGGCTTTCTGCCAACCTTTTTTTAAAAAACACTGAAGCAGAAAATTTTATATTTACAAATTCTAAAATCCTCCAGGGACTAAATCTCTTCCCCAACAAAAAGCAGAAACTTCACATTAGAGAAATGTATTTCACAGTATATCAAACATGTCTTCATCATTAGCATTTCATAAAAGGAAAAAAAAAGCCCTTAATCTTTATTAGTCAACATTTTTTTTCCCCAGCTACAGAACTAACAATACAAGATCTCATCTGAGTCAGTAACCACTACATGTATTGATTATGCAGAATGAATGACTTTTTTTGGCCCGAGTTTGCTTCACAGGACACATGAGAGCACATCTATTTATAGGCATGATAAAAAAGTAGTTACAATAATGCAAAGGATCTGACCAGCCCAGAAAGAGGAAGGAAATTAAATGTTAAGGCTGCCAGTTTCCTCTTTAATTCTCCCTACTGTGTATGGATATGACGGGGCTCTGGGGCCAGGGAGGAACCATATGCCCAGGACACACAGGGTGAAGGAGGGAAGCTCAGCACAACCCCTGCAATATTTTTTACATCTCTGTTTCGGTGTTTATTTTTGTTTTGTTTTTGGCAGAATAAAATATTCCAGCATGTCTCCCATCGACATCCTTGTACTTTCTCAAGGCCTCCAAGTCCAACACAAAATAGCATGCAATGGAGTCTCTCAGCCACAAGAATAATCTTGGAAGGACTTAAAATACCGAAGCCCATTCCTTGGGAGATGTTGCCCCATTCGCATGCTTGGCCAGGTTAAGGAGGCTAATTGCAACAGGAATGGAAAAAGATTTAAATTTGCTCCACCAAATGAATTCAGCAACCAGTTAACCCATGGAACTCGCTGCCAATGGATATCTTGGGGCCAAGGGATTAGTGAGATTATGCAAGGATTAGATGCTAATGTAAATCATGAGAACATTAAGCTGTTAGAGCTTCAAAAACGCTGAAAAGGGACAGGCAATAGGACTCTTTACAGGTAGAAATTTGGGAAATGGCTTTCTTCCTGAGTATCTTAGGTCACAGTGGTTCCAACCCCCTCCTCTGGAGCTGGGGGACAAGACAGCTGGTTTGCCTGGCTCCAGAGGGCAACCATCTGGTTCAAGAAGTCCTCACAGCAGCTGGCCAGAGCAGTGGCCACCAAGCCAGGGCAGCTTGGGGGCAGCTCTGACAACAGCCCCTGCAGGGCAAAGGGGCTCCCATCAGTAACCGTAGTGAGAGAAACCTGAGTCTTGTCCCCTAGAAACTCAGGGGCAAAACCGAGTGGCAAAAACGCAGCTGTTTTAAGGAACCAGCAGGAATGCCTGAGCTCTGATCCCAAGAGAAGTCTTATCTTTTTCACACTGATGCTTTTCAAAAGGATAAATCTTGGTGCACTGCTGTCAGTGTAGGCAAGGGAAACAAGCTACCTTCAACATCAATCAGTTGGTGGGGATAGCCAGGAGCAGGAGACAGCTCTCCTGGACACCAGTGACACACTCCCAGCAAAGAAGGGAAAGGAATAACCCACACTTTAAGGTCTCAGCCTGTTTTCCAAAATGGAAATATAAAATACATTGAGGAAATGAAGCAGTGTGCTCCTCAAGTCTGATTTCCCTGAATTGCATTGTACAATGGAGGGGTTACGAAAGCAAGCCTTCACGTGCTTTTGTGCAGAACACAATAGCAATGGCTTGATTTGCATTTGTCTGAAGTACAAAACTGGCATGTATTTTATCAGCGAAGACAAAATATGTTTGAGTTCAATTTTCTTTCCAAAGAACTTTCCTTCCTTAAAGAAACGGCTCTTTCATCCTTTCATCAACAACTTTCCTCACAGCCCACTGGGAGTGCTGGTGGGTAATGAGAATGGCTCACTGCTGAAAGGTGGGAACTGCGCTGCTGTAAGAGAATTCAAAGACACTTTGTTTTAAGTAAACTGGAAATTAGTGACATTACAAACACAGCTGTTGATTTAGCTGCACAGCCAGGCGAGGGAAGCTCAGGCACTCCCGATCCTAAGGCTCAGCAGGGGGAGATGAGCAACCCCAGCCTTTGGTGCAGATTTACTGCATGTGAAAGGCTCAAAGGAAGGGTGATGGGCACAGAGCAGCTTTCCCAGGTCACTCTACCAAAACTGCTACAAGCCTCTGTTTTGCCCACAGTCACTATTTCTACATCTAAAGGCAGACATGCATTTTCTTTGGCAGGTTACACAGAGACCCTGCAATGCTTGGTCCCTATGCTCAGGACAGGCTTGCAGATGCCATTTTGTACTGCCTGTGGGGTGGAGCTCTCCTGGAGAGACCCCAGAATCCTGCTGACCCTGCCTTGGGAGCTCTAAAGTCACATCTCCATTGCTCAAAGCCAAACAAACCAGGGCAACCCGTGCCATGTTAGCAAAATCCTGAAGTACCAGGTGGAGATTCCCAGCAGCCCTGGGGAATCTGACGGGAAAGATCTTACTCTCCATCACTGGTGATGCTCCTGCAAACGAGAATGGCACGTTTCCCACTGTGCAACACCCTCCTGGGGCAACCCAGCTCCCAGCAAGGAAAAGGGGCTTGTCCATTTGTGTCAAACCTGTCCCTACTCCTGGATATCAAAAAATGAGGTTAACAGGTGAGACACTGACCAACTCCAAGCACTCAGCTTGGTGATTGGGAGTGCTGAGACCCAAAAACCAGTGGGTGGCACATGGCATGCCACTACTCTGCTGGGACAAACTCCTGGGTGGCAGAAGGATGTAGCTGGGAAAACAACTCCCGCCAGGAGACAGATCATCTGTTTCCAGGCACTAAAAGGCAGTGCCCGACTGTCCAGCACTTTGCACCCAAGGACTCCTGTGGACTCCAGTGCTGGCCAGTAAGTCTCTGAGGCTGAAACCCCAGAAATTCTGGAAAAAAACCCGTGTGTTCTCAGATGTTTTTTATGGACAGCTAAGGATCTGTTTTAATGGTAAACAATTACATTCCTCTGTCATCTGATACTTTTTAAATTTTGGGGAGGGGGGGGAAGGTTTCTGAATTTTCAATAGTTCCTTTGTTAAAGCATCTGTTACTCACATAATTGAAAAGATGTTTGTTCAGTGGTATGCTTGAGAGTACAGTTATTTAATCTTAATGATAAAGCCCTGAGGGCAGAAAATCATAAGTAGAAACCTCTTGTTATTTATCAAAAAGGAAAAAAAAAAACCCACCAAACTAAAAACCCAGGAAAAGAAAGAGAGAACTGAGACACCTCATCTATCTTCAGGCTTAAATTTGTGCTTGATGGAAAACTATTGAGACAATTTGCAACTTGTGAAGTTTTCTGGAAGTCCGGGACTAGCTGAAGTGTGAGGGGGGCAGGGAAGTGGGGTGAAGACAAAAATAAAACAACTAGAAAAAAACTGTTGCTTGGCAAGTTTTTTTTGGGTCAAACAAAGAGCTAGTTGTAGTTTACAGCATGACATAACATTTGATTAATTTTTGCCTGAGGATGTTTTCACACTTAACAGTGTAAATCAAAACCTTCTATTAATTACAACATGTATTAAAAGATAACCATAAGCAATTTCATGTAGATACTATACTAGCCTCCTGCCTTTTTTCCCCCCCTCTACAGATTGGCTGCTATTTCTTACAAAACTCCACTGAAACTCTTACATGTTACCAAAGTTATTCAAACGCTTTAACAAAACCAAACAGCATTTTCAGGGCTCTCTTGCATATTGAATTACTGCACAATATCCTTAGGGTAGATAGACTTTACGGCTGTTAAAGGGAAACCATATAAAGGACTTATTTTGACCTACCTTGTGTTTCTGATCATATATAATAATTTATGTGAGCGATTTAGGAAGAAAAAAAAATGGCAGACTGCGCTCTTAACTGTACAAGATGCTGTATCTCCTGGGGTTTAGTCCCCTGGCAAGGGACAGCAGTGCAGGGTGCTCTGCAAGTGCCCAGGGGCCACACTCAGCGAGAATAAATCCCTGCACAAGTCAGTGTCCAAAGCATGGGCATGGCCACCCTGCCCCACTGTGAAGGACCACAGCCCACCTCACCTATCTGCTCCTCCTTCAAGTTCCCAGTGGTTGTGGCTCTGCAGAACGCTCTCCCACACATCTGCCTCAATTTGGTGAGAGCACAAGGCCTAATAAATCCCTCTCCAGCTGGGTTTGACCAGGACACAGTGGCTTTACAAGTGCGACTCGCGAGGGCCAGGATATGAGACACTGCTGAAGAGCAGGACACGGCCTGAGGGGGATCTCTGGGTCCATCCTTGCTGGAAACCCCGAGGCAGCCCGGCTTCCCGCAGCACCCAAAGGGGTCAGGAGGCTACTGGTCTGTGGGACCATCCAGCTGCCTGCCACGACACCTTCCAACACAGACATCTGTCCACCAAAGAAGCCGAGGAGAGTCACTGCATGCCACTGCACACCACAATTCCCCAGCCCATGCGTGTTTGTGCACACCTCATGCACAGGGCTTGCTCTGGAGGAAACCAAGATGAATCACAGCCAGACTTGGAGACAGAAAAAAGCCCCAACAGGCAATTGCTAGTATTTTTCTTTTGTTCAATTCGTTTTATTGGGAACTTTATATACCTTGCAAAATAGCAGGTTGGGTTTTTTTGGTTTGGGGCTTTTTTGGATGGTGGGTTTTTTGGTTTTTTTTTGGGGTGGTGGTGTAATATTTATGAAAAATCCCTAACAACAACGTCATCAGCACTGCAGAAACACAGCCTATTGCTCATGCCAGAAAATTAAAGCTGTCGATCATGTGTTCTGTGTAAAAGCGAAAAGAAACCTCAAACCCTGCATGTGAAAACCACATCTGCTTATTAGGGGAAGACAGCATAGAGAAGAGTGCTTTGCAGAAAAGTAACCGTTTCTGAGGGTTTCTTGATAAGAGAGAGAGATGTAGGGTACTGACAAGGGCTGCAAGAGTTTCACAGGAACAGCTAATACCAACCACACACTCCTCCGGCTTTCTGTGATCGTGCAAGGTAAGTGCATTAAAGGAGCACAAATGAAGAAAGTAACGACCAAAACAACAACAACAACTCATAAGCTCTGTATGGTCCAAGTCGTGCACAGAGCACAGCCCCACGATGGGAAAACATTAATGCTTTTTATATTGGTAATCATCTGTAACATGAGCAATTAAGTACAGTACTAATGGACTATAGCCAAGAGCCTGGTACTAATATTAAAAACTGACAGAGATGAATAGGTTTGGAAGGAAAACTAGGCTGACAAAGACATTTTTATGAAGTGCTTGGGCCTATTTGGAATAACCCAATCAGAGGCAGGTCCAGACCAGCCATGCCTACAGTGACAATAACGCATTCACTGGCATTATGCGATGCCTGCTACGCTTTAAATAAAAACACCCATTGCTTCTACTCAGAAACCTGCACTTTCATTATTATACTCATTAATAAAACAAAAGTTGTCTAACTAATATACAAACAACACTTACTGAAACACTGGCAGCCTCGCCTTGTTTTAAAATGAAACCAGTTACTGGAAACACAAACCATATTATATGATAAATGAATCGGCTGAAAATGCACACAAAAACCTTTCTTCCCCTTTTACCAGGGAAACAAAGCAAACACTGCCCCAACTGAAGCACTCTGCCTACCTACAGCACACCAGCAGCTACCACCACAAGTCCTGCTCCAAACAGGGGCATGCAGAGCAATACATTCCCCACAGCCTTTAAACCTGGCTTTGTTTCAGCTTTTGGCATCCTTGGTACCATGAGTCTGCAGCAACATGGTGGCTTTGTAGAGGTTATAAACACCTTTAGACAAAACCAGTATTTCTTCATGGGATTTGCTAGACAGAGAGACAATTCTGCCCTCTCCAACTGTTGTGGTTTCTGTTTGGTTTTTTTGTTTGGTTGGTTGGTGGTTGTTGACATTTGGTTTTCTCTCTCTCTTTTTGCCCTTTGAAGTTGTGTGTAAAATTCCACCTTTCAACGGGAAATCCAGAGAGGGCAGGAACGTGGGATGCAGCGCCTGAATTGGGACATACATGCCATTCCATTCCTCAGCATCCTAAGGATGTCACTGATGGGCTGCTACCTAAACAGCCTTGATAAGCTAAAGCCAGTGCAAACAGGAGTTTCTCTGCCACCTTGGAGAAGAGCTGGCTAACACAACATGGAAACCCTTGAGATGTAGCTGTAGAGATGAATGGCAAGGCTTAGTCAAACAGCACCAGGGTCAGTGAAGTCGGGGAACTGCCTATTCTGCCTCCAGTAAGCAAGGAAAGGCCAGTGGGATTCAAAAAGGAAAAATCATGAAGTTTGTTCAGCATTTACTTTCTAGCTTAATTCAATTTCCAGTTTAGCTTTACAGCTCACCATCAAGTTCGAAAATGTGTGTGTGCCCTGAATCATGAGCGTGTGTTCCTGCACTGCAGTTCTAGGTTTAGATTAAATGTTATCTGAGCACTTTGGCTATAAATGAGCATTACATTTACAGGTGCTGTAGTTAGAATTACCAGCTGAAACAAACCATGACAATTTCATTTACTTTTCTCCAAGTCTGAGGCTTAATACAGCTTTCCTGTGGTGGAAAAAAAAGCATCTAACAGTAGAAAATTAGAGACTGAATGAGTCACTGAGGTTTTTTGTATACGTGTTTTGGTTTTTCAGACCAAATTTGGTAAAGCACATTTTAGGTAAGCTCAGGGCTAACTTAAAAATCCTACAAGCCTTTTTTCTCCAAATGCCATCTTTTGACAGCCTCCCAGAGTCCTGGAAGATAAGTGCTGCCTCACATGAGACTTAATCCAGAACTACACGATAGGCTGCCATCCAAGAACTCAGATTTGAGCTCTCTGGTGTACCAAGACCAACATAACCATAAACTAAAAGACTCTCTCCTCAGATTGGCTCAAGGCAAGCAGAACTGCTTTTGGATAGTCTGGAAAGGCTTTTCAATCTTGGAAGCCATTGTGAGTCTGCTCAGGTTTTCTAGTGAGCACAATGGGTGTTGTGGCACTCTGCAGCATACCCCGAGTAACTGCTGAGTCAGTCACAAAGACGAGCTTCTATGCATGGAAGGGGAGTGCAATTCAGGGGGTTTGCATGTAAAAAAATAAAACACTAGTATGAAACACTGTCAGGAAAGCAGAAGAGAGAGACAGGGGTTCATGGAGTATTTGTGAATGGCTCATTTATTTTTCCGCAACTACAAGAGGCGTGTGCTCTCGGTGACTCCAGGATTTCAACACAGAGCTCAGCAATGCTCACTCCCTCTGCGACCTAAACCCGCTGAGACCCAATGCTTATGTGTGCCTGGGTCTCCTCTGTCAAACAACATCCTCCAAAGCACATCTGGCGAGGGAAGAGCCAGACTGCCAGTTGGAAACTCCTCAGCTGGCTTGGGTGCAAGAGGAAGCCCTGAGACTCTTGGGGCTGTAATGATGGAGGGGAAGAGCTGAATACCCCCAGTCTGATGAGTCAATAAAACAATCTATAACATTTGTCTGCGGTGCGAGGGCAGGGAAAAGCCCTGCCTGACACGCGCAGCAACTCACTCCGTTTGCTCCGCTGCTTGGCTCAATCTCCAGAAAGCTTCTAACTTTTACAGTGGCATTCATTACATGCAACTCCTTTGTGCACCCAGACCCTTCTGTTGGAGGTGTCCCCCACTGTAAATGAGCACAATCAATCCCACCCCCTGCATGAGGATGGCAGTATGTCCCTCAGAGAGGCCAACACAGAAGGCACTAAAATAAGGAGCAAACCTGCCCAGTGAACACAGCTCAGCCATGCTGTTTTCTGAACAGGCAAGTACAATCTCTTTCTGACCCCAGCAAAGTAACTTGTTTATGCCCAGGAACAAGAGACTGAACTTTCCTTATCTGAGCCTGAAATTGCTGAGCTTTTATACACATTTGCTTGTCTAAGGAAAAAAAAACAACAACAGAAGAAAGAAAAAGAAAGAATAAAGATAAAAGAAAAAAGAAAGACAAAAAAAACCAGTTGTTTCTAAAAACCATACCAAACCAAAACAACATTCCAGCTCCAGTATTTTATTCAATGTGTGCTGGCTTCGCAAGCCCTGGAAGTTATTATCTACATGGGAAGAATAAGAAATCAACAGTTCTGACCAGCAACAATGGCTGCAGAGAAAGAGTGTTTGGCAGCAGCTTGCAGGCAGGGAGGAGGGAAGGAATGCAATGAAGAAGAGGAATGCAACGCTCGGCATGACCTACAACATTAACAGCACCCTGCATTGTGGGCCACCCCATTATTTTGATCACAACCACACTTTGCTTAATTGGTATTCCTAAAAAACCACAGAAGACAAGTGTTTGCATCAATTAGCTGTCATTTCTTATTTTTACTTGAATATGTTTTGCTCATTTTTTCAGCTTCTTTTACTGGAAAGCTGTTGCAAAAATTAAGATATATACCAAAGAAAAACCAGATCCTTGTTTTATTTATTTAGTCACTGGAGACAGATACTCTGGTTTAAATTACAATGGATTATCTGACTAAACTGTTGGGGGAATATTTACTATATCTTTAAGAAGCCTCTCTCTCTTTTTCTCTTAATTCTTTGTAAAATGCTTTGAAGGCTTTCCAAATTAATTTTTTCATTATTAAACAAGCGTTTCAGATTTGTTATCTTACCTCTCATAATGTCTTCGAGTACATGTAGCAGCACTTGTGCTTCCAGGGTTACCACCTAATTCATCATAAATATGTTTCCATTGTCGACGGGCTGTTATCTGCAAAAATGGCAATGGAAAATTTAATCTTGCATCTTTATAGATCCTACAGTGTTTGAGTTCACAACAACAAATGCATGTATGACACTTTCAGAACAGCATGTACTACAAGCACTATAAAAGCCCCTACAAAATATACAGAGTGCACAGAGCTTTGGGTGGTTTTTTTTTTTTTTTGGTCAGTTAGTACTACATCTATTTTCTTTCTCTCTAAAATGGAGTGATCTGACTGATTCATTATCAAGTCACAAGCAATACGGACTCACAAAAGAGAATTTCAATCAATACAGGGTCATTAACCATCAGAAGTTATGCAGACAAATCCCACGGTGAATTATGAAAATGAAGCTCAAACCATACTCAGCACAAATAACGATTACATAGTTATTTTAACTGAATTAGAGAAAATAAATCTGCTGCAAAACCCAAATCCACCACAGAATTCTGAAAATCCACAAAAGCATCGTCCGTAACTCTGTATGTTACAAGCTGTTTATTTTTATCCATTTATGTCAGTAAAATATATAGATCAAACACTAATGAAATCTTAACGTACTCCAATGTTAATATCTGAGCTATGTACTTTATTGGACCATGCTGATGAAAATAAACATCTTGTAACATATTGAGTTGGATACCATGGCTCTGTTTTTTTGTACAGAAATTAGGATTATACAGAATAACAGATGGAAGACCTGGCAAAAGGATTGTTTCTGAATACCACTTCATTATTTTATATATTCTGCTATATTTAAAACAGGAAGAAAAACAGGAATAGGACAGGCACAACAGATCACCCTCTTTTGCCTGCAGCTCATAAAGAAGGCCGGTGGAAAACTGTAGGGGCAATTTGGGGAGAATTTTGTCATTTTCTGTGGAATGCTGTGGATTTAATATATTCAGCCCTGGAGGCTTCTTCGGAGTTACCCACAGAGCAGTCAATGGCGTTTACTGAGGAGCTAAAGGCAGCAATCAGAAGAAAACAAATATTACAACTTGCAATCTGAGGCCTGTAATTTTAATCTAAACAAGAGGAGATAGCTACCATCATCAGATAGTACAGGGTAAGAGGTGTTTCTTTTTTTGCTCAATACAAAAGGAAAATCCTTCCTTTGTAGAAATTATTCTCCAGAGCCAAAAGCATAGGTGGAGACTTATCATTTGATAATGTGACAATTTCTTCAAATTTACTGTTTGCAGAGTTCTCCACAAAACAGCAGCACCGTCAAGTCACTATTAGCACCTGAGCATAGTTTGAATCTATATATACTTGAAAAAAAAAGAAGTATTTTATTTTAAACCTTATTTAAAGCTACATGAAATGACTTCATTCACTAATTTTATTTTCTGCCTTTTGTGGCAAACCCTAAGACCACAGGCACAAGTATTCAAGCAATTCAAGGACAAAATCTGCACAAATAAATTATTTAAATACAAATCAAACACTCCTCTGAAGATAAGGTTCATCTTAAGTCTATTTGGTTTAAGTTCCTATGCTGTCTCCTCCCCAGGCTACCCACACTTCTACTTATTATTACTACTAAAGGACTTGAAGAACCAGAGTCCTAATGAGCCATAAAGAACATCACATCCTGAGAATATGAATGGATGCTTTTTATGCATCCCAAGAGGTCAAATGAGAGTTGGACCAAGTACCCTGCTGTGGAGGAACACTTGGATGGGAAGCTACCTCTGGTCCTGCCTCCCACATTCCACTAGTCCCCTGAGGACAGGCAGAGGACAGAGGCACGGCCAGACAGCCATCTAGGCTGCCTTCTTGTAGCTCCCAAAAAATCAGAGATCCCCTGAGGACTGCTGCAAGTGGCTTTATATTAAATCAAGCCTCTGGCAGGTTCACAGATGAGGGGAACAAAGGTGCACAAAGCCATTCTAGAATCTGTGCTCTGGCCCTCTGACAAACACAGCCTGGCTGGCTTGCAAGGCTGTGGGCCAGGACCTGATGCCTTGGCTAAGAACAGTGATTGCTGTGCAGAAGCTTTAAATGAAAGCCAAGGATTAGTTAGCAAGAGGACTACTGCAAGTCCCTTTTTTAAAAATCCCAATGTGACTAAGAAGCATGGTCTCCATTTTCAAAAGGAAAATGTTAACTTTAGAGCCTTGGTCTCGTTTACCATGAGCTAACTCAAGGGTTGATACTCACGCTGGAACACCAGTAAACACAACTGACTTTCAGTGGAAAAGGGAACCCCTTTGAAATCCCACGATCATTTTTGGTGCCTCTTTCCTCTGTGCTGCTTAGAATAACAGTATTTTCACAAAGAGTTGCCCAGCTTTATCCAATTCTACCTCTCCAATGGACTAGAGCTGCTTGGCAATTAGCAGAGCTGTGCCCTCCCACATACAGAGCAAAGTTTAAATTTGACATTCCCTGAAACAATTGTTATTCTAACAAAGCCTGGGGTTGAATTTTCTCCTGCTCTGGAAAGTTTATTTTTTATGCTTAATAAACTTCAAAGGACTAAAGGAACTGATTAATTACACCCTTAATCTGAACAAAATGCTGCACTGAGGAAACTTCACTGTTGTCATACAGGGCAGCTCTGCTCAAGCTGGATGCCCATGCTGACCACATCCAAATTGAGGACTACTTTCTTTTCTCTTACAAGTTCCTCCCAGACACTTCAGTAACCAAGAATTTCTTGAGGAGGGTAATGCTCTGCCATGCTTTGCTTACAATTGCGGTTCCTACCAAAATTGCCAGCCTTCGCTGCTCTAGTTTTCCGATTTGTTTATCCCTACTCCTAACCAGTATATACATCCCCCCCAGTGCCTGCCACATTTCTAGAAGTGCAGGATGCTCCAAGCTGACCCATTAATCAAGGTCTGTGCAATTGCCATCTCTGACAGCTTCTCATTCCAATGCTGGCTTTTGTTTTAAAGCAGTCTGCTTTGCAGAGCCCTCCTGCAATTTGGCCCAACCTACAGCTTCACAATCCTAGAGATGGGCCCACTGGAAGTAAGCATCTTTGAAAACCCCTGTGACACCTTTCCCAACCACCAGAAATTGGATGCTTAAGGTCTTCGGCACTGCAATCCCAGCTCCCAGCTCCCTTCCTCCTGCAAGGGTTCTTGCTTTTCTTGCTGCAAACACAATAAGGGATTTTCTGGTCATGGTACATGATGTTCACAGCTTCCTTCAAAACACGGCTCTGGGTATTAGCTCTGTATGAAACAAACCCAGGTAGCTTTGCATTCCACTGATATATCAGTTTCTTCGGGCCTGCCCAGACACAGGACTGTTGCGTGTGTCAATCATTAATTTTTAAAAACTAAAGCACTTTATTGTTGCTTCCAGGAGGCAGCAGCTAAATGGGATCCAACTGACCTTTGGTAAAATCTAAGCTGCTACACACTAAAGGTTAAGCTCCACCTAATTTTCTTTTTACCCTTTATCTTTCTAAGACATCTCCAGGTAGAGTCCATTCAGCAGCACAGCCTTTTCTGCAAACATGCCAAGGCACTCCTTTTATGTTGGCTCAAAAATAAAAATGCTACTTCATGACTTGCCAAGGACAATTCTTTAGGTAAGTCCCGGAAGGTTCCCATCTATGAATATCTGCACCTTTCACTCACTTGACTTAAGGTGACAGAATTCCAGGCAATGGCTGTTAAATGCCACTGCAGCTGAGCCCCTTTGAACGTTTTGTATTTCATCCAGTGATTTGGGGACATTTCAAACCATTCATACTGTGAAGGTCTGCTATAGAGAGAGCTTTCCAATGCACTCTCCTATTATTAGCAACAAAGATGCTCGTTTCACATATCTTTGTTTAAGAGAAACATGATTCCACCTACTCCAAAGAGATAGCTTCATCTGTTAAGGACTTAAACTAATTTGTACGGGTTGCTATTTTTATTAAGCCTGTATTATGTCCAACAAGAAGTACAAGGGAGTGTGGTATTACACAGTTACAGATGACAACCAGCTAAGAATTAGGAATCAAACGGGGAAGAAATTACTCTTATGAGTACTCTGACTGGAAAACCCTTAAATATGACACACAATCATGACTTGACACTGTTAGTTATTCTGTATGTATATTCCATATGTAAAGGTAATGCTCTCTGTCAAGCCTCACTGGATCCGTTCCAGCCCCTGATACAGGACAATAATGGAAAGTTAGCTCAGAAAGTTGTTCTCTGCATCTCAAATCCAATCTCTGGCTGTTCTCAGTCACTTTTAGATCCTTATCCACACAGGACTGCACTCAAAGGTCTTGCACCATTCTGTGAATCTGTGCAGAAGCTGGAAACACTGCACATCACCTCTGCTTGTTTCTCAAAAACGTTTTTTAAACCCCACTGAAACATCTATATATGGACAAGGTGGACAGGGCAATGGCTAAAACTGAAAATGGGCAGACTATCATTGTTCTGTCAAAAAACACAAGTCTGCAACTGCTTTAACTGGGAAGGTTTCTACTCTTACTAGCAAAAAACTAGTTATCTGATCCACTATAAGTTTCCATATGTCATTTTAACCAATTTTCTGTCTCCTGTTCATAAATTGACAGTCACACGCTATAGTCAAATATTTACTTTTAAATATTCTTTTCTTTACAATTCTTCTAAGAGAAAAGACCTATTTCTATCTCAATGCACAAACCAGAAACCTGTGACATTTTAAAACAAGTTAAAGATGGTGAAGCCCTTATAACAGACAAATGGTTCAAGCCAGATGGAAGGGCCCATGAAGATAAACACGCATTAATCAGGGCAGGTTTGAGAAAGCCTTTTCTCTGCACATCGCTTCTCCTCACTGATAGACAGTAGTACTGTGTGTGAGTGGCGGATTCTGGTCACTACTGAATTACAGCACTCACCTGAAATTTCTGCATCTAAGCAGACCTGCCTAAGATCCTAGAACTGATACTGAGGTACATGTCACCCCAGTCCACCACTGCCTTGTTAAAAAGGAAACACAGAAGCCTCTCAGCAGTGCTTACCATGATAAAATATATACAAATGAAGGCAGCTTGGCAAAGTCAATAAATATCAACTGGCCATAAAATAATAAAAACTAAGGTGTACACAGGTCAAAGTATTGCAACAGCTATCAATTTAATAGGAAATTCAAAGCAAAGGCAGATCCATATTGAGGATGAGACTGTTAACAGATGAGAATGAGGTCAGGAAACCTCATGCTCCATACACCACTTAAATTGCATCACAGCAGTCCTCCCAACTTCAGCTCACCTGCCTACAGCACAGACGCCACTCAGATCATAAAAACAGGATCAGGCCCATCATTTCAGCCAGAGTCACTCTCCAAACAAAGCTGGGCTCACAGGTATGTCAGAGAGCATGAGCTATGCTTGCCTTGCCATTTACTGACCAGCAAGCAATTGCTTAGTTTACTATCTACAAAGAATAAGCACCACTGGTACATTTCCATCAAAGGTGACAAATGTCCCTGAACAACAGAGAACATCTGTCACTGAGAAAAGGACAGAAGGTCTGACATAAGGGTAGACTGAAGCTACTCTGGATGACATTATCACATATGTGATCCTTCCCCTCCCATTTCAGCTTTTGTTGGCAGATCTGACTCTCTGGCCCGGCCTTGTGTTCACAAACTCTCCATCCTACTCGTGCTCTGCCCCAGGCACAGGGATTCACCTGCTCCAGCATCCCTAAATCCATCCCTCTCCCCCTGGGAATAAAACTCAGGTCTGTTCAGCAGGCCACCACTTTGGCATCCCTGCTTCTATACTTCATCCCTTCATGCAGACCCAAAACATTGCTGTGAAAATCGCTTGTCTCCCTGGATGAGCACCCTGGACACACCACTCTCCTCTCAATCTCCCTCCCAGCCTTCCCTAACGCTCTGCATCAAATTCAAGATTTTAGCTCTCATTTTCCTTGCACTTTACAACTCATGGCAATTCTGGTAATTGCTGTAATGATCTATCTATGGCAGTTATTCATTCATACATACCCATGAGCACGCCTACACACACCCCTGTACATCAGCATGGTATGTGCTGATTAATGAAAGATAGAAGAACAATAAAAGCCAAATTAAGCATATATTTTTTTTTAAGAATGTTATACTTCATGTTTCACAAAATCCCAGGCACACCCATGCTAACCGGCCCGGGCTGCTGATGTACAGAACAATGTGCTTTATTGTATGGAAGGAAAACAGTGAGTTTTGCATTTTGATTCGAACGACTTTCAGTTTCTTGATAGTGCATTTCTTCTTGTCATTTCTCTACAGCACAGATATGTCCCAGATTACTTTGTAAACAAAGCAAAAATAATTTCTTTCATCCAACTGCAGCAGGAACTGAACAACTTAATCTGATCATTGTGTGCAAAGAAAATATTTCCAATGACGACATCTTCCTATGTCAATTGTTTTTTTATTACAGATGTCATCTCGACGTGCCACATTAATGCAGCTCTTTCTTCTCATTTCAAGATTTTAATCTAAGTTTGTTGCTCTAATATTTTATTGGTTCAAAATACATGCTGTAAAATCCGTGGCCATCAAATTTTCCTGTGAGCTAAAAATAAACTGCTCTTGTCAGATACGGTTAACTGATAAAAAGTGTCAGAGACTTTTCTGAATTACTTTGATAACTTCCTGTTTATGTGGTACTGACCCTTGTCTAATAAAGATCTTTTACACTTGGAATAAGAGAAGATTCTGCAGCATACTCTTCCTTAATGGACAATGCTGATTACTTTTGAAAGCCTTTAATACATTTCCCATATTAGACATGAACAGATGTCAGGGATGTTGCCAAGTGAAATTTCTTTTATGCAATCTTGGCTTGTTGTACAATAATAGCCCTTTCTCAACATGGGAAAAAATTACAGACCCAACTAATTTCCTTGACAGGGAAGAGTTACATATGTTTTCCACTTGTAGTTTTTACGACAAGTTTACAATTTTGCCAAACCTGGAACTAATTGGGACTGTTTCCAAAAATGGTCCAATAAACCCAGAATGTGTACAGCTAGCCTAAAATGCAGCAAATGATTGTTTGCTTTTACATTTTTTTTTCTAACAGGGAAAAGTTAGATTGCACAATTATTTCATTTAAGTTACTTAAACACTTACTGTTTCATATCCTCCCAGTTTTTGAGCAGCTTGAAACATAGTCCAAAGGTTAACTGTTAGAGGGACAATAAGTATTTAGATAAGCATTGCATTAGCCAACATATTTCAAAGAAATGTAAATTAAACAGTTTAAAAAAAAATAGAGAAAAAAAAAAGCTTATAGCCCCTGAAAAAGCTCCCGTGAAACATTTTCCGAAGAGGTATTTACATAATCTGAAGAGTAAATATTAGCCCATACTATATATATTTTTAATTACATATAAGAGAACACATTTATAGATTCCTTAACAGGACTGGAAAAATACACTAAGACAAAAGTAATGGGCTCATTTGACTTTGCTGATAAGAGGCACAGTATAATGACCGTAGCATGTTTCCACAACCTTGCTAATAAAAATTACTCATTGGGAAGAATGTTGCTTTTAATTATTTGTTTAATACTGATTTCATTAGCCAGCAAGCATGAGCCACACACTGGCTCACAGAGAAAGCCTATCGATTAGACAACAATATCCAATATTTACTGCAGCTCAGATAATGGTCTCCATAATCAATGAACAATAAGCTGCGTTCTAACGGGTCCCGTGTGAATGAACCCAGATGGAGCACAAATGAGCATTACCATAATAATTATGCTGTGGCTGGCTGTGCCTTGCCCATGGCTGTGGGGTTGGAGGCATGGAGGCAACTCAATTCAGAAGATGTGTTGGGAGACAGTTGTTACTTCCTGCAGAACTCCCCCCCTCCTCCCCTCTATGTGCTTTTCATCCTGGCCACGGGGCCACTGCTTGCGGCTGGCATCTCACTTTTATTTTATCTTAAGTTTTTAATTTCATTTTTTATTTTATTTTAATTGTTACAAGAAAAATTGATGTCAGCCCTGTGAAAGGTATATGCATGATTCCACCAACAAACACTGATTTCCCAGGGACACACTACAAATACTCCAGGTCAGCAATAATGCTGTGGACCGCGGAGGACAGGATCTCTTTCTCCACGGGGGGATGCTCTGTTGCAGAGTACATACTGCCTCTTTCCACTAAGCTATTTATATTGGCAATGTTTGCACAAGTCTTGCTGGACAAATACAGAGCCCCATCCTGCAAACATTTCTGCTCTTCTCAGTATACTTACTCTTGGTATTTAAGTATTTGCTGGATCAGGCCCCTAATTTATAATGAATGTCAGGCAAGTCTCAGTGTATTTGGGCTAAATGTTAGCAGAGGGTCCTAAGCCCGGTGGGGAATTTTAGAAATAATACTTTAGCTTGTCTTTCAAACCCACCCTGTCTCCATGCTTGAGGGAGTGTAGAATAAAATGGGGGGGGGGGGGGGGGGCAAAAAAAAAATTTTTACCACAAAAA
>JAWWES010000169.1:5760409-5846922 GCA_035583135.1 Lophotriccus pileatus
CCCCCCCCCCCCCCCCCCAAGAAATAATTTTTTCAACACACAACGGTCTGAAAGCCTCCTTGAACCTTGTACTGTTTCAAAGCTATCAAGAGCTTTGCTTAGGCCTTGATTTAATCTGAATCAATGCATAATGCAACGAAGCTGTTCATAGTACATTAATTTTACTTCCATTTCAAGCAGCCAGTTTTCAGACAAACACTGTAATCATTCGGAGTTATATAAGTTTATAATGGCTGCTGGAGGCCTGTTGCAATCAGTGCCAATTGCTATTAGGTATGTAAATTGTTATGTAAAACATACAGGTTTGACATTCTTCATCAAAATAACACATGGTTTTAATCTGGGAGATAAATTAGAGTAAATAATATTTGAATCCATGGCGTTTTCCCTTTAAGGAAATAAAGTATCATTTAATCTACAGATAAGGAGGAAAAACCTCCATTTACAGCTTTTGTTGGAAACTGTGAAAGATCTACATTGTGCTGCAATATTTATGCAAAAGTGGGTTACAACTGTATCTTCTCCACCTACAATTGTTTTACAGATTGTGGCACTACAAACTGTACATGCCAAAGCAATTCTAAACACTGCATTCTGTATTAAACAGATACAGCCTGGTTTTATACTCTCCAAAGTCAGTAATTTATTAACTATAAACACATTCTGGGGCTTAAAAATATGATCCCTTTTGTGCCTTTCTTGGCCACCTTTAAATGTCTTCCTTTAATATTTGTCCTTTCATAAAGAACATCTGGGCACAATAAAGATACGTCATATTATTAACTCAGAAGAAAGGCATTACAGACGCTGCAGATTTACAAAACAGAAAACTAGAGAGTTTTCAACATGCCTATTTCTAGTCATAATCAGCGGATTTAAACCTATAAATATCCGGCAGCAACTACCCCAGAAGGAAGAGATGCAAATCTAGGCATAAGACAGTGAAATGCCTGGACTGGAAAATGTGTAGATATAAATATGGTCCCCCCCATCCATAAGGCTTTAAAATAGGCATCGTGTGCAAATGCTTTCTCCAGAGAAGCCAAACCATTCTAAAATGTCAACAAGAAAGTGAGAAAAAGGATACTTACTCTGCTTAAAACCTAAATAGGGTATTCGTTCAATTGGTGTTTTCCTTTCTTTCATATATTTATAAAGAGCCACAAGGAAAGCCTGCTCATCAGCTCGGCATTCTTCACCTACGGCAATCTTTGATTTATCCTCACTTGAGCCTTTCTTACAGTTGCTGTTGTTACTCTTGGGTTTGGGCAAAGCTGACTTAGCCTCACATTTTACCTGGGAAAAGAAAAGATGTCATATCAGATCTGGGTAATCTTTAATTTTCACTTAAGGAATAAATACCCTCTTCTAGCAGAATGGAGTTTTGAAAAAATGAAGGCCAAACCATGTGACTGCGTTTGAGGGGAAACAAAGGAAGCTATTTATAGAGCTAAATGTCTTGTTCTGAATCTTAGTCACAACATTTTTAAATAGCCACATCTTTAAATCATTATAACTCATTGGTAATGCTCTCCAGATCTGCATTTTTATGACTATACATTGCTATGTCACAGACAGCTTCCATCTCTCACATACATTTGCCATTAGCAAGTCTAATAATAACCTTTTAGTTCAGGATTGACACCAAGCGTTGTCAACTCCCGTAGACAACCCTTGGAGCTGAGGGTGCTCAGCCCCTTCCAGGAATGATCAGCAGCCAGCTCTGAAACGACACATTTTTCTCTCCTTTAGCCCACCAAAATAGATGCAAACCTTGGCAAGCCTTACCCAGGCAGAGCTCTCAGCACATGAGTGGAGATTCTGCTGAAGCATGGACTCAAAGTCATGTGGATCTGGGCATCAGCTTAAACTTGAGCACAGTCCTAAGTCTTTAGCAGCAGGTAGAGGCTGGTAGCTGGACTCTTTCCTGGTAGACACTGGGTGCCCCAGAGCCCACGAGTCCCAGAGCTCGAGGTCTCCCACTGGCCTGCCCAGCAGTTGTGTGCCAGTAAGGAAATCAAAAAATTGGAACCGCTTTACCTCTTATCAGTATTCAAACATGAAGAAAAATATCCAGTGAGACTGGCTTAATCCTTCAGTCCCTCCTGAAGATAATCCTCTCATTGAATCAAGTAAATTACAAGTCAAGCATTCACTTGATGTGTGCATACAAAAAAAAAAATAAATAAAAAAAGCAACCTTGCAAGCCGACGTTTAAAAGCTCTACATGACCAAGACATTGGGACCATGCAATCAAAACATATCCAGTGAAATACTGGAAGTTCTCTAATACGAGGTAGTGGAGATGGTTACGTGTATTTTGGATTTGCACTGCCCCTTCAAGGCTTGAGAGTGCTTTCAGGAGCTTTGTGGTAGTCCCATACCACATCCAAGACACATCCTTTGTGCTCCCAGAGGGAGACTGTAAGAGCCAGTAGTTGGTATTTTAGGAGGACAGCTGAAGACAGCAGGGTATCTTGCTGCACAGGAAGGCAGGAGCTCTTGCTCAAGCAACCAATGGACTCTCCTTCAGAACTGTCAGTTCTAAATCAGGTGGTTCCTCGGTAGTTGTTGACATTTTGGATACAACTGCTGCGTAAAGCATTACGTATGTGCTTACAAACAAACAACAAACATATCGTTGGAAAGATCACGATATACTCATTTTATCTTAATAAAGCTATGTTGCATTTCAGGCTCAGGGAAAGCAACAACTTTATACTCCACCAGGTATTAACTTTGCGTAAAGCTCTGACTTAAGGTTATCTGTCTCCATCATTTTCCACAGATGGTGGACAAAGCAGTGGTAGCTCCTAACCAGAGGGGACAAGTGGTCACAGTTTTCCATGGTAATTGATGCTGCTGAAAAACTTCCGTGTTGGTCACTGCAGGGTACAGGTTCACTCCTCCCAGGCAACACAGCAGGCACTGGGAAATGGACTTCTTGGGGGATTTTTCCTGATCACTTGCTGCTGTAGTATGCCCACTGTACTGCTCGATATTCTCCAGCTGCATGGTTCAATGAGATGCTGACTTCCTATGGCACAAGACACCATGCTTTGCCTTTTAGCAATAGATAAGCTTGTTGATTAAACTTCTGTAAAGATCTTGGGTTCCATCCAAAATTTAATGGAGCTAATGGGATTTTTTCCTATCAAATATACTTTGGATTTCCTCATCCACTTTTCAGGTCAGAGTTGCAACCCCTTGACTTTTTTTACTTTGGCTCCTCACCAAAATTATTTAACAGCTTCCTCTTACGAAGTTTAGATGACATTGTCATAGGTTTCAATGCTTCACCAAAGACTGGGTTAGCACTCCCAATAAGAATGCATGACTTCAATAACTGTAGGATTTTCAACTCGAGCTGCGAATTTGGAACAAATTCACTAGACCTGGGAACATTTACTCAGTTTTGTTACCTGCTTGCTTGGATATTCTTTTTAAAACTGGACAACTCAGAACAACGTTTGCAAAGACAACGTGGGCACGAACACTAACTGAAATCCAATCTCACTCCTGCGCAAGCAAACTAATGGCAAGGGATGTTACTCTGAAGGAGATGAAGAGAAACAAATTAAATAACATTAAGAAAGCCACCAGTAGTGAGAAAAACCTGTAGGACACACAAACGTCCTCTCTGCAGTCTACAGAAAAGTGAAGTCAAAGCACCTGTGGAACTCAGAGGTGCCAAAATGCAATGGATGGACTCCAAGCAGTGTCAGGTTCAATGAAGCTTTGATGAAGGCTGCAATGCTTCACCCACTCAGTTTGAGGCCCAGTGCTGCAGTATAGATGAGCTGGGAGTGCCCAGAGATGGGGTCTGGATCATCTGACCACCTCCTGCTGTGTGTTCCATCAGAGGCAGATCATCCACGACTAAATGACCAGTGAACACTCATGGGGTACACCCGTGTGTTTGTCTTCTCCTGCCAAAGGTCACACACAACACAGACCACTACAGACCTGCATTTTACAGTTTCAATCAGATAATGGCTGAGCAGCTCAGAATAAATCTACAGGTTTGAAAGCATTTCAGGCCACCTGTGGCCACAGGAAAAGCATATCCTGGCGACTTTTAAACTAATTTCCTAGATCTTGCTGTACAAATGAAGTGAGAGATTTACTTCACCATTTGCACTAGGAGATAAAATGAGTAGATTCATTTGGGGACAATTTCCATGTTTAACAAGTTAATCCTTTCAGCTCTTCAAAATGGTCAGATCAGCCAGTTTTAAGAAGCCTTAGAATGCATTTCTGCACACCTTGAATGGGAACACTCTTTGGGAGGATGAAGAAGGCACAGTGAGGGTCATGTTGGAGCCTGCAAGTCCCAGAAGCCTGTCCAGCACTGACACATGAAGGAGTGAAGTATGAAAGCCTCCAAAGTCCTGGGAGTGTTTGGAGAGAAGAACTTGATATATCCCTCTCCAGGAGAGCTGATCCTGCCCGAGTAGACTGCCTTATATTCCCTTCCCAGCCTAGCAGGGAACTCCCCTGGGATCTTCCCCTGGAGATACTAAAACGGATGCAGTGACCAGCAAGAAGTGGCACATGAGTGATGCTCCTTCCCCAGCAGCACCTGCAGGTCCAGGACCACACCGACTGTCCCACTATCACTCTATTTTTAACAAGCCACCTACACTGGGACTTACTCAGAGCTGCTCTTATCCAACCAGACACTTCTCCTTGTCAGGTAAAAGCCCACAAAACAATCTGCTGATGGTTCAGGGTAAAAGCGCCTAATGGGAACTACGCTGTAAGGACGTACAAAGCTTTCTAGTCACTGGCAGCTGAGAACATGAAATTCAGCAAGTCATTACAACCATGCAGCTTGAATTGGTCTTGACAGGCTGAAATCCACAGAAGTCAGAATGCCACTTCTGCTGTTTCCTGACTCAAACCACAGAGCCACTGCAACTCGGTCAGAGCCGTCGCCCTGCCACTGGGAAGTGTGGGAAGTCAGACACTGAGGGACATGATCTGAGAATGCAAGCAGCAACAACTTCTGCTCAAAAGCAATTTTAGCTGGAACAGGAGTATGGCCAGGACCATTGCCAAAAAGCTTCAGCATCTGACACAAGCGGATTTGTCTCGTTTACACCAGCACTGTCCAACCCTGCTCTCCACAGACCCATTGTCAGCATTAGTTGGAGATGGAGCTCTGACAGGAGTCAGTGGGGGAGTCCAATATGGAGCTTCAGATGAAGACTTAACATCCCAACTGTTCCCAACAAGGAGATGACAGGAGGTGGGTCTCCGTTCTTCCCCCTTCCCCAAACACACTTCCCCTCCTTCCCCAGTAATCCAGAGGCAGGGTCTGTATAAAGTGCAGTACATCTGCTGTAGAGGGTTTGATTCGCTGTCCTCCTCTTATTAAAGTATATCCACCGCCCTGAGACACAGATTGATGTGAAGAGCCACACTGAAGTCAGTGTGACTACATGCAAGGACCTTATATCATGAGCATGTCTATTATTTATAATGAAATTAAGCTGGCCAAGATAATTAATGCTATTAATATCTGCACAATGATGAGCACAGTATGACTAGATAAATAGGTGGAATTACTTCTGATCTGAAATATCCTCCCATCTGACTAGTAGGGTGAACCCAAATATAAACAGAGAGGATAAACAATTCGGTACGAAGCCTTACTGTAGTTTTTAATTATCTAATACCTATACATCAGGTGCTGAAGAGGCAGAACTACTTGTGCTACAGTCCAGGGTGCTTTGACAATATGGCCCACGCTGCAGTTCACTGGTAATATTTTAAGATGAAAAGTGCCCTGGGGGAAGGGGAGTTGAGGCAAATTGAGACATTTTCACATTGCCAATTTTGCACGTTCTTTCACAGAGAAAACATTCAGACAAACTATAGTATCTGGCAGGACCCTGCAACTCAACACACCAGGCTCCATCATCTCTTACCATGCCTGTCTAATACGATAGTACAAGCTCCAACTGAGCACAATAGGACACAAAAAGAAGAGAAACAGTGACTTAAGGGCAGAGCTTCATCATGAACTTCAGCCTCTTTTATCGTCATCAACAGAAGGCACAATTTTAACTGAACTCCTAGGGAGGAGGAGGAGGTGGAATTTAATTTGCCTTCCTATGAGAAACTGAGAGCAGAACACTTCCACTTGACCTCTTTAACCTCCTAATCTCCCAGGACATTCACTGTGTACAACAATACCAACACAAATGGGTCTACACATTCACTGTATTTCCTAAAGAGATGGTCACAACAATGGAAACGTTTTTCAGATACACATCCATCTAATTTATTGAAACAACAGATTTGGCAGGAATTGGCGTGCAAATTCAGTATATGCAAACTTCTTCAGCTGTTTAGCTCAAAAGTATCAGAGTGACAAAGTTCTGCCTCAGATAAAAATCAAGTAGTGCTCTAAGTAATTTTCCATCTTTGCATCTTAGAGTTTCAAATTAAATCATCTTGAAAGGAGCCATTTGTGCTGCTTTTTTTTTAAGAGAAAACCAAATTCCTATTTAAAACCACTCAGACAACATAGAAAATAGGATGCAATTACTCTACAGAAGTTTCATTTTAAAATATTTTAAGGAAAAGACATAAACCCATAAATATCTGAAAGATTAAGTGTATAAACACAAATCAATGATCCAATTTTTACTTGCAGTATGAGCTAAGCACTGCAGCACATACAGAAGACTCTGTAAAAGCACACACTATTCAAAGAACCCTGGAACATGCAGCTCAGCACTAAGTATTAAAGAAACAGCCCAGATTTTTTCTTGTTAAGCCTTTGTACTGAGTTTCTGCCTTTATCTTTTTTTTTTTTTCCTAGTTTAAAAATGTCAAGATCTTAACATCAGGGTAATGTCGCTTGTGTGTGCTTCTTAGAAACCATTACTGAAGCGGCTCTTGTTTCACAGTCTGTTTATCTTCAAACTTATATTTAGAAGTACATTGTAACAGGGTGAGCTGCTCCCAGGTTTATTTTTAATTCGAAGATACTGTCACAAACTATGTTTGTGTGTCACAGAATGTGAAAACTAACACTAGATGCCAAGAAAGCTTAAGCTCTACCAGTTACCAACAAGCTGATAGCATTAGGTTGTTAGGTGATTATAGTTGTTGGTAACTTTGAACACAGGCATGATTAAGTGAAAAATAAAACTATTGAAAAAAATTACATTTATCATCCCCAAGAAAATAAGTTACACTCTAAATCTGAAACAGCATGCTGGGAAACAAAGGCAGGGTTGTACCTAAAAAAGGAGAGTGTACTGAAAAGAGTATTATTAAGTGATTTACCTTGGCAACAGCTTTGCTTTCAGAATTATTGTTGGAATCCTTAATGCCATTTAATGAATCTCTTCTCTGTGGGCATGGCTTCTTTTTGCGTGGTCTGCCTTTAAGATTTGGCGCTGAAAATTAATGGAGAACAATTTGAGCACATTGTCTTATCCTGGATTCTTAACAGCTGAAAGCATAATATATAATTCCGCTACAATCAGTCACAGAAATGTACACATCTGTCTACAGTAAATGCTTATTACAAGATTCCCATCCTCCATGGGTTACATCTTGACACGCTATACATTTCTATAGAACATCCCCCAAAGCTAATCTGTTCTACTTTCACATAGCTAATTAATATAAAGTCAAACACTGGTCTCTGAAGGACTCAGAGAGAAAGCACAAATATTTCTCCATGGTACAAAAAAGAACAAAACTGAATATTAATAGGTAACTTTGCATTAATCACCCTGCTGCCTTTATTATTTCTAATCTTCAAGCTAGAGTACTAACTACTATTTCCAACTTTGGGAAACATCTGGCTTTGGAAACGTTCTGAAATATTGAAATTCCTCACAGCTCCAAGAAATGTTTATATATCCTGTCATTCTTGTCAAAGTTCTTCTGAAAAAGTTTAAGAAAAAAATAAAAAATTACCCCTGAGTCCTGAAATGGATCAAAAAAAAACCTTAACAACTAGTTCTGGAAGTTGACAAGTACAGAAATAAGTGATTGATTGTTTCATAAGGGTTACATACCACACATACAAATTAACATGAATCACTTTCAGTTTTGTCCAATTCTTAAGATAAAACAGCTCTGAAATAACACAGTGACTAAATGCTAACTGTGCTGAGCCATATGAGGAATGGGATATGGATCATCATAAAAAATATCACACTCATCTTTCAATAGTAGTATTACAATATAAATTATGATCATATATAGAAATAATAGATGAAGCAGATGTTTGCTCATTATTACGTGTCCTCTCTGCTTTCAGATTTAAAAATCAGCCTCCGACTACTATGGTAACATTTAAAATAATAAACAATCATTAACTAATGACTGTACTGAATAAGATAATTTCCTTTAAACCTTTAATTTTTAGGTAACCATTGTTTTCATTACTTAAAGGGATGATTAGAACAATGTCAGAAATCTAAACATCACAAACCTCTTGAGTGTCTTCTAATTGTTTTTAATCTTACATTTGTCACACAGTAAGCCAGTGGTTTCAGGACATTTTACATTTTAATTAGTTTGCAAACACAATAAAGGGTGCTAATTTGATTTTATAGTTTGAGTAACACTGTCATATTTGGTCTGCTCAGAGGAAGAGAAAAACTGCAGGTTTAAAATCAAAAGTCACATCCTTTTTCTTCCCCCAACACTGGCACACAGTAAAAAAAATATATATATTTATATATATGTATGTGCATACGGGTGTAAGTCCATATTTGTGTCTATCTAAAAATATGTTTATCTCCCTATAGAAATATCTCCATCTATCTCCAGTGAAGCACATTCTGGTTATTGAAAAGTATTGTAGAAAGCAATTCTGAAATTGTCATCTGAGGCTAACATGCAAAATCAAACAAAGAGAGAAAGAAATTATTACCCATTCCAGTCGACAAACATCTGCCTGATTTATATCTGTACTCATGAATGCTACAGCATGTGACTGCACACTACGTCGCTGGGAGTCTCGACTTGGTGTGGATGTCAGTCTTACACAAAATGAACACTCGGAGTATTTGCTCCCTGCTTCCAAATCCCCTCCCCCAGCAGCTCCATTACTCATATAAACAGAGATGAGCGGCTCGGCGGGAGCGTGGGATGAGCTCCGAGGATCCAGCGCCGGCTGCCAGGCTGCCAGCCCTGGCCACGCCGCCCGGCCTTATTCATAAACCCCGCTCAGCCTTTGATGTATTCCTGCTTGTTTTTTGGCACATGACCTGGATGGGATGGACAGATCCCTAACCACGGTCAGTCCCAGCAGTCGCATCTTCTTTAAGCAGGTACCGAAGAGAACAGTTAATGCTCCCTGAGTTTCCTACACCGTGCCATGCATGTTGAAAGACCCACCTTCGAATGAATGGATCCCCAGGCCTGGCCCAACACACGGCAGAGGAGGGATGTGGCTGAGCAAACATCAAATATAATTGTATATGAATTACTTGTCCTTTCTTTCTTTTTCTTTCTCTTTAATGAATAAAGAAACCAGTTCAAGGCTCAGTGTTTTCCAAACATACTTGTTATCCTGAGTTTTGGCACTGTACTTTGTATCACACTATAAAGCACTGCTAATGTTTTGCTAAAAGCTTTAAAAGCAAGAAGGCATTTGTTTCTAAATTCCAGGTATATTGAGCTTGCATATAAACACTGTTTGAATTGGAGCCTTCCACGGCAGAACTGGCACAAACCCACTATGAAATGGGGTATTTGCATTCTCCCCGTGGCTCAGGAGCTGCAGCAGGGAAGGTCTGTGTGCAGCACACATGAGGACCATCCTGCACGCCCCATGGAATGACTTTAAATCACCTGAAGCCGTTCCAGATCTGACACACAATTAACAAGAAAGCAGCAACAGGAATTAATACCAGAAGAGAAGGTCCTTGCATCTAGTATTTACTCTGTAGAAGAAAACATTTGACATGGTTCCAGTTACACTTGAAACAAAGCCATTAATATTTGCTTCCTAAATCATTATAAATAAATGCATTATTTGAAGCTTATTGCATTTCAGTGACATCCATTTTGTTCTTGTGAGCTAGGAAATATGACTAGGACTGAAGAAATAATTTACAAGTCACATACTTGTTTCAGTTTTGTCATTTTTTTGTTTAATTTCTGACATATTCATGAGCACACTGCAAATGTCTTGAATTTGTTATTCATCATTATTTTAAGCGATTTTACACACATGTTGTGGTTTAGTGCCAGTCAGTTTTCATGATGACACTATATGTTTAGTATTTACTGGACTGCTACGTGAGTATCCTACTTTTTTTCCTGTTTTCTGGTGGAGAAGGACTTCTGGCATGATTACCTGAGAATATCTGAAATGATTCAATTTCTTCACATGTTTGTGCATATGGCTTTCAAAATCATTTTCTGAAAGGATGTGTGGCAGTGAGACCTGATAACTTGCACATTCCCAGAAGGTGAGAACATAAGCAAAGCAAATTGAAGTAAAAAACGAATAAATAAGTACAGAAGAAAGTTTGCATTTATTTGCCACCTCTTTAGTCTGAGTGCCTGTAATAGGAATATGAGAGACACGGGACAGTACCAGCTCAAAACCTTTCTTTCTGTGCATTTGGTAACATATTTGCCTTTTGTCAAGGTGTGGTGTTTTCCACCCATCTTTCTTTTTGCTTCCATCTGAAAGAGGGAAAACCTCAGCCACTGAAACACCTACTGGGACCCTTGATGGGCTGCTGGGAACTTGTTTTGCCTCTACTCAGGTGTGATTAAAAAGATCAGTACTAGCACAGTATAGGTGTCCTGTACACTGAAGATTTGCTGACTCAAGGAGCCTCTTCTTGGGATCACAGCTCATCCCAAATTTGCTAGTCACTGCAAAGGGCATGTTCACTGACAACCAGGCAAAGCACAAGACATAACCTTCCCTGCAAAACATGCAGGTGCCACAGCAATCTAGAGCCCAGCTGAGAAAGCCATTTCACCTCTGAGTCCTGGCAAGCATTTCAGGTACGACCAGGTAAAACACAGCTACTGCAAAATGCACAGTACAAGGTAACTCTTCTTGAGTTCAGGAGTCCCCAAACCACGGCTACACTCTGCAGTGCCAAAGCACCAGCAACACTCTATGTGTTTTTACTACAGACTGGCACACCTGAGAGGGTAATGCAAAGCCTGTGTCGTGCACAGCACAAGGAGTCAGATCATCTGTACGCGTGGATTGGCAAATTTTTGCTGACTAAAACATACCCCAGTAAGAAGCTGACCTGGTGCTCCCAAAGGCTGTTCTTGTGAGCTGCCTACAGACTACAGCAATCAAACAAGGACAGTCCAGAGGCACCTGTGCACAGAAATAAAGACCATGAATTGCAGAGAAGCTCAGTAGCAGGCTCTGACTCCCAAAGTAAGAGAGCCACGCAGAACAGAGAGAAGCTCATGGCTAATCTGCTCAGTCTAGCTAGATGTTCCCTCAAAGCTAGAGGTCCTCTCTGTTCATGAAGCCATGAAACAGCATCACTGCTCAAAAATTACATCTTCCTCTCCAACACTCACATCAGTCTGTGCAAACATCAGGATATTGTAGGTGATTGGGACAGGCCAGAAAGAGTCGAAGGAGGCAACTATCCTGCCCACTTACTCTGAAAACTCATAAGGTTGTGGCCACTGCTCTCCTGTCACTACCACCCTCAGTTAATTCAACTCTCAAAGACACTGCCTGCTCAGCAGGACATGGGAAAGAGGAGCATTTCCAAACCTCACCTCATACCTGCCATGTACTATGTCTACACGACCACTCCTAGAGGCATAAATAAGTCAAGAGACAACGACTGTGGGTTTGGGGTACCCGACTTTAGCATGTCAGTTACAGTAAAATTATATTTTAGGGGTCTGATTATCACTGGAACTCCAGTGAGTTCAACCCTCCCAATAACACTGGAGCATATATTTTGGCTAGTGCAAAAGATGTGTTGTTATAGGGAGGGTGTTAAAAAAAATAGTGGCCTTCACACAGCTGAGGTCAAGCTATGCTGGCACTTTGTCAAAATCAGTGGTGTAGCCAAGAGTTTTTAATGAGCCTGGAATGCATTACCTCATTTGTCATACCTGGATCACTTACTCATGCTGAGCCCAAAATAACCTTGGACCTTGTTGGCTGCTCAACAAACCATGTAAGTAAACAGTACTGTACTCACGCCTAAAACATGTACCTTTTAATTGCTTGCTCCACATTTCTTACTCTAAAGCACATCTAAGCAATTGTGATGCTCATGATCAAAGTTCTTGCTGTTTCAGGCCTCTCCGACCTGCGTAACCATTTCCTGATATGACTTTTGATTTTAGCTTGCTGATATTCCAGTTTCTCAGAAACACTTCAAAAGTAGGAGAAAAAAAAATAAGAGAGAGAAAGATAAAGTGGGGGGGGGGAAGGAAAGGAAGACCATTACTGTGTTTTGCTGAGGAATGTACTGGTATAGCTGCTCAGCATTGCTAATGCACTTACAACTGGTGCCAACCAGATTCTAGCTGCCTGTGGTGTTCTGTGACCATGTTTCTGTCCTGTGGAAAGACGAAGGAAGAACAACAGCATTTTGCCAACTGCAAAAATCAACACAAGAAAAAAAAAGATCAACTGAGCTTGTAAAAATGTCCAGGGCCATCAGCAAATCTGGGGCTGCACTGAGGGTGGGTTCACAGAGTCAGGTGAGCTCTAAACACACCGGAGGGAAGCGATCACAAACCAGGATTAAGGTGGGGCACTGGAAGTTGCAAGGAGTTAATGAACAGGGCTGTGCTGTGGCACCAGGTTCAGAGGAGACGTGCGCTCTCACAAGGCAAAGCTGCAGCACACCTGCTAAATGCATCAACAGCCTCTCCTCCCTGAAGGACTCCTTGCAGAATGTCTCCTCACAGAATCTTTTTGCACTGTGCCAGTCCTTCATATGCCTTCCAGTTTTCACACACGTGCACAAAAGCTGTGACATCAGAATCCTTGGCCCTAAGCTGCAAAACCATCAGTAAATACAGAACAGACTAGGAGGCCTTCCCTCTTAGGCAGGTGGAAATGGCACGACGTGTCAGATCACAGAGCTATTCACGATGCAGGTGCCAAGCAGAAGCTGGAGGTGGCATACGGAGGTGCCCGGCCATCAAAGTCAAGGTGAGAAGAATGGTCCCAGATATCCACAAAATCCATGAACTGACCATGCCTGCTAGTAGGTGGCAAATAGCTGGTTGCTGAGGACATCCCTAAAGCAGCCTGGCAAAAGTCAGCTCTTGGCTGAAAATCATGGCTACATGTTGCACCTTTTAAAATGTAATGAATAGAAAGTTAACAGGTTTAATGGCTTTAACACTTACCCCTCTAGGGGGCTTTTGGCATTCTGTAATATCTGAAAGTTAAGGAAAGCATATTGCTATATTTAAGCTCTGTCTCAAAAACTGTTCGAAGGTTAGTTAATCTCGCATACTTTCTGGAGTCCCAGCTGCTTCCTTGATTTCCTCGTCACCTCCATCTCTTTATTTTCTCTCCTTCACCTCATTCCCTTTTCTGCATTCTGAGTTCAGGATCTTACATTTCATTTATTTTCCTTTCAACCCCCCCCCAAGTTTATTTAAAAACCTTTGCTTTCTGGAAAAAGGGTCCGAGAAGGAGGGCCTGGGGCATTTATCACTCACGCACGCTGAGCCGAGCTGGTGAAGAGAAGCGAGTTGTAACTAACCTAATACTGCATCCCAGGCTCAGAAACTGAAGTGGCTGAAAAGTAAAACAAAAGATAAGACTACACTAAAAAAAAATCCCAGACCTCTGTTTAGAAAACAACAATATCAGCTGAATTTCGGGAAGCTCTCAACAAGATCTTAAGTACATCTATGGAAATCTTGATGAGCATCTACCAACAGCTCAAGCTCTCATTGAGCTGTGGAGGTCACACGACCTCTCTGCAAACACACCCCTCTTGCTTACTCAAGCTGCACATAGAACAATCTCAATATTAAAACTATTTTTACTAATCTTTTTCTAAATGCAAACACTTGTTTATTTCTTTCTTTATAACTGAACTTGCCAGACCTGACCTGGAAGCCCCAGAGCACAGCAGCGAACAATCTTACAGGGAACATTAAGGAACCACGCTGCTTTCTAACCCACACGGAGAAAGAGCGGGCTTGTGTAGCCATTTCTGAAAGTTTTGTTTTGGAAATAAGATATCCCATGCTCCATGTGGGGAAAATCAATTTGCTACCTCTCTAAGGAAAACATTCCTCATTTGGAAATAAGTGAAACAGACACTTCCTTGTGTGGATTAATGTGGAGACATATGACTTGCTGCAGACTGTTGTTTTGACCCCCCTCCTGACCAGACAATCTCTGAAAAAAGGCAAAATGGTAGTATTTTTCAAGGATTACAATTCAGACTAGCATTGCTTTTAATAGAAAAGTTAGAGGAACTGCAAATATCATGTTGACCAATTTTGCCAAAAACTGAACGTTTCTTTTCGGAAGAAGGGACAAGATTCAGGATGAGGCTTGGAGTTTCTTTGTCTTCATTTCAGCATGGCTGAAAGTTAAGATTTTTTCTTGATCTGGGCTTTGTTATGTCCTGCTTACTAATGTGGGTTTAAAAAAAAAAAATGGAAAAAAGTTGTTTTGGTTTTTTTTGTTTTTGTTTTTTTTCTGGACAAAATCTATACATGTGTTGGAAATTATGAAGTGTGGTAAATTGAAAAGGGAAGCTGAAGACTTCAGAGAAAAATCTATGCTTGACAAATATGTGACATTCAAGTAGACCTTAGAGCAAATAAAAATAACAATAATAATAATAATAATAATAAAATCCAGTGTAGGCCTATTACTGGCTACAGATGACAGGATTGTTATTAATGATTCAAAAAGAGGCAGAGGTGTTTGGTAAATATTTGTTCCATATTTGCAAAGAAGCCAGATGATATGCATGCAAAAGAATATAATTAAAGCCAGTCAATTGACTTGGTTTTACAGAAACCAGATCTTAAAACAACAGAAAAGAAAAACAAACAAGGCACCTTATTTTACACTTTGAAACTACAAGCTTGGTTAGAGAAACAAGCTGCACGCATGGAACTTACCTGCATTCAGTATGACAGCTGATTTAATACTAAATAACTCTTTGATTAAAAAACAGCGCTACATAATTTTATTCAAGCATATATTGAATGGATTAATAGCTGGCTAAATGATAGAGCTAAAAGCAGGCATCAGTGGGGAATTTCTATCAAATGAAAAGACTTCTGGTGGGATTCTGCAGGGGTTGCCTCTGGCCGTGCTAATATTACAAATTTTTATCAGTGAAATAAATATAAAGTCCCTGACAGTAACATTCACACTGACACAACGACTGGCACAATGCTAAGACTGACTCATACAAATGAGCAATCAGAAGGAAAAATGGACCAGGAAAACACAATGCTCCTCAGTACTGCTCCAGCACGAAATCTGCGAGCAAGGATTACAGGTCCCACTGACCGAGCCAAGGGTGACACTTCACAGGCCACTCCCCACTCGAAATTCAACATACCCTGAGAGGAAGATGCCATTGCTAATGGGATGTCTGCCTTCAAAGAGGTCTGAATAACTTAAGCTGTGCTGGGTTTGAGCAAAAATAACTGAGAAGTGACTTCAATAGGTAATACGAGTGACTCAAAGGTGAGAAAAAGCTGGCACTCAGAAGCGAGGAGGCATAACCAGGCGTGCCTAGGCACTGTAGTCCCCAAAGGTGGTTTCACGCCAGAATACAGAGGCGTGCCTATGACCAGCTTTCTCAACACCTTTCAGGAAAAGCCTGAGCCAGACACAAGCTGGCATGTACAGGGCAGGAAGAAACACATGCAATTTGAGGGTCTTGAAGGTCAAGATATCGGAGTGGGGCTGGGTGTCCCGCCTCAGGCACGGCGAGGGCCGGGTCGTGCTGCTGCCAGGAGAGCCCGGGCGCTGCGGGCGGCTCAGCAGCCCGGCTGGATGCACGGAGCAGGCGTCCAGCTGTCTGGCTGTGCTCCTCACTCCAACAGCTGTTTCCCTTCTCCTTCAGAAAAAAAGGTGGTGAACTGGATGAAAGCATTTGCCAGCAATTTTGGCTGATGAGCCACTACTTGGGGTTCATACCAGATTAGATGACTCAGTGGTTCTTCTGGTGAGAAACTGTGTGAGTATGGGATCAAATACAGTGAGGCACTGAGCTACGCAGGACAAGGAACATGAAGAGCTGCAGCCTTGATTCAGCAAAGTACATGCCTAACTCGTAAAGACCTGGAACATGGAAAGACCTCTGATGACCTCACTGGGGCTATTCACACCTTTGAGGCTAAGCCTGTTAAGCACTGAACACAACCAAGCCAGCATGGCTGTCTGTCACTACTGGGAAAGAAGCATTCAAGCCTCGAACAAAGAAATCGTCCTATCTCATCATGAAACACCATGTGCTTGGGCAGCATCACAGGATCAGACAGAGGTTCATCAGATTTCCCTCTCCTTCAGAAATCTGCAGTCAGCCTCCAGCCTTGAAGCCCTCCATCCCCAAAGGTCACCTCCTGGGAAGCTGCACCCGGCAGACAGGGGCTTCAGTTTCTGTAGGAGGGTCACAGCAATACTCAAGAAATGCAGGACTGACTTCTCAGAATAGTCTGGGTTTAAGAAAAAAAAAGGCAAGCAAAGAAAGGAAAGTGAACAGGCTCTAACAGATTATGTAACAGCCAAGACAAAAGCGGTGCAAGCAGGGTAGCAAGAAGTGAAAATGCACAGCAAACCCATGGAAGTCAGCCTGTCTGATCAAAACTCATCAGAACACTCAAGGTAGACTTCCCATTAGAAGGCTTTAGAAAATAAAAGGCAAATCTTAAGGCAGTTTTCCTAGCAATGTTTCTTTTTCTCTCCAGTAAAAGCCAGCGTTTGTGTAATTGCTGTCTAGCAGAGTCAGCAGTACCCAATGGAGACGTGACCTACATACCTCGCAAATACAATAGATACGTAACCAGTGGTATCCACGCAGATAGACAGATGAGATGGGCTAATTGACTGATGGACATTGTGCATGAACATAAACAGGCAGAAATTCATGCCAGAAGGATAAAATGGACAGCTTTCCAAGACCTTGCTTTTGGGAACGACAACGGCAGGTAAGGAGGAATGGTCACTGAGTTGTGCACAATGTGAAAACGACAAATATGTTCTTTAAATAATCTCTTGCATTTCTGACTTGTAACTGATTACATAAGATTTTTTTTTTTTAGTGTAAGAATATTATAATTTTCTTTCATTTTTTCCCCCTTGCTCTTGATCATTGCACTGTGAAGTAATCAAAATTTGTAAGGCGTAATCAACCTGCATGAAGATATTAGTAACATGACAAGCAGAAAGTACAGAGTAAACTCCCCCCTTTGATGTCTACATTCAGCTTCCACCACAATGAGGACTGCACAAGGCATTAGGTGGAGGCAGGAGCAGCAGCCACAGGCTAAGCCCTGCTTCATTCAAATCTCTGGGTCCTCACCAACTTCACCAACAGCACTTGGCTTGCCAGGCCCTCCATCACAGTGCACACAGGAATAGTTCAGAGGTTCAGGAATAACTCTTCTTCCACAGATAGCTTGGCATGAAGCCTCTGTACCCTGGGAGACCTGCATACACCTGGCACGGGGCTTTAATGCTGGGGTGCAGAGGTGACACTGCCCAGCACTGCTGAGCAGAGGAGGGATCTGCGCTTTTCACCAGTGAAACACAACGGTGCAAGTCTGGTCATTCTGTCAGCTTGTGTACGAGTAGAAAGGTAATCTGTGTAACTCCCAAAACACACACAAAAAATTGAGGTTTTAAAGCCCTGATTGTAAGATCATGTGCCCAGTTTAAATGAGTCCAAACCCCATGGACTCAGTATAATCTTCCCAAACATCAACACAAACAAAACTGAGCCCATCTCTGCGTTACAGCCCCAGTAAATCTCTAGCACTCAGAAAAATCCAAATAAAACCGAGCTGTATCCATAGATTTATCTGAGCAGGGCAGGGTTTAAACTAAATATGCAGCCAGTTGTGCAATATTCTTTCGTAGTCAATACTGGTTCTTAGGAAATTATCTGAGTGAATTAAGTGGAGGACTATTAAACAATTTACACACTTCCTTGTGTTTCAGATGTCTAATTATAGCCGTGTTTGTCTCTCCCCGCAGAACTGTTGTATACCACATGGTATGCATATTTCAGCATCCAGCATTATTAACTCATGACCGACTGTCAGTTGATCATTATCTAACACATGGGGTCTGCAAAAAAAGCCTTATTTGGGCAAAAGCAGGCTTCGGACCCGCTCCCGCTGCATTTTCCCCCTAGAAGAACTTCAGTCGGATTATTACTTGCTGTCAATGGAAACTCCGAGGTTACATATGTGAAATCTGCAGACAGGAAAATAAATCCTCACCGAGTTTAAACACTTAGTTGATATTAAAACCATCTCCAGCTTGGCTGGTTTAAAGCAAACTCTCAGTTGCCCTCTAGTGTCCCCCTGCTGCCACGCCAGGCAGCCCGCCTGCCGCAGCCAAGGTCACATAATTTAACCCGATTTCATGCCATGAGATTTACTATTCGTGACAATATTTTGTAGAAAAGGGTGTAGGGGGGGCGCAGGGGTGCTTTTCCCTCCTGGAAATTTCAGGGCTTGGGTCCCTGGAAGCCCAGAGCTTGCATAATGTTTACAGCTGTAATTGCAGCACATGACACACAGCTTTTATGAGCGAGAATCTCTGAAATCACTCTGTGCGCTGCACTCCATAAAGTTCATTCATAACTAAAAATAGACTAATGTACAAACTGATTTAGCATTATACTGAAGCTAAGGAACATAGGGAGTCTGCAGAATTCCCTAATATGGAAGAGAAGCTAAGTTTTCAAAAGCAGCAGTTTATTTGTTTCTGAAAATGGACAACATATGTAAAAGATTTAATATACAGAACCAGGTGTATATACAGCCTAGATCTTCACATGTGCCCATATTCGTTCTATATAAAGACTTTATACAGCCTGAAACTATATATTTAATAATAGATTACTAAATTAAGTCTGCACAATCACTTCATAAAAAAAAAATCATTTCAATTTAAAATACAGCTGTAGGGGTTTGGACAATTTCCTGCATAATAGAGGCCCATCCCTGAAATGTAAATAACACTGGTATTAAAACAAGTCAATCAGGCACATCAGGAAAAAAAGAAAAGGTACATGAAAACAAATGCATTTTCCAGCCCATCCTAAGTAAAGATTTCAAACCTTTATTATATTTGAATACTGCTTTGATAAATCACTACTGCTTCAGCTGGCTATTTTTTTTTTTTTCAAATGTCCTGTTCTTCCTAAGAGAAATCCAGGGCTGATTAAGTCTTAGCATTTTGAACACAACAAACCATCAGGGTTTTGCAATGAGAATTATTCACTGCTTTCCTGTGTACCGTCAGCATTCTTAAAATACTGTTACTATAAAATTAAACAGCACGCTCTTCAGAAATGCATGACATTGCCTCCTCTGTTTTTTTAACTGTAATTGCGCAATTTTTAAATTCTCTTCTTTCTCAATGCCTTCTCCCCAAACAAATACCTTTGATAGTTATAGGGTTACAAAAACAGGTTAGACTTTTTTTTTTTTTTCCCAAAAAAAACCTCACAGGCCACCTGTGATATTATTGACCGATTAAACTGTAAAAATGACAAACATTACTTTATTTGGTATATATCCTAAGTTAATTATAAGGCCTTCACTTCTTAATTTGACAAGACTGAAATATCACTAGAAGTACATATGGCAATTCAGAAAATATAATCAGGGAGAAGGAGAAACGAACATTTCAGAAGACAAATGATTTGATTTGCATAAGCAGATATTTGTAAGGCTCCGCCTTTCTCCACCGCCCAAGCAGCACTTTCCAGTTGCTCTCGCTCTGGCAAGAGTAGTAACTCTCACAAGCACAGCAACTGCACTTTCTGCCCCAAAGTGTGGCCCCTATTGATAAGAGGAGGCTTCTGCCAGTAGCAGGCAGAGATGCTGTGGGACACTGAAGGGGTGACATGCTGCATCCAGGCATGGATGCAGCAGGGAGGGTGGCCAGGACTGCCTGTGCAGGATTCATGACCCTGTGGCTCCAGCCACACATGCAGCCCCAGCAACCCCACTCTTCAGGGGAAGGCTGTGTCTCAGCTTCCACCTAAGCCAGGGCCTCCAAATACTGAAATTGCTACTGAAATAATAAAGGGAGTAATACAGTCCTGAAATAATAAAGGCAGGAGTACAGTCCTCTTTGACAGGGCTAGGTCAGGGCCACACTATTTGCTCTACACTCCTAGTGACTGAATCCTGGCACTCAAGCCATAGGAAGCCTACAGGGTTTCCAACCCCAGCTCCCCAGCCAGAGGGACATAAAAAGTCAAGCAGCTCAGGGCAAGGGCTGGGGAATAACTTTAATACTGACCTACAAAAGCAAACTGCAGTAGGGATGCAACTGGCATCACCCAGCTGTGCCCAGCATCACCCAGCTGTGTCAGGGCTCACCTGCTCCCAAATCCATATCTCAGGGGCAGGGTGGGACTCCTGGCAAGCCACTGTCCCCATCGCCTGCAGACTGGTCTCTTGGGCAGTGCCTTCTGCACAATACCTGATGTTGTGCTCTTCGGGCTTAGGGTGCTGGAAGACTGTGGTGGGTTCAGAAACATCAAAACCTTCTTTTCTTTACCTCATAAAATACACAGAAAGAATTTTATTGACTAATCCTGGTGAGTCCCCTCCTACTGAGAGCATTTGGAACGGTTCTGACACTGTACAGGAATCCTCATCTTCATTTCCAATAAAGAGGTTGCTCCACTCCCAGACTGACCCACTCTGCCTGCTGACGGATTTAAGTTTTTCCTAGAAGCTCCCCATCAGCCATGACCTGCGGCTGCTTTGTTTAGGAAACCTGACAAAGTGACATGAGTGGCCAAACCTTCTGTATATGTAATTTTAAACAGATAAAAGTAGCACCAAGACAAATCATCACCTCTCCTGGATTTCCAAGTACACTATTAAGTAGACTTGTACTTCATCTAAGGTGAATATGAAGATTCATTGTCCCAAGAGATAAATATTGACTGAGGAAAAGCAAAGGTCGAATTGGTCAATATTTACTCAAGAAACTCTAAATCTTGATGCAGTGTAACACTCGGAATGTCTTCATCAGCGGCCTCTGAAGACCTTTTCATTACGACTAAGGATTTCAAAAGTATAGTCTCTCCTCTAAAATTCTTTTTTTTAAAAACAGAAACTCAAACACACCTACTGCAAATAGGAAGCTTTCTGTTGCCAATGGCCTCAGCAAAAAGAGATGGGTTGATCTGCAAATGCTTTTCACCCATTCCGCATGCCAAAACCCAGTAGCCCTGAACTCTGAAGATGTGAACAATAACAACTTTCTGACTCATCACATGACAGCATCTCAGACTACTGTGAACAGGAATTTCTTCTTTGGTAAGGATTAATGTAGTCCCTTCTTCCTCTGTCTCAAATATCTGCAAAATGAGACTGAAATTTTATCTCTGGTTTCTATTTCACATAAGGATTCACTCTGAAACAATGCCAATCAAGAGTTTTGGGGGAGCTATAGTCCTATTACTTACTGTGGCAAGTATATTAATCCTATTATTTACCTAAGGTTTCAGCCTGGTTTCTGAAGGTCTTCTGTCACACTATTTTTGTCTGAAGCCACAGTGCTTTGGACTCTTTTCCACAGAACAGCACTGCTGAAAGCAAAATGCTAAGAAATTTGTACAAGCTGATTTTTCTGAAGATGCATGATGAAGGAAGACACTTGAATCCCCTGGAGTTCCAATGAAGTTATCTGAGGAATTCCCCTGGGCACTTTCACACGGGCATTCCATCATTGCAAAGGTACCAACACTCTTACTCTAGTGCTCATTCAGACAGTCCAGCATGGCTGGTGAACTCTTATTTCTAACCTTTGTCTTCACTAACAGTCAAACGTAGCAGATTTGTTGCAATCTCCATGGAGATCAGTTGGTTTCAAATTAGGCACAAACTGTTTGTTTCCTTTGCTATTTTTATTGTGTTTTGAGCCTATTATGCTCCTCCCATCCTTCCCTTAGCAGCAAATAAGAAAAGCTTGCTTTACTGGGAATTCAAATCCTAGACAGAGGCGCTCCTGAACTCAGTGGGGGACGGCAATGGTCCCCCCTTCTCAGCTGCCTGCCCTTACTGGCTGGCAACCAGTAAGGCTGCACCAGGTCGGACTCCACTGATGGGAGACACCCAAAAGACATAAACCCCTCTTAGCTGGAAGGGAAATGTGAGCCTTGCTTTGTGCAGTTTCGTAGCTAAGCCTACTAGGGATCAAAGAATTAATTTATTCACTGCAAAAGGGAATAACAGGCAGGCTTTGGTCTCACAAGTGCAACAGCCCGAATGAACCACCAAGGGCTGCCACGGGAAAATGGCATCACCCCACTGTAACAAAGAGGAACCAGGATGGGGATGGGACCGTGTGGTGAGGTGGGGGGAACAAAAGGCGAGGAACTGAAGCAATAGGGAATCCAGACTTCTGGGTTGTTTGGAAGACACACAGAAAGCAAATAAATCCGGCACCCCGAAGGCAGGTGACAGTGCGACTCTTCCACCAAAGGACACCTGGGCTACTACAGCCAGTCGCTACTGAACAGCCTCTCACCATGGAAAGGCTGAAAGCAAGGAGGAGTTGTTAATTGACTCCCAAAGACATGAAGCCTCTAACAGAAGTTCCTTTGGAGACGTAGAAAAAGACACAAGGACCAATAGTGCTGAATGTAGGTTTCCCACAGCCCAAGTCAATGGGCTCCCTGTGCCAAAAATGCAGCAGGCTGGGATCTGACAGTCCCAAAGCTGCATATGCCAAACGCAAGCATTTCCCACAGTTCTGTGACAGGTACGTCTCGTTGCCTTTAAAGCAGCATCAAGTCTCCAATAAAACATCCTTCTGCTTCTGGAATCATATGCAATCCATAATGCAGAACTTCAGTTTCAATTCAAAGACCAATTAAAAAAACTAAAATCAATGAAATGCTTTTATGAAAGAGAAGATTGATCTGCAGTTTAAAACTTCCAGTAATGTAATATTTTAGAACTTTAATAAATAATGCTTTTATCCCGATTGCAAAATAATACCCTGCCATGAAAACACAGAGCAGAGGTAGGAAACTGTTCAACAAGAATTAAAATGTCACACTTTGCACAGAATGGAGCATTACAATTATTGGTGAAACACATTTTTCAAACTTGTTAACACAAAATTAACAATTACATACATCACTTAATTCTATAAGTGCATATCTCTCAAAGTACCCATTAGCCAACCATGCCTAGTTCAGTTTTAATATACATGCAGGCTTTGCAGCACAGAGGGGATGTAACTATGTGAGCGCTGGCACAGTAAACCCTGAAATGGCAAGTGCTATTAAATTGAGATGCAATCACGTTGAAAGGGAAACATTAACAAACAGCAGACAATTGAGAAGAAAATACAGGGCGCTTGTGTTCTAATACATGTGCTTCAAAACCTTATATAACTATTCATTGTCTAGTTCATCTGGCCAGGGGCCCAGTTTGCTCTATGCTATGCTATACTAATTTTATAATAATAAACTGTTACACAAGCTTTATGCAGTCATGCATACGAAGAGGTTGTGGAAGACATTACATTTGATTATCTTTCTAGCAAAGACACCATCTTGAAATTAAACATTGCCCAGTAGAAGTTTAAAAAAGGGAAAAAAAAAAAAAAGAAAAAAGGAAAAAACCCCAAGTATGTAGATAAATCATTAAAAAAAACCAAACAAAAAAACCCCAATCCTTTCAAAAAGGTTCTTTTCCTCCTCTGACTATCACCTTCACATTATGCATGACAGATGAATACCACTAATCCCATAATACAATGCAAGAATCTGCATGTTTCTGGACTATGCCAGTTAGAAGACAATCAATGATTTTTAGAAATGCATGCCTTTTTTTTTTTTTTTTAAATACACCTTCTTTTTATAAAAACAAAGCAAAATGGATTTACAAAGCCAAAAGGAATGCACGAAATAGCTGGGGTTTAAAACCCCTTTATGTTATTTGTTGCTTTAGCATGAACCAACATGAACCACTGAGATGCCTTGGTTAAGATTTATCTGTACCACAAAACATTTGTAGGATGGCAGTTGGAAAACTTGGGAATGAGAGAGACAGGGCAAAAAAACATATACAGTACGAACCAGATGCGATCCAGAAAAGTCATTTCATATTCCACATTTGTCTATGGAATTGTCTGAGAATTTTCTGCTGAACATTATTTCCAGGTTTATCACAGCAGTTCAAAACTGGCTATATTTAGTCACTGACCAGTGCCAGAAAGCACTACCAGACTATAGGATCATGGCATATTTTAAGTTTGATATCTCACCAGCCATCAAGGCCAGAAATAAATGCCTGTTATAATCAGAAAGAGTAAAAGCCTCAGACCTCCAAGATACATAAGGGATTTTTTTTCAGCTAAGTCATGAGATATCGACCTCAAAAATCGCATTATTCTGATTACCATTGTGTGTCTCACACTTCCCGACCACCCCCTACATATTTTGATTTCAACATTTTAACATCTAATCTAAAAAATCCCACTAAAGCTAGTGAAGCAATGTTTTATGTGGGGCCCCTGAGGCACTTCCACATGCAAATACCACCACCACATACCAAAAGCAAAGAGTCAGCAGTCAAGTGGCACTGAAAGTCGATGGGTATAAGAGCAAACCCCAAAAGGCTTTAATGCCAGATTCTGATCTAAATCACATCACTGTCAATTCAAAGTAATTGACTCCTGTGGATTTACATGAGTGGAAAGGAGATCCTAATCTTGTTCTTAACCTTTACCTTTGAAGTAGAGATGATCATAAATCCAGTTTTTCTATCCAACAGCAGAATGTCAGAATTTCATAACTTTCTTCAAATGGGGGCAGGTGGTCAAAAATGTTCTGAGCAACACTAACAGGCAACTCTCAGGCTATTTAATTTTTATGTGTCTAATGTAAAGAAACCAACTGAATATACTTCTACATATTAAAACTGCAGAAGTATATATAATCATCTCAAATGGTTTTGACAAGACAGTGCATCCCATTGAACTGTGGGTCCCAAAGTCCTGAGCTGCTGCCACTGGGGACACTGTGGAGCAGCACCAAACCTCATCCAGAGAAAAGGACAGGCACAGGACATGGCCACCCGAGCTCTGATGTGACAGAGTTGGCCCCCACAAGATAAAATTCAGTCCTTCCAATCCTAGAGAGAGTATTTAATTTCAACCTTTCTGATGAAAAAAAAAAAATAAAAAAAGGATAAATGACCAAAATCCAAACAGGCATAGAGTGGTTGTGGGCTGTTACTGTGGAAAAGATTTCCATTCCATTCGTTAGCATCTTCCAGCACTAAAAAAGGCATCTACTTGACTCAGTAGAGTGAGAAAATCTCCTGTGAAGTAAAAGTTATGCTAGAATTAAAATGCAAAATGAGAATAAATGGGAACCAGGTGGCAATGCAAGAGAAGGACTGGAGCCAAGCCCTGTGTAAGGGGTTTTCCTGGAGCTCAGAATCCCTGCCCAAACACTTCTACCAAAGGAAACAGGAATGTCACTTATTCTCTAGCTGCAGGTGGAACATAGCACAAGGTGGCAAAACTTCCCTCAGCCATCCAGGAGTGTTTGTTGACTTTCTATAACTTACTTTAACCATTGTTACATCGCTTTGGTCTAGGCTTCTGAAACTGCTGAAGTCCAACGAGCTGCAGCCTCTTGCAAGCACTTCTGGCTGCACAACCCATCTCATCTCTGCGTGTGGCTGATGTGCCATTTGGAGCTCATGTTCGCTACTTCGGGACTGTTTGATTTTCATGGATCTACGCGCTTGGACCCAGTCAGCGCAGCCCTGACGCCTTCTCCAGCTCACCTGAAATGGGAGCTGATGTTACTGCTCATTCATCTCGGCTTCCTTTGCTCTCCCGAATATTTCTGATGGTTGCTAGGCAACTATTGTTGAATACATGCATGAGGCATTAATTGTCTGAGCACTTTAAAAGAGGAAAATTCTTTAAAACTGAGGACACTGCCATACCAAAAATAGGATATTTCCTTTATGAAGGGCAACACTCGTGGCTGGGAATGTTGATGGCTGCAGTATGTCAGAGGCTAGATGAGTCACCCAGATTACTCACACGCAGCGCAGCACAAAAGCAGCATCTTAGGAGACCTGACTTTATTATAAAGTTTTATTTTAAATTAAGTACTTCAGATCTAGTTTTATCTTTTCACTGCTGTCATTAGGATATCACAGTCCACATCTTCATGAAATTTATGGCGTTGGGTCCAGCTGCTGTCACAGTGTTAGAACATACCAAGTGTATCAATTCACTACCTTCTAAACCCAACATGGCACCGGCAAGTACTCCTCTTCGTTACACTTCAAAGAGATACTGTAGTCTCACTGCTGATCCTAAGTGCTCTGTGCTTCTTACCCATAAATGTGGATTTTATTTTATAGGGTCTTTTTTTCCAAAATACATTCCAATGTCATGATCAAGCTCTAAAGACAGTAAACACAGACTTCCATAAATTGACTTAACCTTCTAAGCTAAGTAACTGAAAGGATTTGCAGCTAGGTAATTTTTAGGGGGTTTTTGTTTTATAACAAACCCATCTCTACCATAACTAAACATTCACAATGTATATGTATTCATCTTAATTACAGGCTGCCTTTCAAAACAACCGGCACCAAAAACCCCCTGAAGAACCATAATTTTTTGGTAAATCGGTCAAACGATTATGGTTCGTTGCAAAATCGGGATTCTATGAAAGAATGAGGGCAACTATACTGCTAATTTTGTATCTGGTATTCTGAGCTAAGAACTGCTCAAGACCCTAGGAATAATCCTTTCCATTTTTCAAACTTGTGTTCTACCTCTGTGAGAGCATGTCATGGGACACAGGCCCAACTCAGCAAAGTTCAGCTGAGGTTTGTAAGACTTAGAGATGAAGGGACTTATTTAATCAAAGAAGAAAGAAGTAGAATCATCAACACCTACTTAAAGTAAAACGTGCCACCCCACACCAAAGAGCTGTTTTTCACTGGGAGTTTAACTTCTACTGCAGTTGCAAACCCAGAGTGAAACACGGGAGGGAGATGACAGAGCTGGAAGGTCGCACAGTATCTCTCTGCTGAAGCAGCAGCAGCGTCTGTGAATGTCACTCGTGTTAGCAGGATGATCACCATTAGCCTTTTCACGTATTCTCTTACCCTTTCTGTGGCCTGAAACTGCTGATTTCAAGTAAATTCATTCTCTTCTACTATTCACTTGTTGCTAACACCGGCTTTTTAATTAACATACTCTTTAAAGCTATTACACAGAAAGGTAAGGTGACTGCAGATGTCTGTGAAGGACACCAGCGAAGACTCATGGAGTTGGTAATGTATATCTGTAGATGATCCTGCATTATGTTGCTGCACATTTAAATGAGGTAGTACTGAGTTACATTTTCCATACTTCACCTGAGGACACAGCCCTTTGTAGAAGTTACTGAAAATGTCCTAACACTGACCTAAAATTCTCCCTGAGCTGATCTTCCCAACAGAGAACAGGTAAGGGACTGCCCAGTCAGTGCTCCGAGACAGGGAAGTGCTCATGGTGGATGGAGATGGGTGAGGAGAACAAAGAGGACATGGGGCATCAACAGCCACCAACATATATCAGTGAACACAATGATATCTAGCTCCTAACACACCATCTTCCTCCGCACTCCTGTTCCTCGGTCTCCAGTCCACAGAGCAGATGCAAAGCTCTGCCTTGTTTAATTAAGAGTGCAAGCAATTTTTTTTGGAGAGTTTGTTTTAGTATAATGGACACAAGATCCAAGCACACAGTAGCCTTTACTGGCCCAGATGCAACAAATTACATATACTAATACAGTTACAGTTTTTAAGACCAGAAGGAATTAGTAGGATATTACTGCCTTGTTTACCTTCTGCAGATACTGCCTATACAACAGAATGACTACTGGATGAAGACTTCCTTGAGTAAGAATCATGTCTTTTGGAAATCAGTCTTGATTTAAAGGATTCAAGTAAAAAAGAACCTATGCTCCTAGCTAAGTTGTTCCCATGGTTAATTACCCCTCGCTGCTAGATAATTGTGCCTTAGTTTCAGCATTAATTTATCTGCCTCCACGTTGAAGCACAGGGTCCTGCTATGTGTCTGTCTGCCAAATTCCAGAGACCTCTTCTGTCATAGGTCTCCTTATGGAAGAACTAACAGACTGTGATCGGGCCCCTTCTCAGTCTTCTCCTCTGTGCACTAAACGGATTGACATTCTTTAGTCTTCCACTTAAAAGCAGATTTTCTGTACCACGAATTGCTTTCTGGGTCCGTCCTTAACCCTGTCCTGTATTTCAATACAATGTGCAAAGCACAGGCATCAGAATGGGGCACAAAGCTGAAAGCAGGGGAAAAATCTCTCTAATAAACTCTTCCTGCTCTTCCATGTTCCTCTGCAGCTCACAGTTCAGAATAATACATTAGAGTATTAGTAGTGCAGTTATTCCATGAAACTGTATCACCCTTTCTGCAGAAAGCCATCATCATTTGACTGACTTACCAAAATTGTTCGCTCTTAGGGGGTTGATAATCATTTCCTCTAGCGTTAGGTGCAGCGGCAGTAACACCTCTCTATTTCTTCTATTTCCCTACTTGCTTGTCTAAGAACTAGGTTTGCCCTCCTACTCTAGTAATTGGTTATCTATCATTACCTTCAAGTAATTTATGGCATTAGGACCAACACAGCTGCCCTGAGGCACACAGAAATGCTTGTCTGACCACTAAAATACAAGATACACCTGTATCTAACATCAAGGCCCAAACTTCAGCTGAAATGTAAATTAGCACTTTCACTTACCTTTGGCCCATAAAGGACAACAGAGCAATTAAAAAACCACCACAAGGTTGTAATTGCCAATGATAAGCCTTCAAAAAAAAAAAAAAAAGGCAAGAAAAAAAATCTACCACTTTTTTAAAAAAAATTTGCCTTAATTTCAGTACTTATGCATAAAAACAAGGTCCTAGCAAGAAACTACAAGCACCACTGGGTATCACTAGGAAGAGGGATGATCACACTGTAAAGCCTCGGTACTTCTCCAGTGGGCCCAAGCAAAAAGGGATTGCTGAGGTCTTTTAAGCTGTTTGCGTAAGTGACAAACTAATTCAGATATTGTCTGTGATCTGTCCAATTAGGTTTATGAAGATGCTGCCAGGTAGTGAGAACTTAGTTAAACAGCACTGGTGTCAACAGAGAGGAAAAGCCCTCTTCTGGATCCCCCTTAACGACTTCACTTGATTTCAGAGAGAGAAAACTATAGCAAGAATTTTAATGACCTATTTTGCCTCTTTCGCAATTTGATTTAAAAGCAAATTCACAAAAACCCAGCCACGTGGAATTTAAATTCTGCAGAAGTCTCACCCACCAGCAATTACTACTGCAGTGTTTAAAATGTTAAAAGAAAACAAACCCAAACCTGAACAAAACACTATTTTCAATTAATTTTCTTACTCTGATTTCTCTCCACATTGCATCATCTCCCAATTACTGTGATTTTGCTGAGTGTGCCAGTTTCTTAAAGACACAGCTATAAAATGTATGGACTAATTGTTGAGCAGAACTGAAGAGCTATTAAAACTGCAATAGTACAGCACTTCCAATGGTAGTCTATTATTTCTACATGATTGGTTTTGTACAGTCCAACTCATGCAGTGAAACTCTTAGATAAATTAACTCCTTCGTTTTGACATAAACATCAAAGGGGGAATTAAAGGAGAATGAACATTATTTTCTGCTGCTATTTTAGACATACTGTTCATAACATCCATGCACGTTCCTGGAAAGTTACAAATTATTTAAATTGAGAAAGCCATTTGCTCTTTTATCAAGTCTGTAATACATAAAATTTGGCTCCAGAATTATCTCATTTTCCCATTTCACGTTTCCCTGTCATCTACATGGCAGAGCATGTTTACAGAACTTTTTAACTATAATATACAATTCAGTCATTTCTAAACAGCACTGTAAGAGTAAGTCTGAAATGTACACATTTTAAAGATTTCTTAGTGAACACCAAACCCTTTCCCAGCTGTTTTAAATTTTGAATTTCCCAATAAATGAATAACATACTAAAAAAGCAAACAAGATCTGACATTATTTAGTCTAAGTTTCTAAAATGGCATAACATCTGTAGCTAAAAACAATTTTGAATAACTATATTTAACTAGAGCAGAATTCATAGCTCATTTTCCTTACAGACTAGGGGACTTAATGTGGTGTTCAAACATTTCAAACATTTCTTTTAATTGTTTAGTCCTTCCAACAGCCAAACTGCCGCAAAAAGGGGGAAAAATGTTCACTCATATCTTTTATATATATTCATGTGACCAACCCATGATCTCAGTTAAGTGCCACAACTGTTCATTAACACACATCACAGCCCCCCAGTCAGCACTGCGAGCTTTGAAACCATGCCAGGAGCAGGGGCTCAACAAATGGCACTTTGACCTTTTCACTACTAACTTCAATCTTTATTAAAATCTCTAAGACGTCAGCTCTGTCTCCCTCTTTTACCATCTTTTATGGGCTCCCGAAATACCTAATATTCATTCATTAAACGGAAAAGTTTGTTACATTCTTACGTAAGGACAGATTCCCCTTTCACATGCAATCGGGTTGTGAAATGCCTTTGATTGAAAAAGAGAAAGAAACACCCCCTCCCCCTGCCAAACAACTCTAAATTCAGATTGCTCACTCATTTCCAGGGAAATCAAGCATGCTGCCTAATATTAAAAAATCTCACGGCATCCAGGCAAGTTTAGCTCCATTTTATGTTCCCCTTATTAAATTTCACCTTAGCAACACACGAAATGCTCACCCTGCTCTTTGCTCGCTTTTTCAGTTTCGTGTTTGCATCTTCACATCTTCAGTCTGTGCATTTACAGGGGGACAGAAACTGATTTTTTTTTTGCCCAGCAGGGTTTCAATTCTTTACAACAGAGTCACCAAAACCAGCAGTCCCATGGAGAAAAATGCAACTAGAGACAAATACAGGCTTTGATCATTTTTATGGTGCCCAAACACAGATTTGGGAGTGGGAGGAAAGAGAGAAATCACATAATCATGTCCTTTTTTTTGTTGGTTTTTTTTTTTTTTTTTCCTACCAGTAATTAAATAATTATGCATTAAGGAAAAAAAAACCAACAGAAAAAGTTCACGTGAGTCATTTATGTGTTTTCATTCTTTGTGTAAACTTTCTGGCACACCCTACATGCTTCATTTCTTGCTTTAAATAAGTAAGTGCTGGAAAATATGCACAGTATTTGGAACCGAGGGGAACGACACATTAATTCGAAGTTTGCTTTGTTTGCATTTTTCAAGTTTGAAATGAAACTTCAAGGAAACCTAAAACTCGCCTGCAACCTTTAATTTCTCCCCCAACCCGCCCCCACTTCACCCATGGATTATCTAGAAGGTATAAACTATTCATTTAAGCGGCACAGTGAAGTATCATCATTAGGTGGCTTAGTTGCCTGGGATACTACTATCAGCCTGACCAGTGGGGAACCTGGGAAGCGTGAGCTCCCAAGGGGGAAAAGTAAACAGAGTAATGAGTAACAGTTACAGCTCCTTAAAATGTGTACATTAACCTCGGTATTGGGAAACTATTTGCTTTTTAGAGGCAGCACCCTCTGATTGAAATAATGATAAATATTTTGGAAATTCCATCTGAAGCCAAAATGAAATTACCCAAGTGCACTCCTGGAGAACAAAGCTTTTTAGTATACCTTCAAATGAATTCAGGTAAGTTTACAAATGGCCTATACCTAAAAGACCATTAACTAAATTACATTTGTTTTTATTGAAAGACAGCCTCAAGTGCTGACATGTAATATATGACATGTGATACATAATAATACTCTTAAACCAGTTCTGACATAATATCTCCCTAGGCATAATAACCACAAATGACTGCTTTAGTTAAGAACTAGCCAGAAGCAAAATAGATCCACGTAAAAGTAGCTTTAACCATAAATACCTCAACAATATTTTATGTCACTTTGTAAAAAAGTTAAAGGAGTCCCATAATAATTAACAACAAAAACTTCATGTTCTTTACTATTGTATGGTGGTTGTGAAAGGTTATTTCATAGTCCCGCAGATGCCAATGCTGTAAATTATGCAGGCACCAAGAAGCATTAAGGAGAAATAATAGCAATTTAAACTAAGGCTGACGTAATTCGTGATAAACAGTCACTGGAAAATATTACAATGTTGTCTTTTTTGAGTGGGTTTAATCAGAAGAATGTGACCATATTCTGACATAAACCACTTCACTTTTCCACTCCACGGGAATGGGGGCCCTTCCCTGGACACAAAGGTCTCCCCTGCTTGCTGCCACTGCTGAGCCCTGGCACCTCAGGGATGCTGCTTGCCAGGCTTGGGATGATGGTGCACTGAAACTTCTGAGACAGCTCAGGAGTCTGGGCAGGCCTGGTGGTCCAAGGGAGGCACCAAAACCAGGGGAACACATACTGTAGAACAGCTGGCTCCAGAGATGAGAACATCTACGATGGTCATGGCTTACATGCACCGTGAACGTAGCTTGGGTTACTTTTCTCTACAATCACAAAAAGTGATTCTGACAGCTGAACTGTAAAACTAGCCATCGAGTGGAAATCTTACACAGGAGGAGTTAGTAATTTATATCTACAGTCATTTATTGAACGGACACCCATAAAACAGACGTGTGCGTAATGGATGACAAAAGACACGTGATGAGTCACACTTATCCGGCACAGAAGAGCAGCTCACTTGCAAACCCCTTGTTTGCTGGAACTATACATCTGATTCTCTGCCAAACTCTGGCTGGTAAAACATGCAAACCCCACAACACCATCACAGTCACCAAGTTAAAAATTAAAAAACCAGTTAAAAGTACCAGTGGGAAGTGGGCACATCTGGGCTCTCAGCAGTGACACAGGTCCCTGCAGCTGTGAGGACATCTCACCTCCTGTCCCATGAGAGCCTCAAAGCTGTCCCAGCCCGGGCCATACTGGATACCCCATGGTTCACAGCCCTGATGTCACCCCAAGCACCCAGGTCATGGCCACACGCAGCACCTGGCCCTCCATTCAGCATCTGCTGCCTTCCTCAGGGCAGCAGGAACACACAACCCAAATATCAGTGTCCTTCATAAAGGAGTTTTGATCATAAAGTGAAAAATAATCTATCTTAATATTTATCCTGGTTACAACTATGGTTACTAGTGAAAATGCACTTAAAAAAAAAAAAAAGAGTAGAAGCTAACAGCATTTGTTTCTATTCAAGTTCTTGCAGACGGGAAGGTATTTTATCTTACTTTACTACACTTTGCTTATGTTCACTTAACAGCTTGCTGTTAACATTGGGTGAGATTCTGTCCTTGGTTAACTGATGAAAATCTTGAGTAACAGCCACAGAAGTGGATTGAGTTACGTTGGATTTACGCCACTAAGTAAGGCAGAATGTGACCCCTTATCAGTGCCTTTTTGCTTTGAGTATACAAATATTTTATGCATTTCAATGAGTGACAGGATGCAAAACTTGCAAATATTTATTTTTAGATGTATGGGCAAAAAGCAATTAGAGCTAAAAATGTTAAGAATGAAGAAATCACTTAACAGAAGCAATTATGTTGGGCACATAAACAGCTCTGCCTTCAGACATTTTATTCAAATGCTGCAGAGCACACTAGAAAATATCAATTGTTTAAAAAAACTACAAGTATTTTTTCACAACTGAAAAATCAATCATTATAAACAACATCTGGGGATCATTAATATCTTGCTCCACAGTTGAATTAACAGAATAAGAAAGAGGTCTGACCAGAATCCAGAACATTTCCAGATTTGCTTTTTCAAGCTAAAAGCTTATGTTTGCACATTTGCAGAGGTGGGTTGGGAAGGAAGAGGAAATGTACATTTATCTATATTGTATATAGCACTATTATGCATTAATCATTACTTCCCCTTCAGCTATGTCCTGTTTTTGTTTTGAGAGACCTAAAATTTGAAATATTTAGCTAAGCCACCCTGCCCAGGACCTTGGAAAAGATTTGCATATTTTTCAGACTGTTGGAGATGCCACCGTAAAGCTCCATCGAAGGAGGTCCCAGTATCCATGCTAATAAAAAGTCTCCACGCTCTTCCTATTGCATTTCTAAATGCTTTAAACATTCCAGTCTGTGCAGAGGAGCACTAACATCAATCCTGCTCTAACATCACATCTGTATTAAAACAAAGAAGCCCAAAGCATCTATATGGAAACTCCTGTTTTTCTGAATTCCACTGATATAAATTATCCTGCAGGTACCCAATAACGGTGATACTTCATATCAGCTGAAAAGCATTAAAAAACCACCCATACAAACCCAAGTACAAATTTTGTACTAGAGCTAGCTTAAAAAGAAAAGCCAGCTTCGACTCTTTGACTCACACAAATAAAGTAAGTCACCAACAGGAAAACTGAATTTCATTTAGACTGGAAACATTCTTTTGTCTTCTTTTTTTTTTTTTTTTTTTTTTTTTTTTAAAGTCTCATTCCCTGCCAAGGTTTTATTTTGTTATGTTTTCCCCCTAAACAACTGATTTTATCTGTGAGTCACAAACTTCTGTAAACTGAGATGTATAATGAGAAGAAAGACCAAATTTCAGCTATACCAGGACTAATGGTACCACTCTATGGCCCTGAAGCCATCAGCTTTCACCCCACACAATTTTTCTAGCACATGACCTATCCTTAAAGAATCCTTTCTCCTTCGTGGCGCTGTCCTGCCATGGCTTCCCTGGTCAGTGACAAGACAGAAGGTAAGTCCTTATGGAATTGTTGGCTCAGAAATACCAGTGTCTGGGACGACTGGTAAATCACCTCTCATTCCTAACCACTCCCTGCCAGCCCTGGAAGTGAGAGAAACTGCTTTCTTCATTGTTTTACAGGGATAGATGACTTACTGAAGGTTTTGAGGTTTGCTTTGTTTTTAATGTAGATTAATTTTCCCTCAGCAAGTAATATATCATTGAATTCGGGCTGGGGAGAGGAGGTAAGTGGGGACTGCAATGCCCTTTTAGACACAGGTATTCTTCAATTAGAAGTTTCCTATTGCATTGCTTGTGATATGGTAAAATGAAGGCTTAATTTTTCAGAGAAAGAAATTATATTAATACCACAGCAGGATGTAGTTATCTCATTTTTGGTACGAAATTTTTTATAAAAAATTGGCCTTTATATGAAAAATCAAAACTTTTAACCTTCTTTTGGGGGTGAACATCTGTTTACAGTACCCCAGAGACCAAACAGCTTGTTTAATGGCATACTGGACCCAGCATGCTTTAAAAATAATGATCCAAAATTTATCAAATAGAGTTTAAAAATCAAGAGGAAATACTGTATTTAATTTTCTCTCACACTCCTGTTTATAGAAAAAGCAACCCCATGCTCACAAAATGAAAGAGAGACTTCTGGTTCATCTTTAGCAGGCAGGATTTTTAACATTTATCTAGCAAAGCACCATGACAAATCTCCCTGTGAGAGATTTTCACCTGGTGAAGCTGGTGGAGCTGTAGAAATCCACCATCACCCAAGCACCTGAACTTCCTGATTCCAAGCTGCACTCCTGTTCCTGCTGCCCTGTGAGTCCCCAAGCCTGAAGAAAGTAGAGGTTGGGCTGACAGACATATCTGTGTGTTGCAAAGCCCACATGCATTTGGCAACACAGCCCACAGCAGGATCACGAAGAATCCACACTCACCAACGTGCCTTGGAAGCCACTCCACACCATGGAGCTGGCACAAGCCTGGCAGGACAAGTCACCTTCCTCAGACAAACAAACATAGAGGACATGTGCTGCTCTAGCAACAAGTACACACTGATTTATGCCCAATGACCTTCAGACAGACCTTCTGAACACTCACAGGCAGCTTTGCCTCCAGCTAGAGCTCTTTAGTCTATAATGAAAATTATCAGGATCCTTGTTTTTTCATTCCTTCTCTCTTGCAGCACGTATGACCACACAGCAGATACCAGCAAATTATATGCATTTATATGCATATTATATGCAAGTTATTCAGTAACAGTAACCCAAGCAGCTGATAAATGAAAAGGATTTTGAAAAATGTCTTCAGCTGAAGAGAAATGAATTGTTCATTTTCATTGTTCATGTTCATTTCATTATCCACCTGGACTGCTTCATGCTAGTGAGGACCTCTAATTGCTCTTGTTTCTGGAAGCGAATACGTGGACTCTCTGACTGCGGTCACAGCCATGAACTTGGGCCATCAAGACATCCAAGCATGGTTTATGTCTTCTGCTTTCTGAACAGAAGCAAGCCTTTGAGCCTATTTGCATTCTGGAGGGGAACCCTCCAAGGCAGTTAGATTAACTCATCAGTAGTTGTATCAACAAGAATGGGAGCGGGAGGCTTCCCACTCACAGCACTCTTTCCTCTGTAAATGGAGAGCACGTCCTTCCCCGGCAGGCTGCAAATGTTTGAGCCTTCCAGCTGCTGAGCTGTTCTCTCAGCTCCAGCAGCCCCCCAGATGGGATGTGGTGGCCCTCTGAACCAAGGCAGAGGAGAATCAGAAAAGGACTGTGTAAGAAAATTGGTCCTGAACATTCCTGCCCAAACCCCTGGGGCATGTGCCATACAGCAGGGCACAGGCAGGCACAGGCAGATGTGGTGTCAGCAGCAGCACTGGCTCTGGTAGCCCAGGCTGAAGCTGGAGGGGAAGCTTAGCACAGCCTGAGCCTTACAGAAGTTCTATGGAAACACAGGGAACATCAACCCAGGCCTGCCCAAAGCATCACTGCATCTCTTACAGACGTATAATGTGGGAGCTCACAGACAGCATCTACATACACCTTCTGCTTTAAGAAGTCACACACCAAAACAGCATTATTTATTGCCAACAAAACTTCATTTTTCTTCCTCATTTCCTGCCTTTTTTTTTTTTTTTTTTTCTTAAACCCTACAGAAGAGGCAAAAATAGGCAGGGAAGTATAAGAAGAAGTCAGAGCTGAACAAAATGTTTTTTGTTATAAATCTGTAATGAAAGTAAAGAGACTATTTCCTGGGAAAACATTTCTCTCTATGAAAACAAGGACAACAGCTGGGGCTCTTTGTAAAGGTGTTTCTGGTGTCTCACTTGTGACACGCTGTATCTGCCGCACAGTACTCCAACATGCAGAGAACGTGTAACACTTTTCCCAGCAGCAAGGTTTCTGAAGAAGACCTGGCATCCATATCAGAAACCAGTGCTTCCCACATAAAGACATCAATAGACTGTACTTCCCAAATTTTGTATTCACTTTAGAGCTGGGAGAATTTCAGGCAGTGCTGAAACACACACTCCTATCTTGTTCCTTCTGCAGCCTTCTTTCATTTGTAAGGTAAAAAATAACCTTCGAAATAAATGTGTACTGGATCTCCTTATAGACGCCTTTTCAGAATTTTAGTCACACTTCTGTAATCTAGTATCCCCTCAGATTTGACTGATAAATACCAGTGCCTTACAGCAATCCATTTATCTACTGTCCCACCCTGCCTCTGTTTAGCCTTACCAGTCATCACTTTCCACCTGTGACATCAATCTACATGGTATCAATGTAAACTGTTTGTATAACAAAGTGTTTTACATTTTGTTGTCCTGCCAGCAAGGAAATGGATAAAATAGTATTTTGCCTGTTGTCTCCAACAAAGGTAGTATAATTGACACCATACATTTTGCAATAATAGATATGGAACCACACACTAGCCAGTTTTTCTCCTTAACCCAGCAGGGTTTACAAGTTTTACCACATCACTATTTTCATAACAAATACTTTTAAACAGTAGTTTTGGGGGTTTTTTTTGTTTGGTTTTAGTTTTTGTTTTTAAGAGGGATTTAAAAAAATCTGCTTCTTAAACCAAACTAAATTTTAAATACGTATTATTCATTTCTATGGCTAAGGTTTCTGTAGCTCAGGTTTGATAATGAGATAATTGCCTTGCAAAGGTCAAGAGAATGGCATAGTTTGCTTTCAGAGACTGAACAAAGCACTTGCTATGGTTCACTAAGCGTAGTTTCTGCATCACTCCACATCTCTTTGATTCATCTATTACTAATAATCCATGATACACTTACATTATGGACCCAACTATTTCAACAAACCTGTAATCAAGGAATGACCCTGAATAAAATACTCCACAGAAAGCAGATGGTAGGCTCATCAAACGCCTTCAAGCCTAAAATAACCTTTCCCATATAAAAAGGAGAGTCAATTAAAACTGAACTTTATATTCTGAGCTGGAGCTCAGAGTAAATAAAAATCAACATGATACTATTGTGTTTATCGGACCAAACTTCCAGGGCATTTCATTCATTTTTTTCACCGCCCCCACCCCCTAAGAGCAACCAACACTTTTATTCATAGTTCATTCAAAGCCTGTAATGTTTTGTGTGAGTGTGAGCAGACTTGACAGTTTGGGCCTGATCCTGAAAAAGCTTGACAGCACAAAACTGAACGTACTCCCAGCAGTCATGTACTTCAGTGGCAACACCATGTGAGGAAAGATCTCATCTGCCTGTTGAGAATGGAGTAGTAGAGCAGCACAGGAGCACCATCTTACAAAATGCCCCAATGCCACAGTTTGGGGCAGTGTTTCTCTGCCAACACAAAAAGGCCTGAACTGGGCACGAAGCTCACAGCCAGCATGCTCGAGTTTGGAAAAACAGGGAGATGACTCTCCCGTCACAGGAATCACTGAAGCCCTTCCCTCTCATTCTCATTATTATACATCAAACGCGTAATCAGAAATTTGCCCCCTAAGAGACCACAAGAGCTTCTGTGCAGAGATGTAGGGGGTCTCTCATGCAAAGGTGTACCCACCACTATGCAAACAGACTTTTCTAGCATTAGCTGCAGTGCCCATCCATCTGGTGACATGGGTAGTAAAACTTCATTCTCTCAGCATGGGTACACTGCTTACAAAACTGCCCTGCACCAATCACTGCAGTTACCCTGGGGGCCCACACAACGTGCATGCTGCCACACACTCCAGCACATCCGCTGTCCTTGGGTCGATCTGACACCAAAAACAAAGCGTGTGAAATCACCTGGCTGCTATCAGGTGTCAAATCTTGCAGTTCTCTCTGAAACACACCAATTACAGCTGACATTTGTGCAGGGCCCTGGGAGCATACGCATGGCTGGTGAGTGCTCTGCAACAGCAACTGGACACCCAGGGACTTTCTCCTATTTTGCATTTTTTAGCATATTGCACCAATAATGACTTCAAAAAAACCCAACACATTTGGTAAAGCTTCTGGAAAGACATAGGCTACAGGTGAATAGTTAAGGTAGGTGAATTTCAAACCCAGACAAGGTATGCATTCACTCGTACCAAGTAATTGTGCTACACACTCTACCCATACAACATATCTTTGTTTGTGCTAAACTCAAGTTGCAACACTTAGATCACCAGTGGCTAGAAGCCTTAAGTCTCAGAGAGGAAAGAGCACATTTGGTATTTAACTTTTCAATCATAAATAGCATTGGTTGACTTCCAAGGAATCACATCTTCCCTTTGAAAATCAGTGGACACTTAAAAAGACACGTCTTTACTTGAGAGACACAGAAAATAGCTGTAACATGACTTACCAAATTCATCACATATACTTTCATTTTCTATTAGGGTGGGGTGATCAAATGTATCCCGACAATAGAAGATTTGGGGGTTCTTGCTTGTTACTGCAATGCCTCCAAGGGCTAAAACAAACTGGTCTGTTAGTATCGAAGAAGGCTTGTCCTGAATGCGCTTTAACATGGAGCGGTATCGACAGTACTGGGGGTAGCTGAGAATCAGCAGGTTTGAATCTTCGTCATCCTCACCTGGAAAAACAGGAAAAAAACCCACACGCTTAGTACGTCAGAAAAATAAAAACCAAGAGCTGTAACTCAAGCATCTCAGAAAACGCATAGCCCGCAGTTCAGTCTTTTCTCAAGGCCTACCTTTTATAGCACAGTTTGGAAAGAAAGGTTAAAAATAGAAATTTAAAGGTTAAAAATAGAAACTTAAAGAAAGTTTATTAAAACAGCTTATGCTAGCTTTCTGTTCAGTTCTCCCATGCTTACTCACAAGGACTACCTGGATGAGCAAGAAAACACTGCTCTGCAGAAGCTGGCCAAGGGCCTGAATGAAAGTGTTCTCCAGACTTTGCCAACTTGGCTGCTTTGATAGAAATATTATCTGTCATTTTCACTCAGTTCCCCATACAGCTTTACTGCACTCATGTTTACAGCAGCTAACATCTTTAAAAAATAATAATATACAAGCCTCAGAGCATACAGCTATTAACTTTGCTTTGAAGTACCCAGAACTGGTACTACCAAGGGGCCCCTTGGCCAGGGAGGTGGGCTGCTCTGACCTGGTCACTGCTGCTAAACCCCAACAGGTGGAAGTAACTTTCCTCACATTAACTGCAAATGCAGCAGGACTCAATAAAACACCTACAGAGCATAACGAGCAAATGAATTTTAGAACAGCTTGTACTGCCGAAATGTGGGCTCAAAATGTAAAGCAATCTAGAGCTCAGACCTTTCCATTCCTCCAGGTTTTAGATGACATTATGCGTAAAGGCGGCAGATTTTGCAATATCACAATCAAGTGTCATCATATGATAACCAGCAGGAAATCCAAGAGCAAAAAAACCCAACCAGAGATGTAAACATGAGAAATTTCTCATTTGCAGGTATGCAGCCAGTCCTTAACAGCACTTCTTCTTATGCTCATTTTTCTCCTCAGAGCATGTCTTTCCAAGTATGCCAATGAAGACAAAGCAAGAGCATTCACTTTACCTTTTCTGCTGTGCTCTGGTTACTGAATAACTAAGCTATTTCTTCTTCCTGAGACAAAAGGTCTACTATTTAATCCCATTACCAATCCTGAAATCATCCTTCTTACCCTTAAAGTAAAAATCACTTCAGACATTGAGAGAAATGTCAGATCAGTTCTCCCCAACTAAATACGACGGCACTACTCATCTAGATTCGTGTGAGGCAATGGAAATGTTGACACATAAAAGGCTAAATTTTAAGAAGTCTCTGGAAGCAGATATATCACCTAGAATGTCATCTCTGCAGAGGAATGCAATGCGCAAAAAAAAAAATCAACACGGCAGACGCACTTGCGAAGTACTGTTTTTACAAGCACAGCTCCTGAAAGTCATCACTTCTAAAAACTCAGAACTCTCCCCACCATTCTGATGTAGGTGGGGAGATAAAACAATTTGTGTAAAAAAAAAAAAAAAAAAAAAGAGTAAGAGTAACACATTTTGGTAAACTGCACTGACATTACTTTTCTAGGAAAATAAAATTTATGGCCCTAAACCCTCTTCTGGTCAATAAGGATGTGGTCAGGCTTTTCTTTGTTTCAGCAAGTATCCTATAAGCCTACACAACAGCACAACTGAGCCCACTGCTCCTGGGAATAAGGCTCTCTCTTCTTTATTAGGAAACTCTAAAAATCAGATCAGGAAAACTGTTCTAGGAATTAACAAGCACATGATCCGTCCTTTAGCTCCTTCGAGAGTTTCCCGTATGCCTGCCTGACAGTTATTACTACTTTATACCTTTGTGTAGATAGCGGTGAGCTGAATCTGTTGATCTGACAGCACTTTTCTTATGCCAGGATGTGGTCAGCTTTTTAAACAGGGTGTATATAAATGTATGTCCCACGCGCCTTTGTAGTAAACCATTAGTTTCTAGACAAATGTGCTGTAAGTCCCTGCACAGAATTACACAAACTTTGTACCCCTGACAACTGACGACTTAGGCTGAAACCCCTGGCATAAATTAAAATCAAGTCATTTTTTACAGGATCACTTTTGTACATGCTTGTGCAACTCCAGTGAGTACTTTATGATGCTTTTATTTTTTTTCCTTTTTCATACCAGTTCAATAGATACACCTAAGAATGAACAAAGGCTGAATAAACTGAAGATTTGTTTAGTGAAAGACAAACAGTGTTCCTGGAACAAAGACTTTACTCCTCAACCACGCCCTCCTGAAAAAAGAGAAATCAAAGTAGACCAATCCCTAATAAAATGCAAGCCCAAAGAACAACTATTTTTTAATTCCAGCAAAATCTAACACGTGCCATTTAATGGTGGGTTTAGCGATCACTGACAAGTATTTTTCATAGATATGATCAGAAAGAGTTTACTCTTTAGAGAAGCAGAGCTCAAAATGCGAATTACATTTCTTTAAAATTAAGAAAAAACAACATATTTTCTAAAAATATTTAACTGATATATTAGGGAATGGAGATGTTCTATTTCTGAATCTCATTTTAGCTTCAACAGACAGAACATGGTAAAAGATAATACCTACAGTATGCTGCTTGTAAAGCTCAACTGAAATTACTCTAATCCCATGCTTATATCATAATTGTGTCATAATAACCCCCTCCAATGTCAATTTTTTCATTTATTTTTATATTTCAGGCTGAAAACAGAGAAACTGTAATTAGGAAGAAAGGTTCCATCCCTGCCTTCCGAGCACTGCCTAGATATGCACAGATGTAATCCAACAGTTCCCTTTGTGAGGGGTAAAGAGAGCTGGGATTTGGCACAGCCTGGCATTTATGTTGGATTACATGTTCTTCAAGTTGTCTTTGTAAGTAAGAGATGCATGAAATGCCAAACACAATGAATCTATGCAAGAACTGACTTTTCAAATCAGCACAACCATTTTTAATATGTAAGGCAAGACAATTAAATGCCCCAAAAGAAAAAAGAAAAAAAAAAAGCCTGCTAAAAGCATGAATTCCTAACAAATCCATCTAGAGCCAGAAATATTTATGGAGAGAGAAGAGAAATACAAAACTGTAACAGGCTTTTTGTTTGCTTGTTTCAGAAACATCAGCCTATAATGTTATTGCTAACTGCTATAATCTACCCTCAACATCAGTAAGCATTTTTTTCTTTAAAAAGACCTTCACACCAGGATTTTATAGAGCTTGATGGAAAAACTATGCATGTTCCTTCCTGTACCTAATTACCTCAACTGCAAAAGCTGCCAAGTATTTTGCCCTTTAGTTCTTTTAATCGTATTAGTGCAAATGCATTTGGATGCCAACAGAAACAAACATTTAAAGATTTTTGCTTAAAAGATTCCAAATATGTACGAGGCTGGTGCTAGGAAAGCACACTCCACTTCTTCCCAGAAAGCACAGAGTTATTCCTGCAGAAGAAATATGAATTTGTGCCTCTTGTAAGACTAAATGTCTAGTTTCGACCCAATTTAAGTAAAATAATGTCAATATGAACTGCTCTCACAATGATTTATGCTACCTTCTGTTACTTTATTACATTAGACATTCCTTTCTCTAAGCTTTATACTTTTCACCGTGCTCCTAGCAACAACATAAAGGCTGAGCACCAACTTTACGCGCCTGGCACCCTTCCAGGCTCGACTGTTATTGATAATTATATTGAAGTTTCAATTTAATTGCTACTCTGTTGTGACACAGAATATTTTTTGCAATTAGGCTTTTCCCATTTTCTGTCCATTCATTTTTTGTATTTGTGAAAACGATTTGCCCCCACCCCCCTCACCCCCAGCCAACACAAGCAGAACAATGATACAGATAAGGGTCTGTACATCTGTTACTGTCATTACCAACCCGGTAATGGGAAGGGGAAAAAAAATTTCAAGAAAAAAAAAAAAATTGTGCATATAATTTCTCAGAAGGTAAATTTCTTTTCAGTTTAAGTGCTCTTTTTCTTCTTACAGTTACTCAATGATTTCCTGTTCTAATTACAAGACATTATACAGAAAGTAATTTTTATAAAGGAAATGTACTAGAGCAGGAGGCTGAACAGCCTCACTTGCTTGGTATGGTTTGAAATTCCAAACTTTTGCATCTCTTTTATCAATCTGCTCTACCTTTGTGCAATATATTCTACCACAAATCTACCATCTCTTCTGAGGCAGTTAACACAAATGTATACATCAAAGGGGAAAACACACTTGCAGTTAAACTGCAGGGAAATAAAAAAAAAAATCAATTTTTTCCTCCTCACTGTAGCTGGTAAGTTGGAGGCAAGCCAAGCCTTGGAGTGGAAAATATTAAAAAGTAAAAGAAAAAAAAAAAGAAAGCTTGATTAAAAAGGCGAGAGAAGAGATATTCAGTTCTAAATCTAAATGAATAAGCCACAAACTATTTCATAAAAACATACTGTGACGTAAATTACACATCAGTATTGCACTGTTGTGGTTATTTTGAGAAATGGCTTGTACTGTAAGTCAGCTGGTAAAGCCCCACCCTTAATGATTTTGTAATTCTCCATACAGCAATCAACTGGAGCAGTCATGAAATTGCCAAGAAGGAAAACAGACAGAGCTGTAGAGAGTTTGTAATAAAAAGATAATGTACTTTTAACATAACAGAAGTAGAAGATTGGTTTTATTAACTAAAAAAACTACTTAAAAGGTCCCAGGCTTGCCATTTGTTTTGATAAATGTTGACACAGATCTTCATAAGATAAGCAATGGAAGTATCAGGGGAACCAGATAAAATGGGACAGTGCTTTGGTGTGTGGGTAGCAAATTGAGCAAGGGAGTTATTTGGAATACAGAGCGAAAATGAAGGAAGTTGCAGGGCTCTGTCCATCAGGCTCCTCTCCTGCACGCTGCCCTCACTACTCTGCCTCCTTTCATCACCCTCAGTTACTAAGGGAGTGTCCCGGAGGAGTCACATATCATAATTAGTTTATCATTCCTTGTATGCACAGCTTCGCCATACCATCAATATGCAGCAGATACAGAGGTAATGGAAGATACATCTGGATGTCTGGAGGGACTGTGAATGGCAAGGGTAGCCGTGCTGAAGGAACATGTCTGTGGCTCCCGACACGGGAGATCTCCTGACTATTGCAGTGCATTGTTCAGGTGCCACTGCCCTCCCAAGACCCCCAGCAATCCAATGGAGCACACATCATGGGACTCATTTAATCTAATAACACAGTTTTAATCTACGACAGTTGTGCAGATCCTTGTGTAGTCAGAGATCTCCTTCCAACCTGTTGTTTTCTAAGACATGGATCGACTCATTCTCTGGAGCTATTACTACCCCATCAATGACAACTGGCTTAGTCTAAAAGCTTAACTTGAAGATCAGATTAAGTGAGTGAAATGAATTCCACCTAAGTGACACAGCAGTCTGCCCTATGCTAAAGTGGTGCTCCAAATGCATGCTAAAATATCCCCTCACAACTTTTGCCATCAAACTAAAAGAGGTTGATCTCATCTGTAACAACAGTCTTTGGCTCTTCCAGCTCTTCAGATCTCTCGTTCTACTCCTTTGGCAAAGAAATACAGGTGTGTAGGTGAGGCAAAGACTCTACAAAACCAATGACTGCAGGTCAGACAAGCTCTGCACAGCTCAGAGCTGCCTGTTCTGATACAAACCCAGAGGGAAATAGCACAGTTTCCAGCAGACAGAAACGAACCTACCACACAACCACCTAAAAAAACTTGAGCCTCTCAGAAAGTCCAAAAGCAACATAAATAGCAGAAAAATGAAAGAGTAACCATGAGGAAGAAGAAGAAACTGGGTCTTCATGATCTCAAAATCTTTAAGAGGAATGATGCAATGAGAGCCCCTTCCCACATCACAATCCAGCTATAATCTGCCAAACACCTCCAAATCACCCAGGTAATGCAGTTGGCCAAGAAGCAACAACAATCATCACCTACACCACTGGGTACTCCCATGCAAGAAAAGATAGCTCTCCCAATGAAATAACCTTTGTGGGAGAATTCTGCCTGGCTCCCTGCCTGCCCACTTCTCACACTGAATTCTTCGTGCAGATACAAAGCTAAGAACCGCAGTAGGAATCCATGTCCCTTTGCACCAGGCTGCTGTGAAAGAGGAGCAACAGCTGAGGAGCTCAGGTAACTGCATCATCATCACAATGCATGCTCCAGCACACCAATCCACTCTCTTCTCCAGTGGTTAGGGAAGACTTCTCTTCCAATCCACTCTGCCTTTTCATTCCCACGGTCTTTATTTACTCTAGTAAAGCCACTTGATGTGCCTCAGCTGGCTAATTAATCACAAGACCTAAAAATATTAATCTAAGAATCATATTTCTCTCACAGATAAATGCAAATACAGTAATGATCTAGCCACATGAGATGGGACAGGAAATCTGTGGGTTTGGGTTTAAATAAATTTGGGTGAATTATTGCCACAACAGGGATACCACTTTGTTGGCTGGACCCATTCTTCTCATCCTTGCTTTGAGAACCCCCCTCTATTTGAATGCTAATGCAATCAAGAACAAAGGCAACATGTTGCAGGATACGGGAACACAGTGATTACATTTATGTTTACCAGATAATGATGATGTTAACAAGTTGCCTGTAATTCTGACATGGACGTTTGCCTGCCTGATTTTGCTTTTAAACTGATCAAAAGGCAAAAGCCATTTCTGCCAATACTGCGAATAAAATGTGCAGTCTTTCTGCATGTGTCAGATATTTCTCCCCTTTTAAGGACGAGACAGAGCTAATTCTCAGAATTTTGTGCCACTTCCCCAGCCCTCCGTTTTCTGTCACAGTGCCAGCAGAGCATCAGCCGTTCAAAGAATTCCTAAGATTAGTTTAACATTTGAAAGAAAGAGAATACTCACAAATCTACTGGAGATTGAAACTACTGTTCAACCAAAGAGCAACACAATCATTAAAAAAGAAAAAAGACAGCACCATCTAAAATATACTTAAAGCACATGGTTGAAGAAGAAGAACATTTTACACTCAGTTATTTGGATCTGAGTTGTTCTACTCCTACTTAATGGGGACAGAACCAGGTGTGATGATACATGACTGACAAGTATGTCTGCATAATCAAATCTTCTATAATATTTATCTCGCTAAATCACTTTAAATTCAAATCATAAATCCAATTTTTGAAAAAGCTGAAAGAAATTTAATACTGAAAAAGTTTCCAACCAGGCATTCCACATCCTTTTTCAAACCCTAATCCTATATTCAGCTCCTCATAACTGCAGCTCCAATCCCGCACTCCCAAGATCCTCCTGTGCTTTAGGAAGTGCCTCATAAACCTTATGAGGTGTTTCTAGACTCAAAAGAAGAGTGACTGACAATCATCATTTCCAGCTTTTATATAACCCTTCCATCCACAGGTCTCAAACTGCTTTATGGAGATGAGTAAAAATTATTATCCCCATTACACTGAGAGAGAAACTGAGACAGAGAGAGCTTAAAGGATTTATTCTACAGCATCAAGCAACTTAGAGAGCAAGGCAGAGAGCAGAAATTCCTGTTGGGGGATTTCTGGGTAAGTGAGAGATCCCTAAGTTTTCCTGGAAGAGAACTGACTGTCTCTGGCCATCCCAGCCAGCCTGCCTGCCTCCACCAGAGACAGGGGACAGACCAGGCTGGTCCACATTGAGGCTTCTCACAACCTTCTCTCCTGTCCTGCATGATTCCAGTGACTCCTTCATTTTATTTAGCTGCTGCCCAGCTGGCATTAACTTTCCCCTTCAGGAAAGGTTTTCAGAGCAGCACCCTCCTGCTGGACGCTGGTAACTGCTGTGATGATGGCTGGAGGAAAGCAAGACGATGATGAGGATGTGGCCAAGTTCAGTGCTGGGCTGTGAAATCATCTCCCTGCCTCCCAAAATTTCCTTCTTTCCTTACTCCTCAGGTCAGAGGCGTGGGCCAGCCCATGACCAAACAGCCTTGGATGGCTACAGAAAACCACTCTGAAATAAAAGGTTTTTAGAACTGCCCTATTAGCTTTCTAAAGCAGATGGAGATGGGGGGAAGGGGGAGATTGACTGTAGAAGGGAGCACATGCTGCCTGTCCTCTTGAATGTTCTGGGTCATGTGGACCATTCAGGTTGAATGTGCATCAGCTTTAAAACAAGTATTTATCCTGGTTGTCGTGGTTACTGATAAGCAGCTTCAATTCTGCTGATAACAAAAAGAAGAAAGAATTAAAAAGGGGAGGGGAGCTGAAAACATAATTTGGTAATATGACGAAGCCAAGAAGAGGAATTAAATCACATTAAACAAGCCAATTGTACTGTAAATGGCTCTGCTTCTGTATTTGCTTTTAAATCATCTAAGGCTCTAACATGGCAGCTGCTTCAGTTTTAACAAACAAACAGTAAAAATCCCTTTTAATAACGAAAGGAAATAATGATATACTTTTGCTTTAGCTGAATTCAAACATAATTTAATTTTTCCTGAGGTGAGATTTGCACAGGGAACAATCAGATAATAAGTGTTATCATTCTCATAGACAAAACTGAACCAGCACTTTGCAATTCAAAGTGCTATTTAATGCACCGTTTTCAGCAATCTCTGAACACCATCCAACATACCAGTGAACTACGCTTCAGTACTTACACATAAAGCCTGATCCTGCAGATACTTGAGCATGAGGGTTATGCTACAAACACAAGTACTTCCACTGCTGCTGAGGCTGAAGTTACACATTCCCTACAGCACCTTTGGTGGGGGGGGGGGGGGGTGTCACATCCAATAACTTACCCTACAGCACCTTCTCATTATCTGTATCATTATTACTACTTCTATGATTATGTGTCTTGGTCTCCCCTTCTGAAGGGTAGCACTGCACAGAGAAAATACTGAAGAATGAAAAACTCCACTCTTGCAGAGAAACATGCAACTGGAGCCCCTGGTAAGAAAGGGGCACACATTTGTACAGCGATGATAATTAACCGCTGGAACAACGAGCTCAAAGATGTAACAGCTTCCCCCGTCCAGCACTCAGGACTGAACTGTTTTTTTCCCAAGATATTCTCTGGACTGATGAATTTTAAATTTGTGGTTTGTTATTTGCCTTCTGTGCTGGAGAGGCCCATGACGAATCCATACTTGTGTGGGAAAATTCTAAAGCATGAAAAACTGAAAAGAAGTGGAAAGTCACTGAGAGTTAAACTGAGTTACTGGGCTTAATATCAGAGTAACCAGGTCTTCTGTCGTCTCTCTCTAAGCTCCACACACCATTCAAAGACAAATGAGAAGCAAATGCAGCTTCACTTATAAGGGACTGTTTCACCACCTCTTCCATGCGGCAGAATCAACCGCCTTCATTTTCCATTGCACCCAAAAGTATGAGTCAAAAGCCTTACTTCGGTGTCTCTTTCACTATCATTCTGAAAATTCGGAGGAACTGCGCCCTCCTCGAAATAGCAACGGCAGAAGCTGCCGGTCCCAGAGCTGTGACACGAGGGGTGGAGGGTGGAAATGGTCCAGTGATTTAAACAGTTGAGCTCTGCTTTTGACGTTTATGCCCTCTTTGAAACCCTTAATGAAGTAACAACCCCGTTAATTCTGGCAGGGTATTTAGTACACATAAAAACTGCATTATCTACTATTTACAATTTACTACACACAAGCAGTATCTGGCTCTGTATAAAAATAACAAGCTCACTGTAACCCTCCGCTCCCTAACCATACTGCTGATTTCTTTGACACATGGAGAAGTGCGAATAATTACATTTTACTGAGTGCGTCTCATTACACTAAGTTAAGATTTCCAAAGCTGCAAAAATATGCTTTTCAATTTCGCTTGTTTCACTCTGAAGACAGTTAGTAAAACCTTCAAAAATTATCATCAATATGGACAAAAATTGTACCCTTCTCATGTGGACATTTGACAGAGGGATAATAGGGTCTAGAAACACCACAGTCAGACGTTGCTTTTCTATTTAATGTTTCCTTCTGTGCCAAACATAATATAACAGACAAGTGTTAGAGAGACATGCAGGGGGGAGTCTGAATAGAGAGCTTTAAAAGAGGTCCTTAATAGAGAAGCTTGTATGCTTAGTCTTCAACAACATTCAATAGCAATTTATTTGCAGCCATTTTCTCATGTAACCTTTCACACGGGAGCAGATAAGATAGAGCACAAGACAATTTGTCAACTGCCAGATATGAACAAAAGAAACCATTTTTAATAAGCTTCAGTGGCCCCTTGTATTTGTTTTGCAACATGTTAATAACTTTTTTGGAAGCCAATCAAAGACAAGAAGAGAAAAAGAAGTCAAGCTGGGAAATAAAAACCACAGTTAAAGAATTTTACAGATAAACTTGTGTTATCATCTGCAGTGTAATAATGCTTAAATCCAGGAGCGGTAAAGAATTAGAATTAGCATGATGCCATTTCTTTAAAAAGAAACCAAACAAAAATGCCAGTGTCCTATATATTTTTCCAAGAATTTGCTGTCCTCTATCTCATCCCAATGTAGCACATATTTGTTCCCCAATAGAACTTTATTCAGGTTCCCCTCCTTTCCCAGTGACAAGATGAAACTCAACATGAAGACTATCACGAGGAAAGGCCACACGGGAGTTGCCAAAACCAGGCCACTGACCCACCTGCCCTGCACCACCCTCCCCCAGACACTCGGGAATTCTCATCAATTAATTCAACTCCTCATGTTGCACCAAATAACTCCCAAACTGCTGCTCTGAAAAACAAACCAAATGTAGCTTTAAAACCTGTTACAGGTATATGAGTAAGTCTGTGGTTGCCCATTTAAGCCTATCCTGCATCACAACAAAGCAGATTCAAGCTGAAAAGGAGGAATAGGAAGGAGGTCTAAAGTTAAAAGGAGCTAGCATACTCCCCTGTCTAGGATACCCAGACCAAAAACAGAGTGATATGCAGGGTGAGATGGACAAACCAACTGTGCTGAAGTTCAGCAATGCCTTCATGTGTGACCAAGGTTGTATCATTAGGTCTTTCCGTGGCACAGCCTCATTTCTGTGGAAAAAGAATTAGTCGCAGGCATGTGAGAGCTTGTGGGACAATTGCTCCTGATCCCTACCCCTTCCTGCAGGCACAAGAGGAGGTGCAGAGAACCTCCTCAAAATGGTATCTACCAATACCTGTGCCAAAAAGGTTTCTGCAGCACTGAGGTTCAATTGTGGGTCCAAATGCTCATAACGAGCCTCCAGTCCCATTTCTAAAGTAAGTGTCTTCTGGCACTGAAGAAAAAAGAAGAATGCATCAAAATCCCAGCAACATACTCTGAAAAAGCTGATGAAGTGTTAAGCAATTTCATTAACGTTATTAAAATGGAGAAAATTCCCTTGGAAAATTTCACACAGGCTTTCCCGTCTCACTGCAAATTACTCATGGCCTGAGAGACGCTGAGGAGCAAATGGAGAGAAATAAAGCTTCTCTCCAGTGAATTTGGACTGAGTCCTAGACTCTCTGGTAGAAAGACCAGCCTTGTGGGCTTCAGTGAGAACAGGGCTGGGTCCTTTGAACTAGATTATTATGGCATCTCTAAGAGAGGTACAAAAGTATATGGTGAGAGAAGATGCACCAAGAACAAAAGGAGCTGCCAGTCAGATGACAACCCTCCTTGTTATGATGATGAAAAGACTCCCAGACTTCAGCAGACACACACCTGCAGAGTTTAGTATCCTATACCCAAAATTAGATTTTGCCTTCTAAGGACTTTACAGAGGAGTCTGTTATCCAGTGAAGAGAAAGAATAGAAGCATTTGCTCTTCAAGAAAGAGAAATGGCCTTTTCAATAAGAAAGGGCTTCCTGTGATGGGAACCTACCAGCCCAGCCCCACAGTCTTCCTGAGAACTACAGGATTTCTCTTCCTCTTCTGCAGGACCAGGAAACCATTCCTGGAAAAGCAGAGAAGCCGTGCTACCTGAATTATCTGAAAAGGCCTCAGGTGGAGGCAGGGCGAGAAAGGATTTCGGGACAAGTTATGCCTATGAGCTGAGGAGAACAAGCAAGTATCCTCCCACTCTTTTCTCTAGGCACACTCTTTCCAAGTTTTGAGTGAGAACGACAAGTCTCCAGCGAATCCGAACAGGAAGGGCCCGGCAGAGCCGGAAAACACCAGGCAGCTTGTGCTCTGCTCCCAATGGGCTTCGGTCCCACACCCAGCAGAGAGGAAGGCTCCCAAGTAGAAAACAATCCTAACACACTATCTACTAGTCTGGAACCTGCTCTAATAATAGATAGCACTGTCTATTTCAAAGCACTTAATGGACGCTAATTAGTCCTCAGGGTATTCCTATGAGGCAGGTAGATAGATAAGTATTATTTCCCCTGTTTTACATATGAAATAACTTCACAGGAGATGTTCTGACTTGCTTAAGGCCACTGAATGAGTCACTGAGCTCAGCACTCAGCAGGTCCTGGCTCCCAGACCTGTGCTCAGACCTCTCAGCCGTACCTCTTTCAGAAGTGCAAAATCTTCATTTCAAACGTGGAGGGAGAAAGGAAAGAAGATCAAGGAGGGTTGATAACACTGGGAAAAAATATTCTCTGGGAGAGGAGCTTCCAGAAGAGCGACAAAACAAAGCCACGTATCTACCAAACGCTAGACACCAAATCTAGGACAAAGAGAAAGATGAGAAACACACTCTGATACAAAATTGCAGGAGTTTATTATATATTCTTTTTAAGCAATCACAACAGTTTACTGTGATTAGTAACCACTGCTAATGTGAGTTTAATAGCTTTACATTCCAAATTTCTAGCACGGTCGAAGCACGCGAGGGCAGCAGGCAGCAGTCCTGGCTGCACACAATGGATACGCTTAGTGCATACATGTCAGATACGTGCCCACACCCACGAAGTCACACTGAGGTGGTGTTGTTCCACCAGAGACCTTTGTGACTCCAGATATCACACTGCCTGGGTAGGCAGGAACATTATCAATGGATTTTGTATCTCTTTGGGAAAGGGCAGCAAACGGTTTCAGCCACCATCTGCAAACAGCCAGAGCTTACAGGACACCAGACATTACATGGCACATGCTTCCTCCTTCAACAGCCTTATGGACTACCCTCCACTTACTCCTCTCAAGCAAGGTGCTGCATGGACTGCTCCTATCCCTGATTCGTGCTGAGATCACCAACACACATGGGATCCACATGGAGATGAGAGAATAACAGTGCTGACCACACAACTCCCACTTTTTTTATTCCAGACACCCTGTCAGTGCATTTCTTGCTCTTAACTACACAATTAAGTGAAACAGGGTCCTTGAAAAGGTGAATGCACTGTGTCAGTCCCTCAGAACATTCACCCATTGTTTGTGCTAAAAATAATAATTTTTGCTTCTACGGGATTCAAGGACCAATCTCCAGGAGCTACAGACTACAAAAAACATTACTTATTTTTCAGAGGGGAAAAAAAAATTATTTATACAGTGCATTATCAATCTCAAACAATCGTGTTTGAGCACAAGTTTGATGAACTATATGCAGCATAATACAGCTGCTTTGCATTTTGATTCCTTTATTTATAGTGCACAGCAAATTAATAACTCAAAAATGTTGTTTCAGGCAAAGTAATGGACACACAATAAAACTATTCATTTCCTCAAAGGTCACTCCAGGAGAAGCATACATTGTTTTGAAGCCTACCAACAATGCTATTGTTCCAAAGGAAAGTGAAAATATATAATGAGCAGTTAGTGCCTATATCTGCAGCGGAGACCCTGGGCTAATTTAAAGTGCAATCTTAAGGCAATCAATCATACTCTAAAATTACTTCATTTTCCAAACTGTTTATACTTTTTAAGTTACAAATCCACTTTCTGCTATTTCAACTCACGATTTACAGCTACAGATTTAGCCTGCCTTGGCTTGCTGCCAAACTCTAGTCATGAGGGAGCTAATGATCTGAACAGATCAGTGTTTTATAATGGAGAAAAGCGCATGTAAATTTCCAGCATGTCTGCAAGTAATCAAGGCATGCTGACTATAAATGAGGCGGCCTCACATTTATTTTAGGAGAAATATCTTAAAGCCCCACTTTTTATCCGGGCCAACAACAAAAAAAAAAAAAAAAAAAAAAAAAAAAAAAAAAAAAAAAGAAAAGGGAAAAAGAAAAAAAAAAAAAAGGATCCTTCATAAAAGGTACTCCAAGATTATTCCAAATGATTCTAAATGAAACTGCTAGGCAAACAATATGTTAAAGAATAGTACAATAGCTAATTTCCTTTAGTGTTTCTATCTCAACCAGATCATATCCTTATCATGGCAAGCTGGAACATTAAACTCTCTAGTTCATGGAATCAAAACACAAGAGTGCTTCATATTACATTATAGAAAAATGAGCCATTCCCTACAAACAAGGTCAGATTTCTGGAATGCCAAAGGTCTACATTTAAACAAAGCTGGGAGGAGGGGAGGTTTTGCCCACTCTGCTCACTAAAAAACACTGGGAAACTAGACCAGCAATTTAAATTTGTTCTAACAGTTAAAACAGTAGAGGGAAAGCAAGAAGTCTCTTTGGAGATGATACTTAAATTAAGTATGATCTTTATTGTTTCATTACAGTGGCATAGCCAAATAATGACTTTCGTGTTACTGTACAAATAATGCTGGATCCTCATTTTCTAGCGGAAATAATTACGCTATTCTATCATTTTCTGCTTACTATCAACCTACAGCCCCCTCCTCACACAGGCAATGGGTTGTGCTAGGTTTGGGGCTGGACTGAAAGAAGTTCCAGATTTTCTCCTTTTTTAAAATGCGAGGGAGGCATATTCTGACTCCAAAGTGGCTTTAAGAATGGAGCTATAAATATTCTCGTGTTGTACTTCATGAAATTCAATCCATCATGATGGATATTTCTGTTGTAACATTATTACATGCCTAAACTCAATTGTATAATTGGATAGGGCCAGAAACAATAAGCTGGCATTGCCTTGTTTCAGCATACTACAGCTTTAAAATACCTGTAATCATAAATCAACATAATTATTTGAAGTTCTGTCACGAAGCAGAACAAGAAAAGAGAAACTAAAATAAACTAGCTGCTGAAGAATTTCATTTTGCTTTCTCGAGACTGAAATTTTTTACCAGCTTTGAGCCTTACCACCACTACCACTGGGAAAGCCTTTTCTCCTCTCTGGTTGCCCTGATAGTCACCTCCTCCAGAAAGATTCTGCTTCCTTACAGCTTTCCAACACAACCGGCAGGGCTCCACTGAGGAATCCCGCAAGTCCGCAGTACAAAGGATGGGTCTGCGCTGCAGCCATTGGGACCAGGGGAACAGGGAGCCAGACTGGAAGGGACAACTGAAGTCTGTCCTTGCTGTGGGAGCAAAGCCAACCAAGCATTTTTTTGTTCCAGCCTGTTGGATATTTTGCTACTTATTGACACAAAATAATTTTCTAGCTCCTCCCCTCTCTCTCTGCACTTCTTACCTCATCACAGTCAGGACCAAAACTAACTGACCCTTTCTTGCTGTTTTTCTACCCCCAGGACCACCTATAAATGCGAGCTGGGGGCAGCTTTGATGGACAGCCCCTGGATGTGAAGAGAGTTTGCTGCTTGTTGGTTTAATTTTAATAATTGCTAAGCAACTGCCATTGGGAGCTGAGCCCTGGGAGATCATCACCCAGCTGAGGCAGAGGACAGAGCAGAGATGAGCACAGGTGCCTTCCTCAAAGTGCAGGGAAACACCACAAAGTGCTACGGGATGGGCTGCATTGTGCTACTGGGAAAGGCAAAAGCACTGGTGGTGGCTCAAGAGTTTCTTCCTTCCCCTCACCTGCAGTTGCACATCTGTTCTCCAAATCTCATCTCCACCAACCTCCCAGCCACGCAGGGCTTCATGCTCACTGGAGGCACTGGGCTACAGCACGACTGAAGTTAATATTATAACATGGAATCCTCCTCCTACAGCTTCACTCAAAAAAACCATTTCATTCACAGTGACAGAGGTCTCCCGATAATCTCCTTGTTCTGTTTTTCTTGCTGCTATTACAGAGGTTTTTTTAAAGCTCTTTTTCTCCCTTCTTCCTCTTTTGATCTTTGCAGGCCTCGAACAAAGTATTTTATTACTTTTGATACTTATGTGAAGAATGTTAAGTTATTCATAAATACACTCTTTTGGCCAAGGTGCTTTCTGGATACCAGAGCTCAGCAGCACATATAGATATGTGCAGTTTCACCTGAGATGACTATGTAGACATCTACATATGTCTATGTAATCATCTGTTTGTATATACATACAGAATAAATTATTCAATTATTGTAAGATCATTTAAAACCTTACTTTCTCAAATTCTCAAGTTTTACTCTCTCACACTGTGATATCATAAATTGGAGAAGTAGCTGAAAATAGGTAAGACCTGAATTTCCTCAGTCAAAGAATGAAGTTAAAAAAAAACAACCTTCCATTTCAGTATATCTGAAAGAAGCAAAAAAAGATGAATAAACAGATCTGGGGGAAACAGGCAAGTCAACTCCAGCTCAGCAAAAATTTTTAAGATAAAAACAAATATAAATAAAAATAGGAGATATAAATAGGTGATGTGAACAATTCTCAAGAACAAAAAGGCATTTGATATCATCTGAGTTGGTGTCACAGGGTGGCTATTAACTGGCATAAACATGCATTTTCAGTCCCACTGAGTCACCCAAAAAAGCTGGCTCTGAAATAATGAGGTTGATGGAGCCTGACATCCAGTTCTACTTTTCTTTACTTCAGCTTGGAACTGTTGCACGATTACGATACAGAACATCGGGATACGATAAACAGAACTGAAAAAGGGAAAGAAAACAATTTTTTCCCCTACAAGTCAGGTTCGGTGCTTTTGCCTATTAAAGTAACCAAATATGTTTCTCTCTGAAATCAAAGCCAAAAGGCAGCCTGCCAGCCACAGTTAACAGATAAATCAATGTTCCTGAAGGGCGGGCTTTTCTGTGTTGGGGGGTTTCTGCCTGACAACAATCTTGCGGCGAGCAAACAGAACACCCACCGCACATCTTGTCGATCGACTCGCATGAAACGGGGAAGGAAACGCAAATACTTTTGAAGATCTGGGCACTGTTTGGAAAAACTTCGTGTTCTAACCTCCCTGTCAAAGGTCATGGTTTTCATAACCACGAAGTCTGCAGCTATTGTAAAGCCCACCTCATATAACATGTAATTGCAGCTAATTTATCACTAAGGTCATTGTATACTAGCTAGGAGTTTGTAAACAAGAATGAATCACAGGTTTCACTTCTGTGTCCCTTTCAAACTGGAAGACCTAACAGTTCCCTGCTCCCACACAGAAAATAGTATTGCTTCTATAAACCTACTCAGGTCTCCTTGCCAGCAGTTTCCATTTAATTAAACTGACAGCAAAACAGGGCCTTTGCTAATGTGATCCAGACCAGTTTGCCTTCAATGTAAATTCTCAGGCATGAAATTACATCTGAAACAGACACAATAATCCCTCTATATCTTAGTCATAAGTTTAATCTATACTAAAATAACATTTTCTTTGTCTATATTGAAGTCTGTTTTAGAATTCAGTGATCTTTTCTTCTTTTCACTGTTGAAGTTCAGGGAATTATTCAACTTCTATTCACCTTACAGTCAATTCAGAATTTTCTTCTTGTCTGTAATTTACACATTCATTGTTGGTTTCTAGGTCATGGGTAGCAAAATGATCTCACATGTGAGAAACCAGATTCGGGACCTACTTCAAACTTTCACTTTCTGGAAATGAAATAGACTGGTAGCACAATAAAACTAGTTCACAGCTGTTTAAAGCAATCTGAGTTGCCTAAGCTAACAGCCTGCTCTTTCACACAGATCTTCGGTCATCTAGCTGTAAAAAAGAAAACTGATGAGATTTATAGGTACTTTCAGTAAAATGAAGGTGGGGTTGTTTGTTTGTTTAATGACCCACATCATTTCACTCTCATCTAATCAGTCTCATCAGTACTCAACTGCTGCATTAATTCCTACAATGCCCAGGAAGAACAGAATATGCAAAAGCACAGTTACTGCACAGTAACCACAGTGTTCATGATGAGCAACTCAATAAACTGCAGGGTGCATTTATACCAGATGCAAGTGAGATGGGAATGTCTGAGAGACGCCAAGCATTTTGTTCCTGGCCCATGGGCTGCCTCCTCCTGCACCAGCAGGAGGACAAGCCTGGGGATGCCACAGCTCCCCTGCAATTCAAGTCTACAGTATCAGAGGGTTTGAAAAACAGGAAGGGATGGTAAAATCTGAAGAAATCACAATTAGTAGGGGAAGGGCAAATAACCAATCTTTTCTCACTAAAGCCAGCAAGCTCTGCAGTGTGACTTTGTCAGTTAAACAGTGACTGAAATAATGCTCCCCCAGACTCCCAACCTGGCAGTCAAGTCTAGCAACACTACTGGAAAAGCTGCTCTTCTTTGCTGCTCCGTGGATTCCTGACACTGCAAGAGTACATCACTGGAGCAATGCTGCACTGGGTCTACAAGCTCCGCGGGAATTACACAGCACTTAGACAGCAACACGGAATGATACATCAGGACATTAACTCTGAGGTACTGTGGAGGGTGGCCTGAGCTCCAGAGTGCCTAGCAGTGACTGTCACCTCAACATTTTGATCCTTGAAAGGAAAACTCAAGTCTACTACAGTGCAACTGTATTTCTTCTGATGACAGCTATGTAGGTAAACCTAATTGTTTGAAAAGGGAAAGCTTGAAGCCACTCTGAAGACAGATTTTGGCTGAAGTTATAGCACCGAACGAAACTGAGGATCCACTCTGGTATAAATCTGGTCTCTGTGTTCAGAGAGGACTTCCTGGCTTTGAAGCCATCAGTCATTGGCATGAAACTGGAGTCACTTTATCAGGTAAAAGGGAATGCACAGCACACAACTACACCTCCTAGGAGCCTTGTGTCCTATTCGGCTTGGGCAACCTGGCTAGTGAACTGACTGAGGAATGGAGATGGTAAAAAATTCTTATTGATAGCTGGGGCAAAGGAGCATCCAGAAGGAAACTGCAGTCCCATTTTTTCTAAGATCACCATCCCATTCTGTCATGTCTTGATAACCTCCAGTGATGAAGTGCCTTGTCAGCCACACTGAGCTTAGAGCACTCCTTGTACCACCTGTGACTCCTTGTACCACCTGGGACTGGGCCCAAGGGCTCCTGTTTCTGAGAGCTTGTCCTCCTGCTAGAGATGCTACAACCTTAAAACGCGTAAGTGATGAAACCACTGGAAAAACAAGAGAAAATTCAACCACTGCGTATTTTCCAAGTTTCTCCCAACCAAACATCTGCAAAACTTTCATCACATGCCCCACTAAAAATACCTGTTGCTCAAGAAATGTTACATGACTTTAAGTAGGAAATTTGCCACATGCCCAGGAAGGTATAAATGACGCTTTCAGACAAACACACCGCATATGTTTTTACAGCCTGGACAATAAAAATTTCCAACCACTGTTGGAATAAGAGCAATTATTCTTCGAATTCTTATTCTTCAAATAAGAACTTTAATTGCACTGTTCTCCTAAAAAGTAGAAAGTGCTTCTTTAAGAAAACCAGCCATATATTAAGCAGTCTGACATTCTTGGGAAAAAAAGAAAATGTTACTTTTGTGGGAGAAGACAATGGTCAGACATTACCATGATCAGAAATAATGACAGGTCCTTCTGGCAACTGCTCTCCTGCTTCACTATTCATGGAAGTCTCCTGTTCTAGAAACAACACTTAACAAGTGTTCTCATAGTAAATGTATATAAACCTTTTCTTAACATTAAACTGACTTCAGCTACAAGGTGATGAAGGAAAAAGGGTCGGATAGAGGATAGTAGCCTTTCTTCATTTCTGCCTTCCCCAAGACACCAGAAATGGCAGAGAGGTGCTGCTTTGTGCAAACACCGTACACAGCTGGCCAGAGATGAGGGAATGACTTTTCATGTTAACTTAGACGGATTTGCTGATATGTCTGATCAGTTAAAAGTCTCTCAAAGAGGCAGAGAAACTACCAACAGTTTCTGCTGCAGAGGGTGAAAAATGCTCATATTCCATTTGAGCAAATATGCTGGGCTCATGTTATCAAACACGTGAATTCCTGTCCACACTCTCTCCGTCTCTCCTGCACACCCTGCCATCAAAATAGCAGGGACAAAATTGGCCTCATTTCCTGTATATTTCATACAGACCCAAACATTCTTAAGGATGTTGTCAGGGAATATATTTTAAGGCTGCTATGCTCACATCTGATCTCCTACTCTATGCTTTTAAGATATTAAATAGGCTTTACCCAATAAATCACATGTTTTGTGCCTTGGAATCACATGGTATCTGAAATCACCAAAGGCTAAATCCTGCACTACTCACATTCATTATATGTGAGTTGGAAGGCCCAGGTCTGAAAAATAAAGTAAAAACTGAGCACCAACCTTCCCTGCAGGGAAGGCTAACAAAAAAACTTGAGCCACACATCAAAAAAACCATGGTGACAAAGTAGAGAAGTGGCCCTAATTGCTATCTCCTGCCATCCTCACCCCTGCTCCTATCAAGCTTTGTACCACTTCTTTCTCACCCCATCACGAGGGGATCAAAGCTGGAGGTCACAGTGGAGTATGGCCTCGGCACTGACCTTCTCACATGTCCCAGGCCAGTCTGAAGCCTACAGAAATAAGCACTGGCCACCCAAAATCATCCAAGTGGGATGATTATCCCAGAGGCTCTTTCCTGTTGAGGGCTGTAATAGGTGGGCAGGCAAAACAAAACAACTCACTCTCTAAGTTTTTCACAAAGGCAGACAGAGCCCGATTTCCCTGGCACTCACACTGCTGCAGGGTTTGTTACGAGCTCCACAGCAGCAAGCCTAAGCCCGTGGCACAGCACGGAAGAGTTACCACAAGAAAGGGGAATGCTTTGCCTACCTGAGCTGGAAGGCTGCTCCATGGGAGGAGCAGCACAGGCAGCCGAGGGGGCTGAGCGCCTCTCGGGGGACAAACCCCCTGCCCTCGTTCAAGCTGACCAGTGCACTGAAATACCAGCAGCCTCCCACACACGAAACTGCAGCATCTAATCTTTGATGTTTTACAATAGCACAAAGACAACATATAAAACACATTCAAGAAACACTGTGGGAAATGCGCCAGCACTTTAAGGAACGTTCCCTTTGGACACAAAGCCTTTTTTAGCCAAACCACTATGATTTTGTTTTAGTGACTCATACAAATGGATTCTGGATTAAGGTTTAAAAATGGGATATTTTCTCTTCTGCTCCTAGGTTCACCTCAAGACATGTGAATGAAAAAATAGCAGTAAGAATATTAGGCTGGACTTATGTTCACCAACAGACACTAAATAGGGATCTACTAAATTTGTAAAGCTTAGCTGAAGTTTCAAATATACAATTCTGAAAATGCAATTCCTCCTGAAGTCGGGCTGGGCAAGGATCGTAAAACTATAAAAAGATACTTTGTCCCTAAAGATTGCAAGAAGCTAATCATTAGCCACCTGTTTATAGTGGTTACCTTTTTATTACATTATTCTGATATTTTTCCTTCACAGGGACCTCCTCCTGATTTGTACCATATGGGTAACAAATAAAGTCCCACTGTCTCTAGGCAAAGTGTTTTTAAAGACAAAGACATTTGCCAGATTAAAAACAAACATACAACTAAAGTGTACATAAATTTGTGTTTGACTACTGTTGGGCATCTGGAATGGCCCACATTTTCCTTGGAAAATTCTTCTTCCAGTTTTTCACACAAATGACAGTAAAATATGTACCCAGCAGCAAACAGAGAACTAAATTTAAAACGCACTTTCAGACCACTCTTTCATTTTTTTCTTTTTAACTTCTCTTTTCCAGGGCAAGAGAGGGGAGGAGGGAGTTTGTACCAATGTTTTGAAGTACTGTAAGTTCTTTTGCCTTTTAACAGAAATATGTAAACAAGGTGTATGACTGTAGGGTAATGTTCTAGTCACAAAGCATTCAAGAGCCAGAGTGAAGCTATTTAAAGAATGGAGTATTCAATTCCTGAGGCCAGATGCTAGTATAAATATGAAACTATGTTCACACTGCAGATTAAATTATTTTTAGTTTCTGCGTTTGAACTGCCAAAATTATTTGGGGTTTTTTTTTTTTTTTTACTGTACCACAGAACTTACAGGGCCACATTTTTATGTATCTGAACAGAGGATTAAAAACATCATCGTAAAAGGACTTTTTCAGCTATTTTCTCTGGGCAACAAAACTAGAAGTGTATAGTGGCAAACACTGTCACAAGTAAGGGTCATTCAGGGAGTAAAAAAACTAAAGACGGAGCTGAAACATTCAAGATTCTTGAAACAGATTTTTATAGTAACTTATCATTTAATTTTCAGCCCACTAAGCTTTTAATTTGCAAACACTCAGTGTGAAAGAAAAGTGGAGACAGTGGTTTTAAAATAATTAAAGAGAAAAATATGCATTAAGATTACATTATACCCCGTCTACTGAATTTGCCACGAGAGCTCACAGATACTGCTAAGAATACCAAGTCACTAGTAATTAACTAAAACAAACAATCAATAATCCCATGACCTTGCCATAGCAAAACCATGCATGGATTCAAGAGAGAAAGACAATGACACAAACTGGCTGTGATAAAAGCAAATCCAGGCTCAGTGACTAAATGGGTGAGGACCTATCACTGACAAACACTAAAGCCTACAAATCACCTACAAGGCTGCCATGGACCCCCCCCTTGCTGATGACCACTTCACTGTTATTATTTTTTTGGTCCTGTAACTATCTTCTCTTTGCTTCATTAGCTAACAAGGATGGAAGGTCCAAGATGTATCTCAAGGATGTGATTTATCTGCTGATATCAGAGTGTTAGTCCACCAAGACACGAGAACTAAAACTGTAATCACATGGAAGGACGTCAACCAAGCCACAGACCCTTCCCACTGTAAATACCACAAATGCTCCCCTGGCAAGCCTGGATGTACAGCCAGGAGAGGGATGAGCAGAAAGACTGCAGCTTGGTCAGTCAAGAGACCTCCTGCAACACTGAGGAATGTGGAATTACTGAGCAGACTTGCTCTGCACCACACTGAACATGCATATTTTGCCGATGACTTACAAGAAGGATGAGGCCAGTAACACCACACAGCTGGCTGGGGGAGATGCTGGGAGGGGAAGGGGTCCTGCAGCGCCGGGGCTGTAACCCATCTAACCCTAATATCTAATATTGAGATGTGTGAACCGACACAAAGTACCTGCAGAGGCTCTGTCACCGCCCCAGCTCAGGAAGGCAGGGGACACCAGACTTAATTACAAACAGGTGATGTGGGACATGCTGAAAGCTGAACGTGCTCTTGGATATCACGTCAGATTCAGCCCCAGTTCCTAATTAACTGTTCTTATCAGGCTCGGATCTGGTATCACAACAGTGAAGCCTCCTTTTGGAGGACAGGCTGGCAATCCCAGCCTTTCCTGGGTATTTACAACAGGCTTTTAAAATGCATTAGCCTGCACTTTAAAGAAACCTGGGACCAGAACATCTGGGCTTTGGTTCTTTCGTTTCTCAGTAATAAAAAGTGAAAAAAATGATGCAGCTGTGGATAAAATGTTCAGGAACACAGCAGCTTCCTTGTCATCCTTTACCTATTTTCCCTTTGCTAGCCTCGTTCATAGGAGCAGAACAGGACATGGGGGAACTTGAAGGAGGACGAGAGGGAATGTTTCCCACCTTTTTCTTAAATTAGATATTCAGTTTGTTATAGGATCCTTGAATTGTGTGGGGATCTATTCCACTCATGACACACATGCATAACTCCCCTTGGCACTAATGGGAATGACGAACGTGTTGTGAGAGGAGAATTGCCCCCTAAAACTGCAGGAGTGTGAACAAGGTTGTAAATATATCTCAAGGTTCTGGTAACATTAGAAACCAGCCTAGCGAATTTCTCATGGTTTATTATGATATCACCAAATCCCCTCTACGTATTTATAGCCTTGTAATTCACAATTATTCTGGGTCCATAAATGTTTTTGGCATCTGAATGTAGAACTGATACTATTATTTCACATATTATGGTACCGTCCGTGAATGCTAAATTTATTCCAGCACAGACTCCTGGAGTTCATTCATCAGATATTTTATGCTACTGTTCTTTTAATGATTCATTTATCCCTAGTAATATTTGTATTCTGAAGTGTGGCGTCTCCAGCCGACAGCACAATGCTCTGCTGAATTATCTTTTTCTTTCACAGCATAACAAAGTAGAGCACAGTCAAATTGAAGATGGCCTTTAGTACACTGTCAGAACAATACTGCTTACCAAGCATATCCAGACACATTTCTCAAACCACATGTAATGCTCTGGCTGCCAACATGCTCATAAAGTCATTAACCGGCATCTTAAAATGAGGGTGTGATACATATATTTAAATGTTTAGGAAAATCATATGTGTGCTCTTCTAGAAGCTTATTTTGAATTTCAGCTTCTACATATATCAAGTATGCAGCAGTGCATAGATGTAAAAATTCACCTTGATTTTTCACAAGCTGCTAAAATATACTCCTGCTAAAATCATACACATTATCTATCACTAACAAAAGCTTCTTTATGCCATTAACTATTTGCCCTTCACAATATATCAGAGCAAGACAGAGCCAACCTGAAGGTTTACAGTGCTGAGGATTCATTTTTACAAGCAAATTATTATAAGCAGTAAAATTAAGGAGGAACTTACTTTACATGGTACAAATTTTACTAAATGAAGTAAATAAAGGTTATGCCACTATGTTCTCCAATACAAAACCTACCCAGCAAGTTACAATTCATGCTGTTACAGTTTTTAAATATACGCTTTCTCTATCACCCACTCCCACAAAGTGCACTCCAATTTATACACATACTAAGTTTAACCCTTCCCAAACACCCTCATCTACCAATATTCTCACCACACAAGAATCATCACACCAGAAAAGGCAAGTATGACCCAAATTAACCAAAAGAGATTAAGCAGTCAGAATATTGATATCAAGGGTATTAAAACTCAGATAAAAAAGGAGGGATTCCAGAACCACAGTCTTCTTCTGTGTACCCACACAGCTCCTCTTGGGGCTCACAAATGTGACACACAGTGCTGGGGGAGACCCCTGGGCTGCCCACATTGGGAAGGCAGATTTGCTAATGTCCACTCAGCTGCTGGAGCCAAGCCCCTTTCCATCCACAATCTTGCCAACACCTTCCTTTTTCCTTCCAGTGTTTCATCTCCCACCTTCCCTTCCTTGCCTGGCAAAATTCCACCTTGGCAAGCTGAGAGGCCATCACCTCCTGTTTCAGAGGACCCCATAAATGCTGACATGGCCCTTCACTGATTACAGCCGCAAACATCTTGAGGGTAGCCCAGCTTTTGCTCCTGTGTGCCTCTGTCCTATCAAACAATTTTGCAAACAAAAGAGAAAGGGAAGAAAAAGCAAGTCTCCTCCTTCAATTTCAGATGCACAAAGGATGCTCTCTCTGACAAGCTCCCATGGCACAAGACGGGTCATCTATAAGAAGATGAATATTGTATCTCAGAGAACAAGCACTGGCCTTTCTGCAACACACCAGTCAGAACTGGACTAAAATACTTAGGAAAACAGACAAAGACAGGCCAGGCACGTCGCAGTGTGCCTGTAAACAAAAGGCAAGTCGTCTTTCCAGGCATGGGAGTAGCAAAGAGCAACTCAAGAAGAGCAACTTGGAAGGGAGGTGGTGAATAAATTGAGTCTGGCTTTTCTCCTTTCCCCCCCGCTGCCTCGAAGGGAAATGACACCCAGATCTGGCCATAGTATCAACAGCACCCACAGCTCAGCATCTCAGCACGGCAGCACAGGTCACAATTCAGCCTGATTCATGGGCTGGTGTGAAGACAGCTTTGACGTGATTAACGGAGCGTTTGGAGTCAAAGATGACTGCAGGACTCCAAGTCCTGGGCTCCAGCAGAATTACAGCACAGGAAAGCAGCCAGGCAGGAAAAGAGGATGTCCTTGGGGCCCACCCAACTATACCACAACGTTATGTAGGTGCTTGGTTTACAAATCTCAGTACTCAGACGATTTCTGGCTGCTTGTATGGAAAGGACAGAACGCAAGAAAAAGGCACTGATGATCTAAGAGGGATCAACAGCTCCAACCAGCAACCATGTCACACAGAGGAGACCAGTGATCACCTCCCTCCACAGCGCTGGGCAAGGGAAGCGCAGGGACACAAAACAATAGAAGTCCTAAACTGGGTTCCCCTGGGACACAGAAACAATATGGGCAGGGACGGAAACTAGAGGGAAGGCTGGGGAGGAAAACAGCACCCTCTAAACCCAAAAATTGAAAAAAATATAATAAAGAAAAAAAAATAAAAAAAGAAAAAAAAGAAGGCAGCCCTTGAGATAAAGTCAGACTGAGAGCACAGCAGCGCTGCACCAGGAGGCACACGCTTCCCGTTACTGGAACAAAAACTCATGGTCAGTAAGAATTAAATGCAAGATCCAACAGTGACTAGAAGGGAAAAAATCCTGGAGAGCAGACACATGTGGGTTATTACGCAGCCTGGCAAGGTCAATCTCGGTGCTAAAAACAGACAAAAATAAAAAAAGCCATCAAACATTTTTAAAGGGACACTGTCCCACACTGGCTGCTTTGACATTGTCTGTGAATGGTCCTTATTTTTTATCTACTTATTTTGTAATTATGTAGGCTACCCTGTTCCAGCCAGAGGCTGCAACAAAACTCTTATTGATGGTGCAAACTGCTGCAACTTCGACTTTAAGAGAACATGGGGCAGTTCCCTCCAGTTTCACAGGCAATAAAATTTAACTCTTCCTCCTCTAGTTTTGCAGCAGTGATTCCTTCTCCAATTTTTCTGAATAGACCAGAACTGCAATTGCAAATGGCTGGGCTCTACACCAACAACAAAGTGCCCTGTCATACCAATACATAATTGAAAACGCTGACACAGTGACAACTACTATCAGCACAATTCTGATAATAATGTTAGCTTGTTCCTGCTGCAGGAACTGTGGGGGTGGGGAACAGGCACTGTGATTTAGGGGTTACCTAGAGAAAAGTTACCTGGGATTTGCTTACATTTCTTGGCATACCTTCAATATTTCAAAGAACAAAATACCCACATCCTTGATTTCCAGGGGTGATACTTCCACCCCCTTTTATAAAGGCTCAAAGGCAGGTCAAAGCTTGATAAGAAATCCAAATTTTATCTCTTTGATAAGGCACGCTTGAAGTTTGAGACGTATGGTGTTAAAACTCCTTTCAAGAGCCACAAATAGATGAAGCTCAACACAATCCAGTGGTGAATGAAAGGCTTCCATAGTCAGTGCTGCATATTAAAATGTTTTTGTCACCCCCATATGCTTCCTTTGTAATGAAGTAGGCTCTCCCCAGGGAAAGGAAGAAATCAACAGCACTTAAATCATCCCAGCATTGCTCAAGCAAACATGTGGCCTCGGGAAGGACCAGGTGTCTACAGACAATCTTGGAAGGACCCCACAAACCTTCTCCCAAGGAGGAAGAGGAAGGTGCAAAGGAGAACAGCAGTGGCTCCGGAGAGAAGGGTAAGTGAGAAGGGGGAGCCCCAAAATGCTACTGGAGGTAGACTCACTTCCAGGACAGAACTATTGGGGGTACATTGGATTTAACAACAGCATCATCACCTTTCAGCATTTAAAAGGCAGACAGCAACTGAAACAGATAAGCCAACAAGTATTTGTTAAACCAACCGGTTGACAAATAATAAAACATTTATCTTGCCCTCTTTAGGCAAGGCCAGACAAAATTGTCTGTCTGCTCAGAACCTCAGGTTATCTCTGATTCCAAACATGTTAACACCAAAGGTAACCAGTAGTTAAACCAAAAGAAGATACTGAACCAAACTGAAGCCTTCCTGCTCCAAGGCCTCTCTGAACAGCCATCCCAACAGAGTTTCCTACTCCACAGCCTGCTGGTGCTCTCGTCCTGCTGCAGCAGTGCTGGCATGTGCCAGAAGCTGCACAAACACAGAAGAAAAAGCCAGGCCACAGTCTTTTTTTCCCAAGGGAGCCATCCTTCTCCATTCAGGCTCCATGGAGCACAACAGACAAGTCATGTAATAGCCTCATCTATGGCAAAAGAACTGTATCAATTGGGCTGGTTAAAATGAGTTAGAGAGGTCGCTCTGACCCACAAGACAAAAAACAACATACGGTGAACAAGGGCAGAGAAGGGAAAATGGGATAATGGGACACTTACAGGAGCTTTATCAAGATCAAAATGGCATTCAACTAGGGCAATGGGGACAGGAAGGCACAAGGAAGAGGCAAAGAGTGCAGACAGACAAGAAGGGGAGGGGAAGAGGTAGAGGTATGACTTAGGCACAAAGTATCCAAAGTGGCTGTACTCTGAATAGCTAACAATCAGTTGGTCAGAAAATTATTGCATCAAGTTGAGCCAGGCGAGCCTGAACTGAGCAGCACACGACAAACAATGAGAAAGGAGAGTCGGCGTCAGACCAGAAGTCACTACAAGTGTCTGAGCACAGTACAGCTGCAGATTATCAGTTTCGATAATGTCACAGTTTAACTACATTATGACTGGATAACCTTCATGTGGAGAAGCCATGCCTGCTGCAAGGCCACTGGCAAGTGAAATCAGAAGGGCAATCCACCAGCCCAGTGCCCACTGGGTGCCGTGGGGTTGGCACCTTTCCGCAGAACGGCTCATCCCCGCTCTGCTTGTCCATCCAAACTCACTGCGTTCTGCCGTGGATCAGACCATTTCTACAGCAACGCAAGATCCAACGAGGAGCTGTGATCTTCCAGGCAATGATATGCAAATTCTAAAACTGGGATGGAGAAGGAAATGGGAGGGTGACCCAGTCCTGCAGTATCCAGCCCTGCCCAGCAAGCTCTGCTGGAGAGTTCAAAAGAGCTACTTCAAGAGAAGCAGGAAACAACTGCTGGAAAGCCACCTAGGGACTAGAAAAAGGTGACTGCTAGAATATATACCTCAGCTAGACACAGTAATTGATTTCCCTGGATTTCACAGGGAACAAAGATCCAGATTTTATACACTCAAACGCATGACTGTGGGAAATGAAAGACAGGACAGGACTGGCTGCTAAGTTTTATTGGGGTTTCCCCCCACTGGACACAAACAAGAAATAACTGCGGCAAAACCCCTTCAGTAAGCACCAGAACTTGCTCCTCCCCATTACTAACGCTGCCAGTGCAGGAACAGGAGTGCCTGATGCACAGCAACATCAAACTGTCCATTTTGGCATGACACCCACAAAAGATGGGTGAAAAGAGTGTCAATGGCAGTTTGGGAACCAAACCTAGACCCCTGTCAGGCAGAGCCAGAGGGATGCAGACTCCCAGCTGGGGCAGCAGCTCCCACTTCAGGCACAGGGGCCACTTGTTCCTTGGCTACGCCCAGACAGCACCGCAGCCCAGCCTAACCCAAACCACCAGAGCTGGTGAGCACTAAATTCAGTCCTTTTTCCCTCAGTCTCTTCTCTCAATTTCAGCTCTGACTCTTCTATCTTTTATTTCTTTTTCTAAAGACACATTTAGAGATGAAACCATTCATAACTGCCTATCCACAGACAGTTTGTGGCAGCATAATTGACAATGAGTCTGCTGCAAAAATGAAAATGCTGTTTTAATAACCTTGGCCTAAAATACATTCTGTTGTATGCCTCAAAGGGTTTCAATAAAAAGTCAACCTGTAGAGACATATTTTCTTGGCTTAAACAACAATCCAAAGCATATAAATGTAGTCCAACTATAATGACATATTTATAGGCCAATAAAGCTTACACTGCAGCTTTCATACTTCACTTAAAGGAAGTCTGTAAGAAGCAGTGTTATATAAAATAATTTGAATTTTTTTTTTTTGAACTATAGCCCAAGGAATACAAATATGCAACTTTGCCATATTTAACCGATAGTGTTTACATTGCTCAGTTGCTAGAAATTTTGTAAAATGAAATAATTCCTCATTTGGTGATTTCCCACCGGTTTACCAAATATGGATATACAAGTCCATTTATTACAAAGAAAAATCCCCTAAATAATTCTAAAGACAAAAATAAATAACTAGCAGCCTTAGTACTGAATGATTTTATCAGACCAATTCTTCTGGAAAAACAGGTTCTCATGTTCATTATGAATAATACATTCCTGAGCAACTCTATTTTTATATGTTGCATTGTTGTTACTCTTTATTTTTCTCAACATTTGAAAGAAATATTCAGAAAGCTATAAATAGTCTTAAGACATAAACTGCTAGCATTCAATATTGACATATTTGTAGAAAAGGACAGAATGTATAACATAAATATCTCAACAGGCAGAAAGAAATAATTCTTAAAAATAATTTTTCAGGCTGAAATCTTGAAGCTCACACAAAAAAATTCCACTGCAAGATCTTTTATTTAATACAGTCCTAAGGAAAAATTCTGCATAATTCAGTAGGGATAAAAACAATGGCATTTTACAGAAAAAAGCCCCAGAGTTTCTGCAGAAAAGAAAGGCAAAGAGAAAAGAAAGAGAGAAAAGAAGAAGGAAGGGGAAAAATGAGAAAAAAGGGAGAAAGAGAAACAAAAGGGAAAAAAAAAAAAAAGAGAACAAAAAAGGAGACAGAACTACCTCATCTGAATTAGGGTCAACTTTCCAATTATAGGTGCACAGTTTCTCCTGGTTGTGGATTAACCAGGTGCTGCCTTAGTTTTGGTTAAGCAAAGTGCCACAAGTGCCACAGAGCTCATGGCACAGGGCATACACTGCTCATGAGGCTTCACTTTGCCTGGTTATTGTTTGGAACTGCCCTGATCCCAGCAGCAATGTGTTTAATTAAGTATGTTTGCACAGTGACACTTCTCTGGTTCTGCACCGGCCATGTTTTCATTTCATCCGGGTAATTTCACTATTCACCACTCCCGGACAGTGTGTGAAAAATAATTTCGTTTCTTCTCTAATGTTTTTTTGAGCTCTTTGGTGGGGATATAAATTTCCTACTACCTTCTAGAGCTCGATTCAAAAACATCTAGTAGGAAAAACTGCAAAATCTACTCACTTCTGTGGGATTTTTCTGTAATGGAAACATGTTGTTTCATAGGAAAAAATGGGTCCAGAAGATCACATTGTTTTTCTAGGCCTTTTCAACACCTGGTTCAGCAACTTCCTCATCTACAGCCAGGGTTAAACACTAGCATCACCAGAGGGACCTTTGCATGACAGTGCCCTGTGCTCCCTCACAGTATACAACCCTGTTTTAAGAGAAAACTACCCCATCCCGTTGTGCTGGAGGCCTGGCTGCAGAAGTTATTGCTAATAAATCTTTTGATCACACTGCAGCTGAGTGCTGCTCAACTGGCAAGATGCTGAGTACTGGAAAAGGTCTGTGGGCACACGTCATAACGGGCAGTAAACCTGCCTTTCTGACGGCAGGGAAGAGACAACACCAGCAGCCCAAATCCCTGTGCCTGGGACACTGCACACTGTGCTACTGCCCTCGCCTACACCTCGGGAGATGACGATTCCCAAAACGCAGTGTCAACCTTGACCAACCACTCAGAATGAGAGAAGTAAATCTTCTTCATCTGGTGGGTGTTAATCCTCCACCCCACAGTTGAGACAAACACCGGAGCTCGCGGGTGGCCCACAGGACACAGCCAAACCAAGCTGCTTCACAGGCTTCGAAGATCACCATTCTACGGAATTCTTGTCAGATCCGGGAAGCAAAATACGCTTAAATTCTCGGGTCTTGCAAATAGTTTAAAAAAAAAAATCTCATCACTAAATTTAAGAAATTTCTTTGATTGCCTTTAAAAGGCTAGATCAATTGTCTGTATCAACATATCTGGCCAGCTTTATGTCTCCTTGAACCTTTGGCTTCACTTCCTGTCAACCGGTCATTATAAAGATAAAGGCAATCATAATCAAACATTAGCCAAAATTCTCTTTTCTACTGAAAAAAACAGAACCCAACAATAAAGCCGGAGCCATGAACTGAAAATGAGCAACATCAGAATGTGAGGTTATCAAAATTATACCATACAGTTTGCATTCCATAAGAGTTTTCAGTATAACCCATACTTTGAAAGGCTTAACATTCAACTATAAGCTTTAGGCTTAAAGATAATTTTCTTTGGCTCCCAGGGTAGATAATAGCAATTTCGTAACTTACCACAAGACTTTTTTTTGTTTGTTGAAAACAAAAACAAGAAAACATTAGCACACAAAAGTTCTGTCTGAAAAACATTAAGATTCTTCTGACACAACAAACAAATGCAAATAAATGTAGTGTGTAAAGAAGATACCAGGGCAATAGCAAGAGAAAATTACTGCACATAATTATGAACCAGAAGAAACCACACAGAAAAGCAAAGGAAAAGAGAAAGAATTGTATGCATTATTTTTTGATTCCCGGACGTGTAATGAAAAATAAGATCAACTTCCAATTGTACTTTAATCTTCCAACCTACGTATCTAATGGTAAAATGTGACATTGACAAAATCACTTCACCATTTGATAAGATCAGAAAAATGAGATGCAGAAGATAAATCCTCCAAGACAGATCTTCAGCTTCATGTAACTTGGCTTCAACGCCAACACAGTCGTGACACTATAAAACTGAACTTGGCTCTGCACCTCCTGTTCACGAAGGTACAAAAGCATTTCCTCAAACGCATCAGCCTTAGCTTTTAATTTCTTACCTTTCCACACATTACAGCCTAAACTTGATACTTTTCAAACATGGAACATTTGTTAAAAGCCTGTCACAAGACAGAAATGTCCCTGGTATGCACTTCAAAGTTCCACCTCTGGCAGCTGTTATGCATCCAAGGTCCTAATATCACAAACAGGCATTTTTACCAACAGGGGATCCATCTCCCTCAGACCTTGGATCCCACCACAGATTTTAGAGCTGTGAGTGTCTGCGCACCAAAGACAGGCTTGCAGCCCCCGAGCTGCAAGTGTGTCTGCAACCATCCACAGCAGAGCTACTGTTTCCCTCCTAAAAAGACAGGGAAAGAAAGCACAGGTCTACCTGGAGACAACAGTGGGGTGCTTGCAGAGCCCTATGCTGTATAGTAAGATAAAGCTGACAAGGAAATGCCATAGAAGGGACACTGAACAAGGTACTGAACAAGGCACAGAGACAACTGTAAAGAAACAGGGCAAGCACCAGGAGCATCTCTGAGCTTCCAGAAGATGGGACGGGAGAAGTGAAAGGCCTTTGCTCACTCCTGCCTGTTGTAGGAGGCCTCAGGAAGAGGTGTCAGCCTCCTCTCCCCTCAGTGCACAGCTCTGAACCTGATCTCCCAGCCTCCAGAGCCTCAGGGAGAGCCCATGACAATTATTTGTGTGCACGTCTTCAGGGTCTGAGCCACGGTGCTCGGGGACACGTCTAGGGAGCAGACAGGTATCACAGAGTTACCCCACGCCAGTCTCGAAGGAGCCTGTGATGAGCTCACCATCACCATCCATCCCACACAGGCATCCCATGGCCACACCTCTGCCCCAGGCTCTGACGTACCTTGGGAATCAGGGATGGCGTCGCGGGATCGGTTCATCCGTCTTCGAAAGACACTCACCCACAGGCCCCACCCCACAGGAGAAAGTAAGGGATACTCACCAAGGTCAGCCTTCTCCTTCAGGATGTCTTTGAAGTTCAAGCCGCTGTTGAGCGTGGATTGTCTGTATCTTGTCAAGGCCTCTTTCTGCCCATTCTTCCCCACATCCATCGGCTGGACCGGCTCAGCCCGGAAACCACACTTCCACTTGGAGAAATCGGACTGTGCCCATTTTGCCAAGTCCTCAAGTTTCACAGTAACTTTTTCTGAAACAGCAATAACTTCATCCTGCAAGAGGCAGTGAAATGAGAATACAACATGTCACTCTGGGCTCCACGAGGACTGACAAACCCGTAACACCGCCCCGCACTGACTCCTGGAAAAGCATTTCTTGCTGCTGAGTAATTTTTCTGTGTTACAGAATAGCTAGTACTTAATTTATTCCTTTTGCCATCTAAGTGGAAATATTAGTTGTTTACTGGAAGCAAATATACACGATCTAAAGACAATTTCTAGGATCAGGGCAATGATCCTAAAAGGCATTTGAAATGCAGGTTGCCAAATCACATCCTGTATAACCCAAAGCCCTGAGGGAAAGTTTGTTTTTTAGGTGCAATTAGCTGCAAATGTAAAAATTCATGGCTGGATGACTAATGGTTATAGCTAGTCCTGAAATAAATGGACTAAGTAAATCTCAGATTCTTGGAACTCTGACTCACCAGAAAATTCCTGTGTTTATGGTACATTTTCCCTTGGCTTAAACACAAATATTGAATTTAACTTTTGTCCTTAAAATTAAATAAAACTGTGATGTAATCCCAAAAGAAATACTACATAAATGTTATGTGCTTCCCACCAAAAGAAACTTGCACATTCTCATATTTCTTAAAACCCTTTTCAAGATCAGAACTATAATTTTTTTCCCTTCTAAAACATACATTCTAAGAAAAGCACTTAAACTTAGTTTAGCCTCCAGAACATATACTCAAATAAAACAGCCCTAATTGCTGGATTTTAACCTTCCAGGAAACAATCAACTCCTCTCAGTCATGATGAATAAGCAGAATGTTTTACAGCTGACTCCAGTGAGCAAAGGATCAAGAAAGCCTCAAAAAATAAACAAACAAACATACATATCCAGCAAGATACACTCCAGATTTTTTGGTAAAAACAGCAGAAATAATTTATGTTGTAACAAAAGCTGGCTGCACACCACACCTTGCACACCATGCATTTCCAGCACTAAATAAGGTTACGGGTTCTTGAAATAAATAAACCAGAATCCAATTCTTCTCTCAAATAAACAAAAGTATTTGCAAAAGGGAGAGAAATTCTTTGAGTTATTAAACAAAGAGAAAAGCATGATTGATTCTCTCTGTGTGTTTTTTTTGTCCACTGAACACATTCCTCAGGAAATAAAATACTGCTCAATGGAAAAGGTAAAAAAAAAAAAAAGCTTTATTGTGACAAGTTGCACACAATACTGAACTATCTCTAGTAAAAAAAAAACAGATCTGATATTCCACTCTCCCTTATATAATACAAAACTGTTTTATAAGCAGGCACCTTCATTACATTTAGTGCAATAACAAATATTTGGTCAGAAATGAACAGCATGCTTATATGCTAAGCAAGCTGGTAATAAAATCTTTTCCTTTATCGCTGCACAGCGTAAGAGCTTCCACCAAACAACAAACAATAACAGTGATGCTTTAAATCTCTGTTTATGACAAACGTCAATAGTTTGTAAACAAGCACCGGGTACTACAAAGCACAATTTCAATGGATGGTTTCACCCAATTTCATTACACCATCCACTTGAAATAAAAAAGCTGTAGTTGCTATGCATTTTATAGCTATTACATGGTGATTATTAAATGTCAGGATGGAAAAAAATAATACATATATATAAATATCAGACTGCCTGCAGACAGTCTCAGCAATTTCTGGATGAAGTCCTCTTTTAGGATGTTGAATACCATCACCAGCTACTACACAATTTCTAATATTCCACACTAGAGAAATCTATTTAGCAGCAGTTTAAAAAAAAAAATCCTGACTTGGAGATCAGACATGTTTTTGGTTAAAATATTATTTTCCAAATAGCTCTCATGATCAAATGATTATGATTTCAATTACTAGTTTCTTCATATCCTTTCCAAGAACTGGTATGACTAATTTTGGCTGGCATACAAAGTAAGCTGAGCAGACAATTTATTAACCAAAAGAAAAGTACAATCACTATTACATCATCAGTGAATAAACTTGTTTTCGAGAATACAACCTTCGCACACACGCACATGATGTGTACACAGAAAGAAAAAAAAGGAATTAAAAAAAACCCCAAAACAAAAAAACCCTACTGTACCAAGGGTGAAGCGATGTTGGTGCACTCACTGGCTCTTGCCCAGGCTGCCATGGAGGGGGAACCAGCTGGGTCCCAAATCCCTGTTCACCCCTCGTACCACCAGGGATCACCCCGGCTGCACCAGGTAAACACGGCCCAGTTCACTTTTATCCGGGATATGGAAAAACTACTCAATGCATTTCAGGGCCTGCCTTGGGTCACCCTGTCTGTCTCACAGTGGGACTGGACACACCTGCTCTTTTTCTCTCTCCGCTCATTTTTGGCCCAATTCAGAGAGAACAAGAGTTGTCCTTCCCAACTCCTCAAACACCGCAGAGGTCACGGGTCAGACCGCAGTCCTCCTCCGAGCCCCGCTGCCAACACGGATCTCGCCAGCAAGGAGCCGCATCTCCAGAGACATTCCCACCCTGACACCTCATCATACAAACACTGCCACCCGGCAAGGCGCGGTGGGTGGCTGCACGCCCTGCTTTCCGAGGAGCCTGAGCCCCAGGCAGTTCCAGAGGGGCCGTCTTCCCTGTATCTTGGCAGTTTGCTAACACAAGAGGTCACCCACCCCACTGCCACCCAAACAAGAGGTCACCCAACTACCTCACCAGCTCTGCAATTTCGGTGTGCCTTGCCAAGCTTTCAAGTATCCCTGAGCAACCTTTCCAAGCACTCAGACCTGAACTATGGTTTATTTTCATTATGTATTTTTTGAGCGGCAGGTGACAAAAGGGTCCCCCTCCTTTTTGGTTAAGCCCTGTGTCACAACAAAAGCTGCTCTGGGACCTTGCAAGGCTCTGCCAGCCAGAGGAGCCCCCACAGCCGCTCAGTATCAACTACTGTGCACCTACTGCCACAGCCCTTCCAGAGAAACCCCTTCAATGAGATGACAAAGGAATACAGATGTTGAATAAATAAAAACCAGGTACACGGTGACACATGACTAACAAACCTTTAGAAGATTAAAGAAATCTGCTGTATAACCTTCATGTCATTCATAATTATATCTCTGTGTAAACATGAAAAACCACCCACGTCGCTTACAGAGCATATATATATATCTATCTATACAAAAATCAACTCATCGTGTATTAGCTATGCTCTGAAATGATATGTTTATAAGATCTCCATTGCACGGTTAAGTCTTGAATTACCATTTTTTCCTGCTACAGCAAGATGAGAACACAACTGGCACAAATTTCAGCCCAGCCCAGGAATCAGATCTATTCCGAATGGATCTTATTGGAGACTGACCAACCAATGGTCAAGGGTCCAATGGACCAATGTTCCCAGCCACAGTGTTGTCTAAATCTCGAAATAAGCACTGACTATTGAAAGAGGCACTTTTTTTTCCTGCTTCTATAAAATGGGTATCTAGTCAGCTTGTAATTTTAGCGCATCTTACAAGATTCTAAGCAAAGTACAATACTTTCACCTCTCAAGTGGGAAGTGGGGAGATGGTTAAGAAAGATGGTGACACAAACCCTTTTTCATCCTTCTCTTGTTTTTTTTTTTAAGAGCACATTGGATTTGCATTTCCAGAGAAGTCATCCAGGGAGAAGGGGACAGCATCTTCTCAAGAGCCGTTATGCTTAAATATTATGTCACTGTTGTCTAAGCAACCATCACAGCCTCTCAAAAGCACAGAATGCTATATTGCCTGACTCAGCAGATGGTTGAAATACTTACATTCAGGGAAAGAGGTCAGGTAGTTATAATAGTTTAAAACAGATAATTATTTTTTAGAAGAAATATTAACTCTTACAAGGCCGGGAGTCACAGGGCAGCACAGGGAGGTCGTACATCTTGATTGCACACCCGCATACGGTACGTCACAACTCCTCACTCATTGCCAATAACTAGGAAAGATTTATATTTTAGAGACGTCCAGGCAGCCTTAAAAGAATTACAGCAACTGAGATATCTCAAAATTTTGACATGCTGAGACTGTTTTCACTCCAGTGCTTCCAGAGGTCATTTAAGGAATTCTGGAGGGCACGAGTGAGTCAAACACCTGCTTGGCTGTCTCCTAACATCAAATACGTGGCCTAGAGAGAAACAGGAGATGTACTGTAAAAACTGTTGCTGATAATTACAGGAGACACTGCGTGTCATTTATCTGATCAGTATGATTTGCATTAGAAAACATCTTCAAGCCTTTTTCGCGAAATCTTTAGCACAGTAGATAGCTGGGGCTGCATATTTTACAACCCAGTACATTGCTGATGAAAACACATTCATCCACGGGAGCAAAAAATACAGTGTGACTCTTATGGACTGCATTCACCAGGGATAATAGAACTGCATATTTCATTTGGCCATAAAGGGTTGTCTTATTCTAGGGTTTTTTTTTTTTTACATCCCATGGATTTTTTAGGGTTTTGCCATTTCGGTGAAAAGGACCTTCCCATACCTTGTGTAACAACACATTTCTCATCTCAGATATCTGGTTTCCTGCTCTAGATGCCTTTGAGGAGCAGAAGGTCATGCTGCAGACACAGAGAAGGGAAGGAGAGGGCTTGCTGCCATTAAGGACCTCTCCCACAGCAATGCATTTACCTGGGGGTTCAAGGGAAGTACCACAACCCTTACTTGACAGCACAGTAAAACCAAAAGGCCCTGATTGCAGAGCCTTTAGTCCAGGGCTCTTCTCTGCCATACAGATGTTACCAGGGCTCTGGGACCGCAGGAGAAACCAGGTCATGTCAATTCAGCCCTAGCCCACTCACCAGAAGTCACTCAGGAACTTGAACTCAAGTCTCCAGAGTCACCTCCTACAAGCAGCACTTCCTTCAGGGACCATATCCAGCGCTAAAAGGGCAGAGAATATTTGTACAGGACTGATTTGCTCTCAGAGACTTTCTCCAGCATAAGAAAGTCCTGTCTCCCTGCGGTGGATTGGGAGTACACACGGGGGCCTTTAAGACTGCAGGATCACAAACTAGCAAAAAAACTGTTCCACCCTGCAGTGGTTCCTGCCTGGCAGAGCTGTGCCCCTGTCCCCACAACCACAGCATCCTTAGAAAGGTTTTGCTGCAAGCAAAGATCCCAAAGGATCTGTGCAGTGCACCTGACTGCTGGGGTGTCTGTGTGCAGAGACCTACAGAAACCACGACTCTCCACCCAGGAACCTATGAGGAGAGCCTTGAGAATGGAAACAGGCACAGACCAGGAATTTACCTGGCACAGGGGAGAATTTTAAAGAAGCCAAGGCAGAACCTTTCATCTGTTAATCCTCTGCTAATTACTTTAAAAGGCTATAATGATCTTGTTAAATTCAGGTGACAGGTATTTCCCCAGCCTAGGCACAGCCGAACAGAGCTGTCTGAAACTCACACTGATGTGTTCATCCCTTCTGCCGGGGTCTAAAACCAACAGAAGAGACCAAGATAAAGGACATGAGTGAAGCATGTGCAGTGCCATGGTTTTCACTTTCCCTTGTACTAGCAAGCAGCTTTTTCCACATGATTCCGTAATTCCAAAGCGAGACACGCAAAATGACCTCGGGCAGAGCAGCACTATGTCTTTGTAGGATGCTTTGTGGGACACTGGTACATCTGGGCCAGAAGTGGGGTGGAGATGGAGCACACAGAAGGATGGCTGTGAACAGCCAGACATGACATTTCTATTGTGAGCCTCCTCCTTTTTGTCTGGGGTGGGTTTTTTTTCTCCCTCCTCCCACTCCCAAGCAGAAGTTCAAATTGAATTTATATCTGTCATTGCAGATAGAAGTCCTGACCAAAGAGAAAACAGGCTTCAGTCAAAATGTTTTCCCGTCAGATAGCTCACAGATCTTGAGGAGCTGTTTTAGTTTAGGCAAGTTGACAAGCAATTCATCCCTAATTTTGCCTACTACAGTTACAGTACGAAAAGCTTTCCTCGTAGATTACATAATTATATTTTTCTTAACAAGGAGTACATGGCATTAGCAGGTTTAAATTATGCAAGCTTATTCTTTTGTCTTTTGTTATACTGTATTCTATTGTGCTGGTAAAACAATATGTGCTTTAATTAGCAAATATCTGTAAATAATTTACTTGCTTTTCATACAGCAGAACAATGGAGCCAATTTTCACATACATCCACTGAGCATGTCTAGGGGGTTTCTTGCCAGAACCTTCCATTGTTCAGTATCTGTATCAATCTGCCCATCATTAGCAGCAAACGCTCAACAACCCAGCAAGACATTAAAGTTTTGGCCCCCGGGAGTAGCCCCAAGCCCCCCAAACCCGAGGCTGTGCTGTGCAAAAAAAGATTAAAATACCCAGAAAATGAAAACAAACTCTTTTATTATCTATAACCCTGGCACCTTCGCACAGAAACATGGACGCCTGCCAAGCATTAAGGTCATTGGATTAATGCCATAAAATGCCGATGTTCATCTGACCTTCTGACTGCATTTTAGCTACAAATAAAAAGCTCAACTTGATACGACACCATGAATCACGCGAGCGCCTCGGCTCTGCAGGGTTAACGCTGGGTGTGAACCCACACTGCACACACACACACACACACACAGAGAAAAACGCTCTTAAATCAAGAGTGGATGACTGTTCAGAGACTTAAGGCATTGTTATTTTGAATGCGAATGAAAGGGCCAGAACAAGCATTGCAAGAATATTTCAATTATGTATTTCCCAGAACTACATCTCTGAGCAACTAATGCAAATATTGCTCCCATAGCAGTAGAACTTCTTCCCGAATAAAAGCATGCGAGAGCTCGAATCAGAACATACTTTCTATATCATTCGCATATTGTTTGAATATTATTAAAAATGCAAAATCTATGTATGCGTTACTCTCCTGAGCAATACAGTAATTATGATTAAGGGACAAGCAGCACAAAAAGAGCCAATTTATCTTACTTGCGCTTAGGAATACTATTGTGTAACTAAGCAACTAAAGACAAAATATAGTCTAATTAATTCACTCCTATGCTTATTTAAAAGACACAATTAGAACATTTTTATTTTCCAGCCTGCACAGTATCTCAACATGCTTGAGGGTGTACCATGTGAGGCCTATTATTCTCCAAAGACAAGAGTTTAATGTTTAGTGCCACTGATCAGACTGGGAACAGCAACTCTGGAGAGCAGTGGGTGTATTTTACAGTCTGAATGCTCTGGGAAGGGGAGGGAATAGGAAAAAAAAAATTGTTTTGTAAAAAAAGGAAATCTGCCTTAAATGACCAGATATGCCAGATTGCTGGCTAATGGCTAGCAACATGTGGCTTCTCTGAGTAGTATCATTGCCCTGTCCTTCCTTTGCCAGCATATGCTACTGGTGGCAAGAGAGATAAAAATATACAGAGTGGATATGCAATTACCAAAACCGCGATATTTTATGACAAATGCCATTCCTCTAACGCTGCTACTACAGTGCGCCTGATTTCCAAAGCTGAATTAATTTGAGCAAGTGTACATTGGAGATTGATGCTATTAGCATGATTTTTAAAGCACCCTTTAATAATCATAATCTGCATGTTTGAAACGTGTTGCCATTACCAGTGTTGACAGATACGAGCATAAGGCACACACCGTGGAAACTAAAACAGGGCTGTTCTCATTTCAAATAAGAGCATAGAGATTCCTATGTCTTAAAAAAAAAAATAAATCTATAACTGTGCAAAGGGAGTAGCACATTTTTGAAGGGGGAGGGCAATAAGGCACTATGGGTGTAAGACATCACACTCATGCCAGCCTATGCTATATTTCTGCACCGGGGCAGGACCACGTGGAGAACCCTTCCAAAACAAACCAGGCTTTCGAGGGATGCTGTGAACATCTGTCCCGAAATGAAGGGAGAACAAACCCACTGCCTCCCTTAACTTTCTGGAAGAATCTCTTCTGAAATTATAAATGACATACATTTATGGAGTGACTTCTTTTTTTTCCTTTCCCCCAATTAGTCTGAAAATGCAAAATACTGCTAAGGGAAATAATTACAGGAAACTATCTCTCTCCTCTCCTCTGTATGAGCAATGCTTACTCATGTAAATTACTTGCATGAGTAAGGATTATTTGCAAGGCGAAAAGTGTTGCATCAGATCCCCAGTTTGGGAGCAGAGATGAAATCAACATGAGTTCGTAGTAAACTTCACTGCTGATGAATGAACCAAAGGCAGATCCCCACTGACAGTCCCGCCTCAGTGGAAGCACCATTCACCACAATGCAGGGCAATGCAGGGAATGTCAGACCATGCAAAGTGAATTGGTTGATTGTTTGGGGTTTTTTAGGAATTGTATGCATCACATCAAATACCATCCCTGGATTTAATGAGTACCAGCTTTGAGATATATTTTTAAGCCTAGTCTAATTAATGCCAACACCTTTAAAAACATGAAAACACATGGCACTAACAAGCATTCTGCTCTAGAGCTGCTTCTGCAAAGGTCAGTCATTCCACAGCCCCACACTACCCCTTGGAGCAGACAGGAGTAAATGAGCTGGAGGAGGGTTTGGTCAAGACCCTGTGGGCTGGAGGACTTGGGGGCTGAGCCCACCTTGTGCTCCCTGAGTGCCACAGGACCAGGGCACAGAGCAAGGGGACCGGACAGGGGGTTTTCTCTGGGCACACAGCCTGCAACTAGTTCTCTCAGTCAGGTGTCAAAAAAGCTGGGGGGCTCCTTTCCACACCCACCCCGCAAAATTGTTTCAAGCGCAACACTGTGCTCTTACAGCCACTCCCTCAGGATCTTCACAGCCCCCCAAGCATCCTCTTGAAATCCTGTGTGACGCACCTTCCATCACAGAGGTTCTCCCAGCCTATGCTGGAGGTGACACAGGGGACTGTGCCAGACCAGGAGTGGATGAGAAAATCAGGGCAAGGTAGTGACTTCCTCCAGAAAGACACTTTTCTCCATTTTGGCAGTGGCTCTCCAGGAACAGAGAAGAGCCACTTCTTCCCCACTGGAGGGAAGAGGGAGAAGGCTGCTCCTCCACTTTGACCAGAGTGGTGAATGAAGTGTTTGGGCTGGATGGCAAGGTGGGAGGCAGCACACCCAGGCCCCTGTGTCTTAAAAGCAGCAAAGAAGTTTTCACTGAAGTAGCACAAAACTCTTTTACCTCACCTAACAGCGTTCCCAAAGGCACTGTTGCTCTTACAAAGATGTTTCTGCTGCTCCCGCGGAGCAAGACACCTGGCCCAAGCATGATGCCAGAGATGCTGCCAAGGCTCTCCATGCATGTCTCTTTGGGATGTGATGCGCATCAGGGCCAGGAGCACTTGTATTTGCTGCATGTGACCAGCCCCATCCCACGTTAACCATCCACTCAGACTCCCTGGGAAGCAACCTCTGGCCAGCTCCTGGGGGTGAATGGGAGTTTCTCCACTGAGGTGATGGGGATGCTGAGCCTTAGGTGCAGGGAGAGGTGCTGCAGCAGAAGCACATCTGGGCTTGAACCTTCCCTGGGTCTGGGCCCCAGTGCATGGAAACATCCGGTTTTAGCAGCAGTCGGGGTTATATTTAAATCTGGATGATGAATACAGCTAGCTATAAAAAGACTTATATTTACACTTATTGCTGATTAGCTCAAACATTTGGCAATCAGATAAAATACGCCATCAGAAATTTCTGACTAAAAGAAGCATTACATATCTCCTCGCTTCTCCTCCCTCCTCACAGCCACTAGCTGAATACTGTCATAGTGTCAGTGCTGCTATTACGGAGAGCAGGCAGCCAGCTGCTTCTATTAATCATGCCTCTAGCGCAGGTAGCTGCCAGTGACTGTGCCTAAACCTCCCGTGGGCTCCATCGCAAGCCCACGATTCAACCTCTCGCTCCCCTTGCCACGGACAGCGAGTGCCCCTCTCACCCTCTGCCTCGGACCACCACGGATTTGCAATGTGCATATAAGCACCATCTCACTTCACACCCTGAATGCAAAACAAGGTGTTTTACCCTATCAGCAGTCCCACACCATGAATAAAGTCTACCCTGATGGCTACAACCCGCCTCTGACCCCTTAACTGCATCTCGTCCTGCAAAAGGAGCCCAGCCTGGAGTTAGGAAGCCTTGCGACCCCAGAGCGGCCCCGATGCCCCTTTGGGGACAGATGTGGATGTCATTCACCTAAGGGACCGAGACCTTGCGGTGGTCAGGCGGAACAGCCACCCTGTGCCCCGATGCGGCCAATCAGCCCCCCAACCAGGACCCTGCACAGCCCCAGCCAGCACCCAGCCTTTTGTCTCCCGTCCATCCGCCCGCGCATCCCCGAGCGCAGCTCTGATCGTTCCAAACTATTAAAAATCGATCATAAAAAATCATTCCGATGTCTATAAACAAGTTAATGGAGTAAGTGAAAACAAAGTACATTTCTTAATGGGAGTGTTATGTTGCCCTCTCTAGGCCCTGGCTCTCAGTGCTGGTTTCTGTAGGCTCCCTGCCAGAGAAGTATCACTCAGAGCTGTTGCTGTTGCTGCTGCTGCTGCTGCTACTCTGCTAATGAATGACTAACTTAGGCCAGAGGGGAAATGACATCACCGGGGTGTAAAACACAACTGCATTAGGAAACTTTTTACCTGCTTTACATTTGTCATAATTATTCTACACAATACGGCCGGCATTTGCATAATTTCAAGGCGTGCCATTATCTTAATTGAAAATTGTTTTCATATGGTTGAATAATGCAGAATGACATCAGTTAAGGCCCCAATGAAATGCACAAGTATAATCACACGGCTAATTACTAGCGGTGTTTGCATGTAAAAATAAATAAAATTGTGCGTATTATTAGGAGGATACATGCAGCTGAGAACTCTCGTACCGGAGCAGTGTTTTACTCGTAATGGTAGGATTAATTTTCTCTGATGTTCCTACCACAGTAACATGAGCTGATCATTAAGGCGTATTAAAATGATTTGTGTCCCTTTCCCCACCACCCCCCCCTCTTCCAAATATCTTTCATTTTACACACACACGAGACACACAGAGGCACAGTTTTAAATAGTCACCACGAGCAATTTCAGAGCATCCATTGCTCACTGTCATCTCCCTGATTCTTAGGAAAAGGCTCCCTTATCTCCGCGGCACGCACAGAAAATTAAAGTGAAGAGGTGGCAGTGAGCGAAGGTGGCTCTGAAATGCATTTCAGCTGCGTACGCATGTGTGCGGGGACAGGGCTACGCCGGCACCTATAGCCACGCGTGCCTCCGAAAACAGATCCTGCGGACAAGCCCCCCCTCGGACCCACACCCCTCCGGCATCCACAACAGAAGTTACCCCAAAACACCTCATCCCCCTCCCGCCTGGTCTCCAGCCCCTCTCGGGGACCCTCTCCATCCCCCGCCCCACACCGGAGACCGCCGAAGCAATGAATTAGCGAAGCAGATAACGGGAGGGTTCGGGGCTGGGGCGGGGCGGTGCGGGGCTGCGCGGCCCCATCCCGGGCTGCGCGGCCGCGGGCGGGGGTGCCGGCGCGCACCGCGTTTGCGCTGGGAGCGCGGCGGCTCCGAAATACGCCCAGGCATATCTGCAAGTTATTTGAATGTATTATTCCCGTACCTGTCATTTATCACTTTATTCAACACGTCCCTGCCAGCTCGAGAGCGTTTGATCTCCCTCTGCCTCCATTTCGTAATTTCCGCCCTCTTAAACATATCGAATACTTAAAAAAAGCCCCGAACAATATCGAAATCACCCTGACGTGTTTTTCTCCCCGCTTTTCCACGTCTTTTGTTTTTTGTTTTTTGTTTTGTTTTTTGTTTTTTTTTTTTTAATTTTTTTTTGTTGTTAACGATGCGGGCGAAAGACAGGGAGAGCCCCGCACACACTCCGCTGCCCGCCGGGCCGGGGGCGCCCCGCACCGCGACCCCCTCCCGCCTTCCCCGCCACCCGCACAAGTTCTCGGGCAGCGCGCACCGGTGCGCCCCGACGGCGCGACCCCTCCGCGCTGCCCCGCCACGCACGGCAGGGAGGGGGGCGCGAGTGGGGCAGCAAACAGGGATGCGGGGGGGGATCCGAGCCCAGGCATGCAGGTGGGGACTGGCGCGGGGGGGGGGGGAAGGGGAGGGGGCCGGCGCCGCGTTTACCACCTCGCCATGGTCACTGGTCCTGCCCTGGGGGGTGTCCTCGGGAAGAAAATAAAGTTTGGCGCTGGAGAGAAGTTGCCGGCTGGTGCGCTCCTCCCAGAGCAGCTGCAGCTCCGCGATGCAGGCGGGCTCCTCCGCGCGGCACCGCACGAAGAAGAAGTCGCCGAGGGAGAGGACCCGCGCCCGGCCGCCGCCGCGGCGCTGGAAGCGGAACGCCCTGTAGAAGACGTAGGGGCCGTGCGAGCCGCACGGGGCGCCGACCCACTGCGGGGAACAACAACACGGCAGCGGCATCAGCGCCGGCTCCGCGCCGCGCCGCGCCGCGCCGCGCAGGGGCAGGAGGAGGAGGAGGAGGAGGGCGGCGGGAGGGGCGCGCGGGCGGGAGGGAGGGGGCTCCGCGGCGGCGGGGGGCGCGGGGCGGGGCGGGGGCGCGGGGCGGCGCGGTACCTGCAGTGCGCTGCGCTCCATCGCGGCTCCGGCGCGATTGAACTCAACATTCTCCCAAACTTGTTGGCGTGAATGGAGCCCGGCAGGTCCTGGCAGGGCGAAGCCGGCCCCGC
>JAWWES010000169.1:5847084-5867526 GCA_035583135.1 Lophotriccus pileatus
CGGCCCCCCGACGCCCGGCACGGCCCGGCAAAAATGCCGCGGGGCGGCGGCGGGCCCCGGGGGGGCGGCGGGGGGGCGACGGGACGGCGGCGGGGGCGCTAGGGGAGCCCGGCGATTTTTGGGGGGCCGAAAGGGCGGGCGGGCGCGCTGCGGATCTGACAGGACCTGCCCGTATATGTCTAATATAAAGACCATTTCCTGCGGCGCGAGGGGCGCTGCTCGTCCGCGCGCCCGGCGGGGCCGCCCGCTGCGCTCCCACCGCCCGCTCCGAGCCCCGGCCCGATCCCACCGCCCGGCACCGCGGGGCGGACAGCCGGAGCTGCCACCTCTCCCGCCCCCCCTTCCCCCGGCGGCGGCCCGCTGAGGGGCGGGCGGGCGGCGCGCGTCCCTAATTTATTTATCGCTGTTTCCCCGGGAAAGGATGGAAAGTGGGTTATCGATTATATAAACACATCAATATTCATGGCGCTGCGCGGAGGGACGCGGCTCGGCCGGAACAGGCAGCGCGGCCGGGGGAGGGGATGCGCGGCGGCGGCGATGGGTGGGCGCGCAGCGGGACGTGCCGGAGCGGGCGCGGAGGGGCCGGGGCAGCGGGCAGGGGATGGAGCGGGGCCGCCCCTGTACCTGCGCCCCGCCCGCCCCCCGCGGCCACACCGCACGTCGGGGGAGCTGCGGGCTCTGCGAATCAGAGGTTTAGGGCGCCGCCGGGAGCATCAGCCGCGCGGAGCCCCGGCCGGGGAGCGGGGCGGGCTCCGCTCCGGGCTCCGCACCGGCTCAAGGTCCGCCCGCAGCGCCGGGCACGGAAAGTTCCCATCGCGGCCCCGGGAGCCGCAGCCCCGCAGGTAGATGCCTCTGCGGCCGGAGGGCTGCGCGGCCCCTCCGCTCCCGGGGAGCCCCCTCCGCCCATCCCCGGACGCTGGGGAACCTTGTCCTAATCGCTGCTTTCCCCTGGCAGCCGACCCCGGCACCGTGGGGCGAGAGGAGAGCGCTGCGAGGCAGCTCCGCGGGGACCGATCCCACCTCCGACCCCTCCTCCCCACGCCTCGTCCCTCAGTAGTGCCACTTTCTCCCCATTTTTTTGGCTCGTTCCCTTCCCGAGCCCCCTCCGCGGGCGCTGATCCCGGGGGGGGAAGAGGGAGGGCGGGCACACGCTCGGAGCAGCCCCAGCGGGGCGCAGTGAAAGGGAAGCAAATAAATAGTTAATCAGGCAAATAAACAGACGAGCAAATAAATAAACAGATGAATGAGATCGTTAATAATGACGCCGGCGGTGACGTCAGCGCCGCGTGCATCACGACAGAACGCGCGCCGCGGGGGGCAGCAACAAGTGCGGGCGGCGGCGCCGCGGGGGCGCCCCCTGGCGGGCGGCTGTGGGCGGGCGGCGGTGCGGGAACTGCGGGGATAGCGGTGCGGACACTGCGGGGATAGCGGAACAGCTGTGCAGGAACTGCTGTGCGGGAACAGTGGGAATACAGAGACAGCGGGAACAGCAGTGCGGGGACAGTGCTGCGGGGACTGCAAGGCATCGGTACAGCGGGAATCGTGGGTACAGCGGGACAGTGGGAATAGCGGTGTGGGAACAGCAGGACAGCCAGAACAGAGGGACAGCGGACACAGCAGTGCGGGAACAGGGGGACAGCAGTGTGGGAACAGCAGGAACGGGGATAGTAGTGCAGGGACAGCGGTGCAGGACAGTGGTGCGGGACAGCAGGACAGTGGTGTGTGACGGTGCAGGGCTGTTGGTTGATGTACAAATCCCGCTGGGCATGAGCGGGGACCAACCTGTGCGAGGTGTGAGCAAAGGGTCGCTTGGCCCTGGGCAGCAGGAACAGAACAACATGGGAATTTGGGCAAGGTTTGCACTGGCATCGTGCAGGTGAGGAATTCGTCCCGACATCCTCCGCGCTCGGTTCTGGCTGGGCGGGTGTTGCAGGCTCCACTGGGAGGCTGGGTGCTTCTCCAGAAGGAAGCTGCTTTTCTACTGGTTCCCCTGGAGGAATTATCAATCCTTCCAGTTTTTAGAGGTTTCATCTTTCCTGTCCTATATCCTTCCGAAATGCCCCCAGTGCCTGTCCGGTCTGTGGCCTCACAGCCTCTTGGCTGTACAGGGATGAAAAGGCTGTGAGCACCAGGGAAGAGCTGAGATGCTGGATGGGGCAGGCAGGGAGCCAGTGGGTACAGTGCTTGGACTTCCACCTTGGATAAGCTTGGCTTGGATGGGCAAAACCAGCAGAATAGCTAAGGGGAGCTGCAAATAGCAGCCCTTTTGGCCACTGAAGTCTGTCACTTTGTGCTTGGGAGCTCAGTCCCCTGGGGGGAGGATGTTTGGCAGGGGCTGGGTAGGTATAGGAGGTGATGCAAGTGGGACCCACACCTCAACACATCCCCACAAGGGAGTGCTGCTCCAGTTCACCCCGAGTGAACCCCGTGACAGAATAACTTGCATTTCTTCAGCAATCCACCTTTGTTTCCACTGACCTTGGCATGTTTAATCAGGGTTATATTCTCACACAGATAAAACCGTCCTCAAACGATTGTGACAATATATTGGGCACCAACAGGTTTTTATTTGTTTATTCATTTTCTTTATCTCAGGCAGGTAGGGCTGCTCCTTTCTCACAATATATAATCAAGTCAAAGAGAACTACCCATCTCTGTGCCCAAATACCTCTGCTTCTACGCCAGCAGCTGGGGTCTAGGCATCGTTTGCAGCTTTGGTGCTGACCATGAGCTCCCACCCACTGCACAGAGAATCACTTGTGGCTCTGAGAGTTGCAGAGCCCCATTCTACCCACCAGCCACAGTCTTGCTCCAAGCCTCCTTCCAAGCCACAGTGTTATAACCACTTTCAAGAAGGTGGTGAGGCTGGGTAACCAGGCAAGGGCATGTTTTGGTCCTCTCAGCAGGGATTGCTTATCCATGTAGGACGCTGGGAGGCAGGGGTTATGCAGGATGACCCAAGCCACCAGTCCATGCATTAAGCTCCTGCAGGACCCACCTAACCTCCAGTTCCAGAGGAGCTCAGTATCTGTGGGGCAGGGGAGGGCACCCAGCACGAGCAAAAGGAGGGTGTGCCCTCTATCCCCACAGCTCCAGCTCTTGGTGTCTCTTCATCCAGTGCTGCTGGATGGTAGTTTCCCATATTAGTAGCATTTGGAATGGGATAGCAACAGAGGCTGTGGCAGTGCAGAAGAGTACATATTCCCAGTAGCGAGGGCACGTGTACTCATTGTTGCTCTGACATCAATTGTATAGGAGCCTTCTCCCCCTGAAAAGCTCTTTATACTTCAAAATAATAAAAAAAAAATTACAGAGCCTGTTTATAGCAGAAATTGAAATTCCACATATTATCAAATGCTGGATTTTTTCCTGCAGGCACTGGATAAGTTTCTTCATATGAATATTTTGTAACTTTCTCTGGCCAAAAGAAATGTGCAAAATGTAATGTTTCTGTGCTTTCCTTTGGACATTCCAGGCTTTTGCTTAAGCTTCTCATAAAAGGCTATTTTCAGTGGAGGGAGGAAAAAAATAAAAAGGCAGCCTACAGTATACTGAGTCAATAAAGTAATGCAAAACCATAAAACATAGCAATGATAACAACAGAAGATCAGTAGATTACAAAGGAAATAAGAGGGGGATCAAACAGAGCGGTAGCTGGAAATGACTGCATAGAAGCCAAAATAAGACTGCTCCTAATAAACAGCCAAAGTTGAATCAAGAAGCATTTGAAGCGTTAATTTATTAAATAACTTTATTTTCGTGCCTTACAATTAAAAATAGTTGTGGTCAGGCATGTTGGGAGACAGGAAGCAATTGGAGTCTTCAAGCCCAGCTTTGTGCTTGGAAGGGAACGCAGCCTGACCCACGCTGCGAGGGGGCTGTGCCTGCACGGGGGGCAGCCAGCAGTTCGGGGGGGGGACTTTACTTCACTTGGTGATTTTCTACTCAGAGCTTTTCCCTTCTAGCCTTTTAAGACACGGAGGAGTTTTACAGGGAGTGCCCAGGGTGGGGCTGTGAGGGCGACGCCAGCCCCTGCTCCCGCTCAGCACGTGGGATGGGATGCAAAGCCCTGTGAAATTGCCATGAGGCCTCGAGTTCGCTCTAGCAGGTTTTGGGATCAGTCTCTCACTTTGGAAGGCCTTTAGATCAGATGTGTGAATCACCAGTTCAAAGCATTAATACCAGGAGTCAGAGCGTTTATCTTCCCGTCAGAAGATCCACCAGCCCAAATCAGTGACCGAACTGAGCAGAAAACCCTACATGAGATGAGCTTTCAAAACCCAGCCTTCAATTCCTATGTGCATTTGGAGTTATTTTTATTTACCTTGCACTTCTTTTTGCTGCCCTGGCATCATGTTTTTAACTCCCCTGTAGCACTGCTAGCAGCTAGCCTGGAATGAGCACCCCACTGCCCTAGGGCTACTGGATCAGGCTGCTTAAGGAAAATTATCATCACTGAATATCAAGAGATTCATCAGTAAAAAAGTGACTGTGTTAGACCAGATCACCTCCACATGAAGAAACTAGGAAGATGCCCAGATGGTTGCAGAGTATTATGAAACCCATAACAAGGGGTGAAGCCATGGAATGGGAAGAGTTATGAGACCCATAACAAGGGGTGAAGCCATGGAATGGGAAGAGCCAGCACTTCGGTAGCTCCCAAAGTATTTCCTTAACTCTTAAGGCAACAATAAGATGCAACAGCTGCTACCTACTGCCTGGAAAGCTGGTTCCATGCAGAGGCACAGGGTGATGGGTCAGCTAAAACCGAGCCCACATCGTTTCTGCCTGATCGGTTGCTAACCAAGATACACTTTTCAGATGCTGTTAATTGAGTCTGATGAATTTTGCTCCAGTGGGACCTATTACAGGCAAAAATACAAGTGACATCAGAGCCATAACTCATAAAAATCAAGTCCCTGAATTACATCTGAGAGCAATATGAAAATGCAAGTGGGATTTCAAATGGTACCAAATAACTTTCTGTCATACCTTATTAATACCACAGAGCTAATAGAAACAGCTATATTATCATCCTAATGTCATTATACATATATAATACACATGTGCGCATACACACAAACACTGTGTGTAATTATAACAACATTATTTTGTTCACACAGCCTGAAAAATGTGATTAGATGGTGGCTCTGAAATGGCAATATTCAATCAGGTATGACTTGTATATTGGCTCAGAGCACAGTCCTCTACTTATGTAAAATTATGCCTTGTTATGTGCAGTGGTAGCGTGGATGGCTGTGAAAGTAAGAGGGAGCCAAGGCTATGGAGATCATTTCATCTTGTGTTGGAACGGCTGAATTGTCATTTCAAAGTTGAAACACCATCACTGTCCAGCGAGAGATCCCCAGCTATCTTTTCCTGCCTGAATCACTTCAGAAAACATGCTAATTTATCTGCTAAAAATACCTGCCTTCTCAACAAATCCTGAATAAAATGTCTCACTGGAAATGTTTCTAAATGCAACCAAACTATTTCTTCTATAATCATAAAGCTCAGAAGGGGATGCTGCCTGGTGGGACTTTAGAGGGACTTCAGTTTCCAAATGACGGGCAGGAAACACACTAGCCATTTCACATCCAACTCTTGTCAAATAATTTACCTCAACTGTTTTTAGTGAAAAAATACATATACACACACACACACACACACACACAGATCTATATATATATATATATATATATATATATATATATATATCTCCCGTCATGATGGGGATAGTGGGGGCTGGAAATATCACCGTAAGAATGCCAGGCCATATTTACCCAAGTCAGTGGTCAAAGCCAGTTGCTATTCTTGGTGTGCCAGATTTAAATCGGTTTAAGTAAACAAGCTGGCCTCTTTCCACTTAGCAAGTCTGAGCCGTTGTGCCTTTTTTTCTGAGAAAATTCCTTTTTTTTTTTTTTTTTTTAATAGACTTGGTGGACTCCAGAGGAGGATATGTAGCTATCTCAGAGAGAGCAGCCAATGCTGCTGAGGAGCAAGCTAGGGCAAGGTGGGCTTCCCAGGCAGGGGATGCACCAGCCAAACTCAAAATTTGCCTTTTTCCATCCTGCCCTCATGTGAAAGCAGGGGACTTCACCTCCTCATTGACTTTGTTTGCCTTACTGATGCCTAAGCTCTTATGACAACTCTTGCTTGCCTGTTTTAGGATTGAGTTTTACTGTTTTCCCCAGTTTGGTTTGTGCAAGGACATTTGACCGCTTGGTTATTGAGATATTTTTTATCAGCACTAGGGTGGGATGCAGTGACACAGAGAAAGGGCTCCTAAGTTCCCCTGAGTACCTGCTGGTGCGTCCATGACCACGACCTCATTCTTCCCTCTGCATGCAGATTTTTACTATGTAAGTGCCAGGAGTCTCTTCCGCAGTTAATCCCATATCTTCATCCTTTACAGGAGTTACAGATGTCACAAAACTGATGAGTCAATCATCTGGTGCAGTTTAGCAACATTTAACCTTTGCCTAAGCTGTCTTCAAGCCATTCCTGCCTAAGTACGTAACCAAGGCAGCTCAGCAGACAACCTTCTGGGGGCTGCCTGCACCTTGCCTCCTCCATGGTTTTGCCTGAAAAAGGCTTTTGGCATCTGGTGCCAAGTGGCAGCAGAGGGGGAAACAAATCAGAATAACTCCTGATACCTCAACTCTACAGCCTTAAGGCTGCTTCTTGTCTTGCAAGACAAGTGGCTGAACAAGCAAGTGCTGATCTGTCCCAGGTCACTCTGGTCCCTGGCACTGTCATCAGGGGGGATGGACCTTCTACACCTTCTCCTGAGCCAGCCCTACCGCAAATAACTACAGATTACAAACACAAGATGTGTGTGGTAAACACTGGAGAGGATGCAGAAATCGTTCCTCCTCCTCTCCATCCAGGTACACACGTCAAACTAAAACAGTAGAAGGGAAACGGAAGTGATCTGCAAGTCCAGCTTTGCCAAACACATGGGGTTATCCAACCACAGTTTCCAGGGAGCAGGGATAGCTGCCATACCCAAGAGTCTTCTCCTCCTTTCCAGCCCCTCCTTTGCTTACCCAAGTGAATGTTGGACACATTTCCAAAGCACAAGAATCTCTGAGGTCTAACCACCACGAATCCAAGCCCCTGGGGATGATAGAGTTGGTGTGGGGTTTTTTTTGGTTTTTTTGGTTTTTTTTTTTTTGTTTTTAAATCCTCTTGAGAAACAGATGCTTTGGCTCATCTTCATTATACCTAGCCTGATTTATTTTAATTGCTCTGGGTATCCGGAGTACTACGATTGCATAATCTCATGCACATGCCTTTAAAAGGAAGCCTTGGCTGCAAAGCCAGGAAGGCAATGTTAAATACGGAAAAAGTACTATGCAAAGTCTCATTTATTTTGGAAATCACTGGAAAGAGTTCTACTGAAAATTCACAGCAAAACATATGCCACATTTGAATAATGACTTTGAGAGGTGCTTTACCTAGCTTAGCAATAAAAAGGGCTTGAAAAATTGCAATCCCTCAAAAAGATTTCACTCCCAACCCCTGAATTTTGGTGAAACCAGAGGACAGCTTGGTCCACGGAGGCAGACAAAGGGAGGTGAGAGCTGGATACCGGGCACTGCGTGCCCTGGGGCAGTGCTTCCACCCCTACCAAAACAACCAGAAAACAGCAACCAAAGGCAAAACCCAATCTGAGCAGAGTCAGTGGGAACTACAGGCTCAGGACAGCTAGAAAGGAGGAGGTCTGGTGAGATCTGCCGTTCCCGAGTTTAGGAATCCAGAGATTCATCTCAATAAAACAAAGCAGGAATAACAGGACTGCAGAGAAATACCTGAATATCATTCATTTGTCTTATCTGATGCAGCGCACAAGATGCCAAATATTGTCTGCTTGGGAAGAAAAGGTCTGCAGAAACCTTCTTTCAGTTAGGAAAAAATTAGTACTTTAAGGTACTTTACAACTGGACCTAGAATAAGGCTTTGTTCTGAAGTCATGTCAATATGGTATCTGTTATTAAGATGCTGCTTTTCTGGAGAGAGATCCATGTCTTACCAAAAGCTTGTTCTTTCTCTGTAATTTTTTAATTTACCTCATTGAACAAGGTAATATCTGCCATAAATACTGTCCCTGAAGCCACTGGGGGTATTCTGTGAAAGAATTTGACAAAGAACTAAAAAAAGAACTCTAAACCCTGCTCTTACCTGTGGCTTATTAATATGCTTTCCTGTCTTCTAGGGAAGGGAAAAGCCATGAGTTTTATAGGTTACCTAGACTGTATTAATTATTTAAAAACATGCAGCTGAGATTTTGTTTTGCAAGAAACATAGTCAGTTTGTCCTCACCAGCCTCAGTGTCCACAGAGAAATGTTCATGTGTGCCCTGTGTCTCTGGGTACTCCCAAAATATCGAGGGGGTGATTAGCCAAGAGCAGGCTCTGCACAGTGCTGGGATTAGCAAACCCAGTAAACTTCACAGGGGAAGGAGGAGACCCATAATCATATCTGCTGATCTTGAAGAACTGTGAGCAGTTTTCACTTGGTACTGTTTATCTGGGACCGAACCAGATCCGTGTAGATTTGGCATGACCCTGGAAGAACAGTTGGTGCTATTGTACCTGGCTGGCAGGTGCTTTGAGGGGCTGTGAGCAGGCAGCAACACCACAATTTACAGGCTACACCTTTAAACGCCTACAAATTTACTTTGCGTTCGCAGATGATAATGAGATTCACGTTTGGGAGAAGGAGCCCACAGAGACTATCAGGAATATTAATGCTATCACAGAAGTTTATTAGTGCCTGCATGTTGAGAAGCGGGTAAGGAAACCTTCTGGGGTTTGTTGTGCTACCAGCAATTATCATGTGAGTCTTCATGGTTTTCCCGCTGATAAGGTTTGGGAAAAAAAAAGCTTCAAGATTGGTCCATGGGCAGTGTTTGGGATTTTAAGCTGTGTGAATATTTCCACCACCGCCTTCTGCAAATCTCCATTTCCTAGACAAGAGCTGAGTGCTTTCCCTGTCCATCCCTCTCCAAAGATATGCCATTTCTAGCTCAAAAAACCAATATGCCTTATGCTTGTGAATTTTCCATGTGCATCTGCCATCTCACAGAATTAAAGTAAAACCCATCAGGTGTGGGTCTGCATATCTGTTTTGTTCACTTCAAGACAAGCCCTTCACTTCACTCCCCTGTTTCTCCTTGTGCTCCCATCTCCACTCATGGAGAGGTATCCCCAGCACTGGATTCACAGTGGAAGCAACATGGTGCTGCTTCTTATTCAGATGCCAAGAAGTCATCAGCAATTGGTTTCACGAGGAACAAACCATGAAGATGCGAGCACAGGCTCTGGAAACCTGTCCCTGACAGGAAACCCTTCCTATGCTTTCTTTTCTTTCCCTTTTAATAGGATAAGGGCTATAAAATCTTGTGCCTTTTATCTAGGTTGGGATCTGGTGCCAAGATCAGCCTTTCTCAATGTTTGCATTCTTTTAAAGCTCTTTATCCATTTAAGAAGAGAAAAACATGAAATGGAAAGGAAAAGCCCACACTCTGGCTGGCCAGTGAGAGCAGAACCTCTCAGCACAATCCAGGGATGTGCCCGAGCAGGCAGCAATGCCATGGAAATCAATGGGCTGGTGGCAGGAGTGATGGGAAGAGGGATATACCTGGGAGGAGATCCATTTCACCTGAAAGCTTCATTAAGGCTTCTTTATCCAGGAGGTACAGATAAAAATGAACCAGACTTTGCTGATTTCGTCACAAACGTGCCCACACCAGGTTTCAGAGGAGCTGCTGCACATGTGGGAAATTTGAACTGTACTTACATTTTGAAACAAATTACAGAACAGGCACTTGCTCTGATGGCTGCCCAGACTGCAGTGAGGCCCCACAGGTTCCAGCTGCAGGCTGGGCAGGAGTGTCCTGCTGCCACTTTGCTGGAGGCAGAGCCAAAAGCACTAGCTTGTTTTTCCCAGGTGGCACAAGCCAGGCACAAATGGCCCCGTGCCAAGAGGGTCACCAAACCCCACCAAAGCGCCCTTGGCCCAACCGCGCCTTTGCTGATGGACGTGGTACCCCATCAGCACCCCCCAACACATACCAAGAAACCTTCCTGATTACAGATGATTCCTTAAATGGGTCTTGGTTAAACTCCAGTTGCTCGGTGGGCTTTGAGAAGTGTGGCATTGCTGCTGGAGGAGCTCCTGGCTGTTATATTTAATTAAAGATTCTGCTGAAAGTTCTGCTTAAAATCACAATGCTCGCTGCTCAGAAAAGCGTAGGTGATTCCCCCAGAGGCCTGGCCAGCATTCCTGCTCCTATTGTACAACATTATTGATTAATCAAAACTAATGCTCACAGCTGTTGCCTGATGGATAATGTTTTTGGTGTTTGCCTGCGTATAATTATTTACTACTTTATTGATGTTATTTATTTCATCATTAAGTATTGTTGGCTGTTTAATTATGTGAAACACAACTGCAAGTGTCGCTGCTAAAAGCCATGGGAAGGGCTGCCCAGAGCTGAAATCTTTCAACCATAAACTCCAAAAATAAATCTAAATATAAAAATATTTTAGCCAGCCTTTTGAGCGAAGACCAGCAAACATGTTACATGTCATCTGGAGGCTGAGATGCCGGAGTGCCATGCTCAGATAGATTTGCAATGCTGATTTGACTGCACACGGAAAAGGCCTTTTGCAGACTTGTAAATACGTTTTGTTATATCTCCAAAACACATAAGGAAGATCCTTATTTTATTCTTGGTAGCTGAATGTTGGAAATAAATTAAAGTGAAAGTCTGATTTCCCAAAACTTACAGTCAGGAGGGCCTAAAGAAGCTCCTTTCAGCAACAAGTTCCTGTGCCAAGATGCAAGGACTTTGCAGGTTGGATGCTGGGCCTGTCCAGTGCCCCAGTGACAAACTGAGAGTGTCTCCAAGGGTTCCCTCCAGGCTCTTCCCTCTGCCCCCCAGCTCTCTGTGAGAGAAAAGGACTCAAGGGCTCCTGCACCCTCCCTGCCCCAGCACCCCACTGCCCTCACCCTCCTCAGAAGCACCAGGCACAGCCACTGCAGCAGACCTCTGTCTGCCCTCACTGAATTAGGGACCTGACATCTAATCCTTGGATCAACATGGGACAAGAAGGGATGTGATGAGGTTTACTTAGCTTATAATGTAAGACAAACTTTTATAGAACACCTTTTCTTTGCAAGAGCAAGCTGCGAGCAAAACCAACATCTTAAATTCTATCTGAAAACCAACATGTGAGTAGAAACTAGGTTTAAGACACATTGTTTGGCTCTCAGCAACATCTAGGTACTTATAATTTAAAAAAACCCAGCCAGGTAAATGACTACAAATACAGTACTAGAGAATTTGGAAGGATCTTCTCAGTCTGAAAAACAACCAGAGGATCACAAATCCTGCCATAGCTCACAAATCATTAACACACCTATAACATATCAGAAATAGCCACTGTATCTCCTTACTCATAAAATAAAAATTCCTTCTCTGACATCCTCTCCAAACAGTGCTCATCAGGCCCTTTTCCCAGGGCAGAACAAATTGCTCTGGCAGTCCTCACCTGGACATCAGTGCATTTGTAATTTGGGAGCTACTGGCCCGAATGTCTCTTCGCAGCTCCTTGCAGATCTCCTGCTCACTTCTGCAGCCGTGCACTACCATCAGGGAGGACTTAGTCACTGCTTTATGAAAAGTACATAAAATGACCAGTTGCCAAACCCCCCACTTACCTATAGCCCTGTCGTAGGGCACAGCCTCTGCTTTTCCTGTAGGAGCCCCAAGGGGGACCAAACTAATGCCTGGCATCGTCAGGTCACCTGTGTCTGTCCCAACATGTCTCGAGCCCAGAGCATGAGCACAAGCTGACAGTGAGGCCCAAATTCTGTCCATTGTCTCAATATACAGCACACACTAACCTCTTGTTTTAACCAAGACATGTTGGGGAAACCCTGAGAGAAACAGTAGGCAGAGAGGAAAGAAAAAAAAAAAAAAGAGATGATGGGTCTAGGGAATTTGGTCTCCATTTCCTTCTTTGTTTCCTTCCCAACCTTCACTTTTTGATGTATTTCCTCTGTCTCAAGCCAGTTCTTCCTCTGCCTGTTTTTTTAAATGTCACAATCTTTCCTGTATCCCTTGTGCCCACATTGTGAGGGTACCATGGGCACCTTTCCAGCAGGGATGCACAGAGCGATGGGGAGCAGAGCTAGCATTTTCAAAGGACACTCAGGAAATCTTTATGGAGAACTTGGTGAGAATTTGGCACTTGGCACCCTTTTGCTCTTTTGAAAGTTCCACCCTACAGGAACAACCTAAACAAATGTATGCCCCAATGCTGATAAATCCCTCTGGAAAGGTATCAAAGAAAATCTTTCTGAGTTTGGAGACCTTTGAAGAAAGGGAAATATCCTGCCAACCTTATGCTGAGATCTATCTTGTTCCACCATGTGGTCCGAATCATCAAGAGTCCTCCACAGCTCCCCTTCCTCCTTGTGGTGTGAAGAGCAGCACTGCCTGACTGAAGAAAGGGATTTGAGGGCCAAGAGGACAGCATAATTTCAGAAAAATTCAAATGAAAAATTACTTAACAATGGAAGTTGTTACTGTGTCTAAAAATATCTCAGTGAGTCAGATTACTGAAAACGGCAAAGCTACGGAGCAAAGCCCATAGCCTCTTCTCAGCAGTCAGCTGGCTTCATTCACCAGCTTGGCATCTCTTTCCCCCTTATGTTTTTAATATCATGAAAAGAGTTTTTTTAAGTCGACAATAAGTTAATGTTTAATGGGTTGCCCTGTACAGTTCTGGGTGTTTACACATTCTCCAACAAGCCAAATTTGTAGAGCAAATTAAAAGTCTGTAAGACCAGGACAGACGAATTACAGGTATTTGTTGCTCAGAAGGTATCACCTCATTCAGTCCTGCACAGCCCCCCAGAATAAACGGTTTCAATTATGTTTTCACCTTCCCCAGCAACATTAACACCTCTCACCACTGCTGGCCAGGGCCATCCCTCCTTAGTCCACATCTGTTACGGCTCCATGCACATGCACTTCCTGGGAATGTGCAACCTTGCGCAGCACCACAGTCCCACGGTTTGCAGGGTAACCTATTAAACCCCCTGGCACAGGACTAGGCGTGCTAGAGAGGCATGGGAAACGGGAAGGTGGGGACTACAATGCAGTCAGTGCTTTCTTATACTAAGGAGATGGGTGGGTGTGACCCCTTTCTTCCACTGACCAAAATATATAAGTAGTGAGAGTTTTCCACTCCCCAGTGGGCCAATCGCTGCTGAGCATGACATTCCCCACTCCACACCAGAGGGCTCCTGCTTGGCTTCTCCAGTTCCACATGTGGGTGGCTTTGCTCTGTTGGTCTAAAGGTCCCAAGACCCCTCCCTCCTTCAGAACCAGCCCAGGTAGGACCCCGGCCTCTGCCCCTTCGCCCGCCCTGCAGGCACCTATGAGGGGAGCCACCAAACCCCTCAAAACCCCATGACACCCAGGGGAGAGCAGGGCAGCTCAGAGATGCCACCACCTTCCCCAGGCACGTGCTGTAAATTTGAATATTACCCCCTCCACGTGATGTTTTGGGTTCCTTGTGCACATTGCCGAGGTGTTCCAGGCGATGTGACCCGAAGCGGCCGATATCTCTGTGAGGGGCTGGGCACGTGGTGTTGCTGAGCCCACCAGGAAAGGGCAAGCAAATCCCTTCATCCCACCTTGTGCACGGCAGCCAGCAGCCATAGTAACTTGGCACAACAGGACCTAAGGAAACAAAATTGAATTTTCAGAAAAAGGCCACGTGTCTTGTGTTGTCAATGGTAAAATTCCCACTGGTGCTGGTGGAAACAGGATTGGATCCAGGCTGCACCCCTGTTCTTTCCCAGGCTCACGAGGATTTAAAATTCTGGATTTCAAATTATAGTATATTTCTGGCTGACCTGTTTGGCTTGAACTGTTACATGTTTTCAGCTTATTTTTATTCTACTGTGTTAGTACACAAACCTAAGCAAGAGCAAGGAGTTACCAACACTGTTCAGCCTCCACTGGCTGAACAGGCTGAAGTCCCCCAAATCCATGGAGATCCCCCTCTCCAGCTCCTCTTGGATCACGACATTGTGAATTCACCAAGTGGAGGGAAGGGGTGAAGGTAAGGGCTCATTGGCACATCCCTCCCCAGCAATGCCCCCCTGCAGATCTAACACCCGACATCCCACCCGGGTGGTAGGGATGAACCATGGATGGTGCGTGAGAAACTTCTCACACACACACGTTTGGATCAGTTTATGTCATTTGATGTCAATGGCAGGCTGTGGCATTCCTCTGTGTTAATTTTTTTCCCCTCCCTGCTATTTGAAGAGCGAGATTTTATCTTCCTTTCCCACCCCCCTCCCGTCACCCTGCGCCTGTTCCACTAAAACCTGCCTTTCGGGTCAGTGTGCTGGTAAGAGATTAATTTTACACTGCAAGAAACACCGAGCAGAGTATTTCAGCTTTGACATATGAGATGTCTGTTACAATATTGCAGTTTTTCTAAATTAAATATTAGGAAAAATTAAACCCAATTGTGGTCTGTATTCCTATGGAAAATATTTCTGTTCCAAACAGTCCCTCCACACTAAATGACTTAAGTAACTGAAAACACAATAAATATGCAGCAAGTTAAAAATCCATATTATTCAGGTTTTAAGGCTTATAACTAAAACTGGTTTAATGTTTCATGCCTAATAATAGATTACTCCTATCACATTTCTAACCTTTATTTCTAGCAGCTTTGAAGTCCAGCCATATAAAGGCTGTTTGTAGAACCACACGAAAGTTAAAGCAAATATTACTCAGAGTGATTCATATGAACAAGAATTTGCAATGAAGGCAGAGGGTTTTTTGTGTCTGTATCAAAGGAAATGAAATGTTTGCAATATTTTCAGTTGATAAATGCATTAAAACATTTTAGTTGTGTAGTATGAACATTGCTGACATAAACAGACTTTGACCTGAAACAGATTGTATTAAGCTCTGTGGGGGAGGCAGCATTAAAAGAAATAAAAATAAAATAAAATAAAAAATAGAAATTCCTAGATTTCAGAATCTGCCACAAGGTCACCACAGTCCTTAATTAGCTGAATACATTACGAGAAGGCTGGAACACAGATTCCATAAAGAGAGCAAATGTATGTTTAATCCTCTGTTCTTTGCTTACAGATTACCCTTTCAGAACGAGTAACCTTATTTTCTTTTTAAATATCTATTTACCTTTTTGAGCTTTGCATAGCAAAGCAGGGTTTCTTTTTTTTATTTCCTTCCCACTGTTGCAAAAGAAATTAATTTGTTGCTAGTTGCTATGCATTGGCAGGATTTCTGCATAAAGAATGTAAGCCATCTATCTTTGTATTCAAGATATAGTTAATCTGGCAGTTAAAATACTTTGGAAACATTTTGATGACTTATCTGGAAAAGTAGCTTTGCATTTTCAAAGAAAACTCAGAACTGTATTGCAAGGGGAAGATAAAAGATATATGAAGTGTTTGTTCCAAGCGATACTATTCATTTAAAGATCAGAATGTAACCCCACCCAAGCAATTATTGTGGAAAAACAAGACAAAAATCCTTATACAGCTTTCTGACACGGTCTTTATTTGGGAAACAAAATAACTATATTACAGTTATAGTCTAATGGATTGCAAGCTGTTTTATTAGAGTCAGCTGAATCCTGTTTAGCATAAAAAAGAACTAACTCTGTTTGCTATCAAGAACACATTTACATTAATATGACTTTGACAAAGTAAAATAAAATCGCATTAAGATGATGTAAGTAGATAAGACAATGAAATCTCTGTGAGATAGTTTTGGCACACCAATTATAGTCAAGTCCCTACAGGAAAGAAACATATTTTTACACCAAGTATCCATGTGTTTTTAAGTCGTAGAGTGGCCAAAATTAATCCCATGCTTAAAATATTTCCAGTCAGGGAAAAGAGAAAGTTCATTATTATTATTTTTATTTTTCCCTTGAAAGGTAAAATTTCTGATAAACTACATTTTTATTTGCAATAATACAAACAAGTTTTGTTCTCCATACTAGCCTGTAATCATCCTGATTATTGCAAGGGACTTTCCAATATAGAGCAGCTGAAAACAAGGTTTTAGATTACATGGTAATTTAGGAATGCATGAAAAGCCAAGCAGTCACCATAATAGAGCACTGCATAAACTTCATGGCTTTTACAGCAAAACATAACATATGTTTTGTGATTCATTCAAATGATTTTTCAAGCTTTTTGGTCAAAAAATATGTCGAGCTCTAGTATTGGTCCTATATTTAGGGAGCCTTACTCTCGAAAAACGACGACGACACCACCCCCCCACACTTTGATGTCTCTCCTTTTAGTTTGGTCATTAAAAGCTCGGCAGTGATGGATGGTGATAATGCTGTGGGTTTTATGAGTAATCAGGCCTTGGCAGCCACAATATTTCTTTTGTAGTGAAACTTTAATATTCCTTTGGCCGTGCATAAACTTTTTCTGCTTTCAGAACTACACAGCGCAAGCTACTCTCTAAGCATTACAAAACAGTTATTGCCCAAAAGCTGGTGTTTTATTTAACACCTGACAGAGCAAAGCTTCCCCCCGCCGTGGACACTCAGAGCTGGGGTGTAACAACCCTTCTGTGATCAGGGCAGGTAATTGTTCATAGGAGGAGCCCCTGGCAGGGTAGAGGGATTTTTTGGCTACGCCCCAGACAGGGCACCTTGGACACCCCCACTCTGCTCTCCCCCTTTCACATATTTTTAGTGAACTTGCTGCAACAAACACCAGGTGTCTCCACTTAGCTGGGCTACAGCTTAGAAAAGGGGCCTGCTACCAAAATAAAAAAGGAAAAGGGGAAAAAAATTAGGGTTGTTCTTTCCATGGCTTCTAATCTGCCTGTTGCAATGCTGCGTGCGAGGACGAGGACGTACAGACACGAGATATTCTCATCCCAGGGTCATATTTTATTTTGTCACTCGAGACACCTCTGTCAGGCAAGGCAGGACTTTCCAGAGTTTGAAATAATCCAAATTCAATCACTTTAAAGCTGCTACAATATGCAAGTCCTGGCAGCCGTTTTAAATTAATGGAACATCAGATGTGCTCTGATCCTCTCAATTTCCTTGGGCAAGGGAAATTCTGCTGCGGTGGTAGCGGGAGGGGAAATATAGGGCTATCAGTAAAATAAATGTCAGCTTTTGTCTGCTGATAGAAAAATGCATACAGCAAAAAAAAAAACCCAAACACACACAGTATTTATTGCTCTGTAATTAAAATCTATTTCTATATGTGGTGAGGATTATCTTAGTGGTTTGGACAAGTGAGCACTGTGCAGTCTGATCCACAGGAAAGGACATTAAATTAAGCCAAAATACAAAATTGCTCTTTATTTGGCATTTTACAAACACAGCTCAATATATTGCTTGTGTGTAGATATTTATTTATTGAGCCTTCTCATGTGTTTATCAATAAAAATACTAGAACGCCCACCTTGAAAGTCCAGTTCCAGGGCATAGATGGGCTTTTGGCAAGAACTCAGGATGGGGGGAGGGGAAGGGGGTGGGGGTGGGGAGGGAGGAAATCTAAAAAGCTCCATAGCAAGATGCCAGCCCATGGTTTGGAGTTTACTTAGAAAGTGTAAACATTCATCGGGTTTGTCAAAAGGTTTGCAGACTTGAGAACCTTTTGATCAAACCTGGGCTGTGTTTTGAGGATACTTGCCCTGGAATATGGTTTTCAAGATGCCATTCAGTAGCTTTGCTTTTGAAATACAAACAAGCCCAAAAATTCAAATCAAGGCTCTGAACCTTGCATAAAAGCACAAGCTTTTATGGTGCGTGGTTTTTGCTGATCTGTAGGGCTTATCACCCAGGGCTATGTACTGGCTGCAAGGGCCCACGTTTCATGAAGTCTTTTTCCTGAAACAAAAATACAATACAAGCTGTCAGAGTTAAATTGAGGACAAGGGTATTTCTCTAATTCTGATTTTTCAGTTATTTGCTTTATATGAGGAGAGCCTGGCTTCTTCTGCGCTAACTGGGACTCACATTGCCAGATAGTATGCTTAAAGTTATTTTTAAAAATGCTGGATTTTGAAGGCTCTTAAATCTTTTGATGTAAATGAAAATAAAATCATAGTCTGGAACCTAACAGAGACTTTTAATCTTGATCTTAAAAGCATGAATCATACTACAGCATAGAGTAAAGCTATTTTCTGTCCTCTGCACTCACCTTCTCTACACATACTGATATTTGATATTTATATGTGGCAATTAGAGCTCTCAGGTAGTCCCAGCGCCTCCTGCCAAGCTCTGTATGCAGTTACTGCCTTGCAGTCTATGGCTGAGATTTCTACAGCCTTGCTGCTTTTCTCATTTCAGTACGACATTTCAAGCAAGCCTGATTAAAACTAAGCAAAGCAGAAGCAAAATGGCTCAAATTCCAGGTGTATAACATTATGGAAACAAAACCTAGATGGATTAGTCTCAGGGCAGGAAAACCAGCGGCAAGGTAGGGGTGTTGCAATAAAATTACAGAAAAACTTGTCCCACAGCCACGCTGGAAAACCCAGCCATTGTTTTCTACCAGATGTGGGGCTGAGCCCCAGTCCAGCCCCAACCCACCCCGATAGCCCAATCCATCGGCTGGCTGCTCCACTGGGTCTCAGAATTGCAGCCAGCACACAGATGCCAGGTTTCAAATACCGGATGAAGGAAGACCAGCTGAAGTATGTGGGTTCTTACCATATTTTCACACTGTAAAATTCTGACTTAACATTAAAAGGAGAGCATCCCCTCCCAAATCTGCCAGCAGAGGCATCCCTTCCCTATGCCTGCCTGGAGCAGGGGTTAGAGGCTGCCAGGATGCTCCCTCAGGATGGGCACTAAGCAGGGGCTACAGGTACCAAACCCCAGGGCCTCTTTCAGTGGTCCCCAAACAAAAGTAGCATTGAACTTGACTGAGGATGCTCTCCCAAGATCCACTGCCAAGCCAACTGCCTGGCAGCTGCCAGGGTGCAGGAGCATGGCAGATGGCCCCTGGACACGCTGGATCCTTCGTCCCAGTGGTTTTCCCAATGGAGAGGTGTGGGAAGGGATATGCAGCCTGTCAGTGCCCTGTGGGTGAGCAGACACGTGCTCTGGTGGGAAGGCATACTGGGGCCTTGAGGTATGCCATGGATATTGTCAGATCAGGCTTCTATTCTCCAGGATCCTGCCCTGGTTTTTGTCCCAGAAAAGGCTGTGACCAGCAAGAAATTAATTCCAGTATTTGTTTACAAGTCCTACAGTCTCCTCCTGGTGAGTCTAAAGACAGTGCTAAAGACAATGCTTCTCACAGCTACACCCACCACCAAATCATGACAGTAGAAACAGTTAAGATGGAAATTCATCCTACCTCTACTAAACCAGGCATTGAATCCCCATGTGTCTGAATCCTTCTGTATTTGAAACTCTCCATTGCCTCCACCGGAGCTCTAAGGCGAAGAATTTGAAGATTTGTCCCTAAATAAAAAGTACCAAATTAATATAACAGCACGGTGAGGTTTCCATTTACTGCACACAACAGTCAAGCTATTCAGACTTATGGCTCCCACTGCAATTGTAATTCAGTTTCCTTGCTCATACATAATGCTTTTATCTACTCTGAATGGGGTTATCTTTAGTTCCTTAACAAGCCCATATAATTCAGCTGTCACAGTTTCCATAAGAACAATACCTTGGAATTTCCTGCCTTTAATTTGGACTAACTCCTGTCTATAAGCATTGCATTAACAATGTTTCCAACTTGTGTGGTGACTATGAAATCAATCATTACGTACGTGTTACATATACATTTATAACACTCAAGTGCCATTTGCAGAGGTAACATACAAAGTAATGTAAGGATCTTCTCTGGATAAATCCAACACCTCCAGCTGGGCTGCCTCCTCTCTTTCTCAGGCTTTGCAGCTGGGATGTTTGTTGTGAAGAAAATTCTCCCACCCAAGCACGCGGAGAGGACAGATAGTGAACCTGCCTCAAGTCCTGCCCTACCTTTTCTGCCATGAGGACTTCTCCCGTTGCCTGACCACAGACAGATCGTGGTCCTCAGGACAGAGATGCCTCCTGGCACATGCTGCAGCATCCCACCTGCTGCAGAAGCGTTGGGAGAGCTCACCCAGACAACACCATTGCACCGAGCTGTGCCCAGCCTGTCAAGAGAGGTTACTCTGGCTGTGAGGACATTTAGCAGCTGAGCACTGAGGCTTCCCAATCAGCCATCCTAGAGCACACTGACAGACGGCTGGTTCTGTGCTCAGCGCTGGTGAGGCCACACCTGGAGTGCTGTGTCCAGTTCTGGGCCCTCAGTTCAGGAAGGATATTGAGGTGCTGGAGCGGGTCCAGAGAAGAGCAACGAGGCTGGTGAAGGGACTTGAAC
>JAWWES010000169.1:5867626-5927141 GCA_035583135.1 Lophotriccus pileatus
TCTTTACAGAGAGGGTAATCAGGCGTTGGAATGGGCTGCCCAGGGAAGTGGTGGATTCTCTGTCCCTGGAGGTTTTTAAGAAGAGACTGGATGTGGCACTTAGTGCCATAGTCTAGTAACTGTGGTGGTAATGGATCAAGGGTTGGACTTGATGATCTCAGAGGTCCTTTCCAACCCAGCTGATTCTATGATTTGATTTTTTTGCCTCCCTTACTCCAGGCCCATTCATTCAGTGCACTTCTTTTAAGCACACAGACCCAAACCTCAAAACATTGTCCCCTTTCTCCTGAGTGTGTCAGCTGATCTGACAGGAGATGTTACCTGTCCCTAAACCACCTCTCTAGAGTTTCACCATTTGTTTTGTGGCATGGCAAAACAACTCCAGTTTGAGTGTGCTCGTACTTGGCAGTTCCCCTGAGCTTCAGGAGACCAACACAGAAGTGCAAATTTTATCCCTCCTTTGCCCCCAAACCACCCTCCTACAGATCTGCGTGCCAAGCTGGGAAGGAAGGACATGAGGACACAGCAAAAGGGAAGAAAGATTCAGTACATAAAGACCTAATAAACACCACTTTCTAGGTTTTCTCCCTAAAAAGCATAGGTTCCCAGAGCTCAATGTATGGCAGAGTGAAAAGTATATTCATAGGCTGAGTAGCCCAAGAGTGATGTGTTCTTACCTCCCTTCTCCCCCCGGCTCCACATTTTCTTCTCATACCAAAAGTTTTCTAAAACTTTGCCTACATTTTCAAACTAAGAATGTCCTAATTTGTGGAATAAAGGGAACTGGGGATGAAAAATGAGAATGACATAAGGCTGGGGTGGGTTATCTCCAGCATAGTTCTGGGGGCACCAAGCTGCACTCTGGGAAAGCATAAAATGCCAGGAGCCCAGATGAGGGGCTCAGGGCTACCTGAGGACACCCAGCACCACACATAGCCTGGAAGGATCTCAACCTGGACCCCACTGTTGTTATGCAGTTTACAGGGAGCAGCTCTCACCCATTTATCTCCTGTTCACTTGTGATCAATGGTCTTACAGAAAAACAGCATCAATAATGAATAAGTAGCAAAATATGTACTTTACCTTTGCAGACCTGCCTGTAACGAGGACCATCAGCTGGTCCAAATTACTTCACCTTAGTCATGTTGACTTTTAGCACCTGGGAATCTGGCCCAGGTTTCCTCTAGTTCATGAGGGAAATAAACCATATAGTAGCATGGCTGAGTTGATGATGCAGGTAGACCACAATTTCCATAAAATGTGGCTGGAAAGAGAGTAAGGCTGTTTGCACTGACCAGATGGCACAAGCACAGTTTACCAAGTGAGAAAAGATTATCCAGCCACAGAGAGGATGCTGCTGGCTTGGCTGGGCCTCTGGCACCAACCCTCTGCACGAATCCAAGCTTTCTAAAGAGTCTGTGAGAAGATGAGAATGCTGGTCCAAGGCTGGGCAGGCGCTGCCAGTGACACAGCAGATGCATATGTTCCTAAGAATACTGAGGGGCAGCCTGGCACTCTGGCTAGGGCTGGAAGCTGCATGGCACATGCGCACGCAGCCACAGCTATCATTAAGGCTTTGCTGCTTTGGCACCTCTTCCTAATTTACTTAATTTCTATTTATACCATTCTGTTACTGTTTTGAGCCTTTATGAGATGCTGACATGTCTTGTGCAGAGCAAAACTTTGGAAGGAGGCTTTGGAAAAAGTAATTTTAAGTAATTTTAAGTGGGGATAAAAAGCGTCAGAGCACTGGGAAGGGCCATTCCTGAGCAAAGGGTGCAAAAAGGCAACCGGACCAGTCCTTCGGACTAGGTCAGTGCTCTCCTGCCTGGAGATGCAGGTCCCTGGGTCTGTGGAATATACCTGGAGAGTCTCTGAAGTTTTTTGGGAAAAAACTAACCTTGTTGATAGCAGCTTTCCACACCTGGGTCTGAACCTCTATTGGAAACTGGAGGGAGAGGTCTTCAAATCAAGGGAGGTCAAAACCTGCAGCATAAGCATGTCCCAGCTTTGTCTCTGGGGTAGCCATTTATTGTGTCCAACTGATGAGTTCTTCTGAAATGAACCACCTAGTTATTGCAATCATATCGCAAACCACGGGCAGAGGGTGGGGGGGGCAACACTTTCTTTCCTTCACCTCCATCCGTGAACCAGGGACTCGCTTGTCATGGCTTGGCTGGAGGACATATGGAGGGAGCTCCTGGGGAGCAGCTTCTAGAGAAAAGCTACACATGCCATGTCCAAACAGTGCTGATCAACAGTTTTGATGGTTAGAAGTCCAAGAGCTCCAACACAAGTAGCAGACAAGAAGAACACAGCTGTTGATGCTGACATGTTGCTGGCCTTATGGAATGATGACAAACAGCTGGAAATACACGTGATGCACTGGGATAGGGTGAAGAATTTCAGGCTCACTGGAACATCACAAATGAAGGGGCAATCAACTGCGGATGCTGAAGTCTTCCTTTGCAAATCATTTGCAGATTGTTTCACTGCTTCATAATACAACGGGCATCAGTCCCCTGGCTTTGGGAAGACACACATGGCAGGACTGAAGGCTTCCCGGCTGGTCAGGCCCACACAGAGTCCTCAAAGCCTCCCAATGCAGCAAAAATATTTAAGGTGGATGAACATCTTCAGGGAGAAGAAAAGAGAAACCCTGTTTCTCTGTTAGTGGGTGACTGAGGAAAAGATGCAGAATGGGTCTACATTTGAAAATATTCCTTCTTGGAGGAGCTTCCCATCTTCCTTTCCCCACCCCCCTCCCCCGAATAATTACACAGTTAGTGACTCCTCTGTGCAGAGCAGTCCCAGGCTTCAGAGCACACTGCTACCTATATATTTCCAAGGCCAGGTGGGCACTGACGGCTGTAGGACACCCCTTGAAGCTGTTACCCAGGGGGACCAGTTACTGAAGCACTGAAAGCCCTGTCTAGAGCTACCTTAAAATGGGGGAGCTTATTTCTCTATTTCCACAGCTCTGGTGTTGTACTCTGCCATCAGCTTTAATTGTTGCTGCTCTGAAGAAAGCCTTTGTTCAGTACCACTGCCTACTTCACAGTGACATCATCCAAGACTGTGTAAAAAAAGCACAGCCTGGAGTAGTCAGCCATGTGATGATGTATAAATAGCACTGACAGAACAATATTATAAACTCTATTGGTACAGCTGAGATAAAGCTCGCAAGTTGCTGATTCATCTAAGATATCGGCTCGAGGGATGGCATGAGGTTCAGCTACAATAAACCTTCTTAGCTAAAAGCATATTACTTCACCATGAATCAGCTCCTCAGATCTTTCATTCTTTTCAGAAAAGCACCTGTCTCTTCCTGCTTCAGTCCTCCATTACTGAACACGTGAATTATAGGGCCTGGATTTTATTTCTGCTTCCTTTATGTTGAAATACGCCGCAGTCAGAGAGTTCTCTAAGGCTTTATATACACATAGGAAAAGTAAAGCTTCCTAAAACTGCTTGCCAAGTGCTTGGTAACAGTAAGGTTTATGTTATTGTTCACAGCTCTGTTTCTACTTTGCCTGCCACTAGAAAAACAAACAAGGGACCATTATTTCAATAAACCTGGAAATGCTGACCTGTACTTCCAACATCTCTGAGTAGGTAATGACTAATTCATTTTATGGCTTTAATAAGACACATGCAAAGTCAAGTACACGTCCACATGCAATGTCCTTATAAAATGGACAAAATGAAACCTCACACACCATGCCTAGAAATACAGGAATTAAAGCTAAAAAAGAAGCCAAGCCATTGGCAAGGAGCTCCTTGGAGCACACCAGCAGCAATTATTCATGCTATCACATGACCCATGATTTTTGCTCTCATTGAGTTTAGCTTTTGAAGTATCAGGACTGTAACATCAGCCACGTTGACATTATGCCCCCTCTTCACAGGAAGACCCTGGAGGAAAGTACATGGACTACAGAACCAAAAATGGTACTAGAATTGCAAATTCTGCGCAGTTGCTTTTGGGAAGTTGAGCCTCACACTGCAGCCTGAGCATATGTCACGATAAGAGCCATCTGCCTGGGGTAGGATGCTAACTGCCCACAGCCACAAACACACAGGCAGCTCCAGGAACCCCTCTCTTGTGGCAAAGTCTCACCCACAACGTGGCCATCGTATTTTAGACACAATTAAAAGAGGTTTTAAATGTTTAACTTTCAGTTTTCAACACTACATCCATGTGGCCAAAAGCAGCACAGATAACAAATGGTAACTTGTGAACAGGAGGATGATGAGGTTTCTCTTCCCTCATGTTGGGCTAGCTCCTCTGCCATCAGTACCACACTGCTCAGTGCCTAAACTCGGGCTAATGAGCAGAGCCAGGACACTCCCAGCCTGCTCCCTCACCTCCTGCATGACTGCCTGTGCCCCCTAAAGCCTTCTGTTACTTGTGTATCACCTTGTGATCATTACATAATGATGACAAAATCTCAGCACTGCAGAAGACAACACTTCACCCTGTACTGTGAACACTTTCACACTGGATCCCCACGGACTGCAGGTGACAGAAATAAGCTCTAATAAACGCAATTGCTTTGCAATTTAGCACCCACGATTGCACATACTAGTAAGCTACTAAATTTCTGTGTGCCAGAAACCTAAATCCACACTGTGTTCCTCCACAGCACAATCCTACACGGTGATCATGCTGTGTGCATCAACACATGAGCATCAACTACATGGACATACCATCCCCACCCCATTAGAGCAGCTTGCTTGGTACAAGCAGAGCTCTTCCTCTGCTGACTGAGCCTCACTTTGCATCAAAGCTGCTTGTTTAGGACCATTAAAACGAGCAAGGCTTATACGATTATGGAACTTTATATTAATTTTTAAAACTTGCAGATGTTGCAATCTGTACACATGGGAATAGTGCCAAATGTTAAGATGACAGAAAAGAGTTATATTGGCTGGGGTTTAAAAAGTAAGGAAGCAGGAAAAAGAAAAATCTCACCCTACCACTATCAAAGGCGCTACATATATCTGGTTTCGCATATATCTTTTGGTTAGCAGCTTTGCCTTTCTGATAGTGAGTTAATCAGGTAATGTTTTTATGAGCATGAAACCAATAAAATAGTGTGAGGGAAAAGGACAATAAAAATCCCTTATTTGCTTTTGATGTGTTTTTACATTCACTAAATCCTTCTTGCTCTGCCCAGAGAAGTCCTTTGCTGCACTGAGTTTCAGAGAGCAACGCCAGCAGTGATCCCACATATCTTCTGCTTATGTCAACCTCCTTCTCCAGAGTGAGCAGAGCTGGGAAGGGCACCCTTTGGAATGCCACTGTGCCGCTGTGCAGTGACTCAAAGAACGCGCAGCTCTTGTGTTGTTTTGGCTGAGGCTACTGGTGAACAACAGGACGAGGTGCTTTGCAGACAGCACTCAGTGATCTGCGTAAGCAGCACGTGTTTTATATTACCAACATCCCCTTCGTCTTCCAATTGCATGTCAGTACTGGTAGAACTTACTCCTACAAAGACCAGCTCCAGCTTTGAAGCTCAGGACAATAACAAAATAACCTGCTATTTGTTTATGTTAGTAATATAATCCACCATCAACTACTTTTTGGTCATGGCCCTAACAAGAAGGCTGGCCAAAGGAAACCTCCTCAGTGAACAGGAGATGAAGGAAGTTGACTGTGGATTTTCTAAATCTAGTCCAAGAAGCTGATGGTTATGCCTAAAGTTTTCAATTATTTTAGACCCCAGCTTTCCAAAAGACGGCTTGGAGGACAAAGAGAGAATGTAGCACTCACTTTTTCCCAGGATAAAGGTTTTGAGAGATGGAGCAGAGCCAAACACTACAATTACAGTTTTACTGAACCATCAGAAGCAGCCAAGGAGCAAGGGCACATGCATTGCCTCAGCATGGCAGGCTCTCCTAGTTGCTGTCCTCCCCAGGCATCCCTCTCTATTCTCCTCCGACCCTGCCTCAAGTCCTTCTGCCACATGGTCAGCCGTGTGGATTATCCCATGCCTTGGGGCTGGAAGAATGTGTGCCCTTGTACTGTACTGTGAAGCCATCTGGGGGACTGCAGCTGCATGTGCATAATCACCAGAGAGTTTTGAATTGAGATTTTTTGGTATATATATATATATTTATATATGACATAGCAATGCCACTGCAACTATAGGCATGGTACAAGGGGAATAGACCAAGGGTGCCTTTTGTACATAATCAATCCTTATGCATTAGTGTTACATTTCTGAGGTAGAAAAAGGCTGGCTTATAGAGCACATCGAAGCAGACAATTTCAACTTTTGGCGTCTCTTCCCCAGTATCTCCACCACTGGTGAACATGAGAAGGGAATGTTGGCTCACCAGAGCCTGGCTCAAGGGATTTTATAACAGAGCATCCCAATAACACCATAAACTTACATGTAAGACTTCTAATATAGCGGCACAATTTATTCCCATTCCCAGTTTAATGGAACCTTTCTGATTATTTTCACAGCATTCCAAGGGTTGGGGTTTCTTTCTGCTGCATGAAAGAGAAAAGCTCCTAATGGATTCCTGAAATGCCTTCTGAAGTTGATGTGACTTATTCTCTATCATCAGGAGAATGATACTGGAGTGAATGAAAGTCTTTTTTTATCTCAAAGTTTCTTAATATTCAGTCCTCATATGGCACAAGGGAATAAACTCTCAATTACACAAAGGCAAATACCAAGAAATCTGTCAAAATCAATAGAGTTATTCTGGACACCTGAGTAATTTGTCCCTTGGTATGATTCAGTCTCCAAAATCCACTCTGAATATCCATAACTGTTTGCTATTCGTGTCCATTTTTAGCTCTGTTATAATTCTAATTTTTTTCCATGTTTCACAAATAGCTTAAGTCAGTTTCTTTCAGATGATGCTGTTTCCCCAACTTGGCTTGCCTATGAATAACCTTCATCATCACTATGCTACTTTTGCTTGAATGTTTCATTTTAAACAATAAACATCTATCCCAGGTGCCTTATTTTCAGCTTCATTAAATGTTTTACTAGTTCATCTTGAGTCATGTCAATATTTACCTTGGACATAGTTCCGTATCCTTGAGTTTCTAATACCAAAATTCTCCAGACAAGCTTATTGTTCCTGGCTTGACTTCTACGAGTCACAGCTTAAAACTTTTTTTGATGTATTAAGATGCAAATTCACTTGGCCATTCACTCTGTTGCCTGCTGCCAGCTACGCCTATTCCAAACATCCCTGAACTGATTCACTTCCATTTCTCAGCACACACAGGCCCCAAACCTGCACTCAGTTACTCTGAGGTAGTTTCAAAGCCATTTAATAACAGCAATTAGCACAAGAGAGAGCAGAAACCAGATACCAACCTTTTTGGCTGCAGTACCACAACAGACCATTTCTACTGACTTTCTGCATCCTAGAGAAAGGGTGTCAGGAAACAGAAGGGGTTGCCAGCTGCTGCACCGTTGTGTTGGCCCTCAGTGTGCAAACCTGGATGCTCTTCTGGGAGATGGGACTGTATTTCCTCACTCCAGCTCCCTCCCCTGCTCCCGATCAGCAGGGCTGACTTGTGCTGAGCCACGCAAGGGACACCTGAGGCATCTCAGTGTGCTCATCCCCGAGCACTCCCGAGCTGCTGCCCACAGAGAGCCACCCGCATCCAGGCTGCTCCTCACTGCTGTCAGCACACTTGCTTCAGAAAAGTTGTTCTAAACGTGCAAAGACAACAGAGAACAAAAAGTTTGAGAAGTGGAATTTTCTTTGTAATTTTCTGGACCTTTACACTGAGTTTACTTCGGGTCTTTCTTTCAAAGCACTAGCACAAAAAAGGTAGTTTGAGATTTGATATATTTATATTTTATATTCGTGTACTGCATTGGAATAAAACATTTTGAATTTTATATTGGATATAAAAAAGAAAAGGTGTCAAGCTGTGAAGGTGCTTTGAAAATAACAAAGGACTTTATGTGGGATTGTTTGAGGTCATTCTATCTGTTGTTCCTGACTGTATTTAAATACCTCCTTTCAGTTTGAAATGCCTTTGTCACTCACTGAAATCAGCAGTGCAGATGAGCAGGGCAGTTGGGAACACACCACAAGGGGATACATGGGAAAAAAAGCAGTCGGATTTTTGGACATCTCCAAAGTGAATATTATACTTGTGGCATCAACCCACATTTGTCAAGTGGTGTCAACATGGCCTAGAGAAGCAGTGGGCCATGTTCTTATGAGAGGGGAAACGATTTCACATCATGCCAACCTCTCTGAGCAAGATACTCCTTGGAGCAGGTCAAGGAGATGGCTTCAGATGTTACCCAGATGTGCAACAGTGTTCAGCAGAAATCCAGGATATTAAGCTGAGTTCAGAGTGCAACAATGTCAGTTATGGCCACACATCACTGTGTGGCTGATACATGGGGCTAGTTTTGAAATTCCTGGCTTGGGTGCTTTGACAGTAGCAGCACAAGTGAATAATTGCTGTAGTGAGCCCACATGCCATTGCCACCATCCCAGAAAGAGCCCATCGGCACAGCAAAATGAAGCTCATATTTCTGTGCACCCCTGACCCCACTGCAGCTCACAGACTGCTCCCCTGTGCTTTGTCCAAAAGGGCTGTACTGCCAACAGGACAACTGAAGGTTTATTGGGTTTTGAAAGAATTTGCTCAACACCAAAGCAGAGGTGGTTATTTTCCTCTTGTGGTCTAAGCGAGAATCAGAGGTAAGAGAGGTGAGCTTGAAAGGGGGCCATTCAAATTCCTCTCTCTGCCCTATGTCCCCTGCACATAAACTCCAGTGGAGAAAAAGCAGCTTGAGAGACCACTGTCTCCCACAAACACCGGAGCCAGAAGATAAAAGGGAATGATAGAATACTAGATTAAATGCAAGTTTCATGTAAATGATCACTTACAGAGACCTAATAAATGATTCTGTGCGATGCATTGTCAGAGGTTTTGCTCTGCCATTTTTGTTTTGCATGTGTATTTAGGAGCCTTTTCCCCTTAGAGGATAATGTTCAAGTTTTAAAATTTGTATTAATCTGTCACAACATTCATCTGTCACTCTGTGAAAGGGCTTCCTTTTTTAATAAAGTGTCTTTTTTACTTTTTAATGTGCTGCTGTATCAGAATGGAGTATTTAGGATAAGCTCTTTCAATTGCAGTACTGCACAGGATGGGATGACACATAGGAAGGCAGCTTTTTATAGAGTATGATCTCTTTTGACCCAAACAACTAATCAGTTTTAGAGTTTTTGTATTTACCCAGGCTGGGGACTGCCAAAGGGTCTTCACTGCAAACCTCTCTGCTCCTGAGCACAGTCTTAATTTCCAGAGCAAAGGAGGAATCCACCAGGAACAGAGGCCTTGCTGACAGACCCCCAATGCTTGTTTTAGGCAAGAGTGTTGGCCCAAAAGCTCTCAGAATGGGGCTTTGTTTTGATCTGGGGGGGTTTTTTTTGTTGGTTTGGGTTGGGTTTTTCCCCCTCCATTATGCCAGGAGTGCTATTCTAAAAAAACTACAAACTGCTCCTTTCAGAGCAAAGGTTTCTGTCAGGCTCTGCTGGGCACCATTAGATGTCATCCCCCCACTGCTCTCCATCCCACCTTCCATCTGGAGGGCACCCCAGGCAGTGGAGCTGAACCATTCCTACCCTCACCTCCCTGTCTGGTGCAGCTGAGAAAATCCCCCTCCGAGGTGCAGCCCGTGTGCTGACTGAGGCAGAGAGATCAGCTCCATCCTTACACCTCTGCTTGGAATATGGACAGGGAGGGAACAATAAGGAAGGGACTGCAAAGAAAACAGACTGCCCAGGATGCCCATCCAAGCCTCACATTCCATGTTGTTGCTGTCCTAGACAGCCACCCGAGCCAGCTGCTTACCCAGGGTCTCACTCATGCCCGCACACCGAAGCCCCTGTGGCCCCAGAGGACACCTTTTTCTGCTCTATGCTGTCTCAGTATTTCTAGTTCCAAGCTTTGTGGACTTATGACCAAACAAACATCAGGTTACTGTGCCCTGATCAATCAGTGTGTTTGCTTCCTCTCATTCACTCTTTGCCTGTATACCTTCAATTATTTTTTCTCTCAATTATTTTTTTCTTCGCATCAAAATACCTGAAAGAATTACAATAATTTTTTCCTGCTGCTAAACATGAGCATTTTATTTGCTAACATACACTTGATCTCTTGAACAGCACAATGGCTTTACAGGTAATATTTCACACAGGGCCCATGATTTCAGTGCTGATTGCAAGACAGAGACATGCCATCCCACCTGTTTGACTTCTGCTTTCCCCGCAGCTCTGGGAATTTCCATTTCGCTCATCTTCATTCCTACCAGCCGTCCTGCATTTGGCCATATGATTGCTTTCCTCCTGGAAGAGAGGGGACAGTCATTCAGCCTGCAGGTCATACCTAGATTATCTTTAATCACTGTGCAGCTTTTGCTGACTGCAATCTCATTTCTTCTTTCAGAACGAGGGAAAAACCCTCCACAAAAAGACAGGGAGCGCAAAGATGATTCTGAAACAGCCACTGAAAAAAAGGTTCAAGGCTCAATTCTTATTACCAGTCTATACAGTGGAAACAGAGTGTGACTCCAGTAAAATCAGTGGGACTGCAATGGTGTAGCCATGATCCAGATCAAGATACAGGTTTGGGAATGTGCTGCTCTGAGCATTACTTTTTATTAGACATCTCATCTCCTGCTTTATGAGTTATTTTGAAGGTTTACTGTATCCAAGTAGGAGCAGGAGTTCAGATTATGAACTTTGATTGCTCATGGTTTATTCAATATTTTTAATAAAGTTTGAAAAGGTTCCCTTCCATCAAAGAATGTCCCCTTTGATTAATCAATTGAATTTGATTTTTCCTTCACAGAGAATACAAAGCAGTGTACTCCTTTGCCAGTTGTTTACAGGCAGCTTTACAGCACGCAACAGAATAATTATTTTTTAAGTGTAAGAGCTGCGATCAGAAATGTTAATTTCTCAATAATGCAGCATCTTTTCTTTCCTTAAAAAAAAAAAAAAAAAGAAGCCAAACAGTAAGGACATATCAAGCCATTTTTAATATAATCTGCATACTTTCAAAATAACATATTCAGGAAATAGAGTCATCTTAAATGGCCTTCTTCACATTTACAGCCGTAACAGCTGCAGTAGCAGCTCTGTCAGGCTTGATTTTATTCAGTGTGCAGGATCAACATAAAATCTGGGCTGAAAATTAAAGGAAGTAAATGTCCTCCTGACAGTCAAGAGAACAATTTTGGTCCAAGAGTATTTCTGGCCACAACTCGCTTTCAAAAGCAGCTTTGTCATTTGTGCCTGGCCTAGTCCCAGTAAGTACTATTATGATTTGTTACATTTTCTATAGAAACGGGAGACCATTTATTAGCCCCAAGGTATTGTATTCAGCTTCAATTATGTAATAGGCATTATCCTGCTGAATATCCGAAGCTTTGTAAGAAAGTTTTAGTTCTGGAAAGAAACGTACAAGGTTCTCAAATGATTTCGAGGAAGATCAAACTCCCCCTTTTTTTTTTTGCTACTTGAAAGAGGAAAGGTCCCTTCTTGATATAAATCATGAATAATTTGAATGGGCTTTCTTCTAAAGAAAAACTCCTTTTTCTTTGAAAGCCATTGATAGCTTAGGATTCAAGCTGAAAAGAATAAAAGAAGAAATAATAGTTTCTTCCTAGAAGAGAACGCAATAGGTATGCTGCCAAATTAGCAAGATTTTAATTTAATTATAAGTGAGGAGTGCACGTGTGATTTGCTTGCTTACGAGTGAGGAATGGGGGTCTCTCCCATACATGGAAGAGGAGGGGGCAGGTCCTCAGCTGGGTTAAGCCCTCCTAAGGCTCCCTTGGTGCTGGGTTCACAGCCCATACACAGCCTGTCAAGCTGCCCTTCATGGTTCAACAATGCAAACTACTGATACCTAATCAAATCCCAATGATTCAAGCTCCACCGAGCCATCTGCACCTCCCAGGCTTGTCAAGATTAACTACCAAAAAATTACTAGTTAAATAGTTACCTGACATCCACAAAATAACTGTTACCTGATTGCCATTAGGTAACTAATAACCAGTCATGGGGCATCACCCTCCTTTTATTGTCCCTTAGAGTTTGTTTACAAGAACACATAGATTTTAAAAAGCACTGACATCTAAATAAAAATTGATCAGCTCCAAGCAATTTCACCCTTCACAAGCCATTTTACATGATTGAAGGGTTCAGTTCCCAGTTCTCAGAGGCTTCTCCAGCTCTCAATCACATATGAATTTTCCCCATCTCTCTGTCAACAGACAGACATTGCAGTTCCTGAAACTACCAGGTAAAAGTTGATCCAGCTTTTGCATCTGACTTTTAATATTTTTAAACTAATATCAAATACCCCTATGCACACTATGGAAATACAAGACACATACGCAGCAGCTGCTCTTCCTCGGAGTAGTAAATGCAGTTACTCCTAGGTATTCTAAGGAAATAGAAAAGCCATGTTCCCAAGGCTGACAGATTTCTGAAATGATCTTTCTCTAACGTATGCTCGGTTTAACTGGTATTTCAGTAAAATGACTCTAGCTTTATGCCAGATGAATAGAAAGCAGAAAGTGAAATCAACAAGCTTTTTTTCAGATAGAATTCAGTATCTCAAAAATTCACAAGCAATGAAAATGTGCTGCCAAGGCTGCAGCCCTATTACAAACCCAACCAATTCAAACACCACTGCTACGACTCAGTGTGACTATAGCCATTGCACAGGAAGCATAGGTGTGCTTCCACCTATGTTTTGCCCTCTGTGAGGGCAAGGAAGAAGAATGAAGGAGACAGATAATACATTTGAACCACAACCATGCCACCCCCTGGTTATTTTTGCAGTACAAGTGAGTTATGTATGGATGAGATACATTTGCATTTCATTCATCAATTCCACGCAGAGAAGCAGTTAAGCGCCCTTATTTTTCACAGTAAGAGAAAAGAGGCTGGATTCCCAGTTTATCTTAAAAAATGTGAACTGAAGTAAAATGCATGTGCAAGTAGCATGTTTCTTGCATCAAGGGAAATAAGGCATCAAGCCAGAACCAGATCTTGTTTGCCACTATGTAAACGATGAGTAAGTCTGGTAGGGTCAACAGAGCAGCAGCAGAGTCACATGAGTCACAGCACGCTGCTCTTTGGAAAGATTGCTCCATGGCTAAATATACCATTACAGTCGCTTCAAGAAAAGCTCTGTGTCAAGTTCTAATAAATGCTGGCAGTGACGCTGAGCTCTGAGCAGCCATAAAGCCAAAAGGATGAATAGGAATTAACAAGTGGCCTTAAAAACATATTGAAGAGAACGGGAGTTTTTTCTGTGCAAGAACTGAAGAATCAGAACTTTGGTAGTGAAAATCATGACCTAATTTTTTTCTGCCACCCAAATTTAGCCACCTTTCAGATGGGTCTGGGGAACAAAAAAGTAGAAAAGGAGACAGAATTTTCTTCAGAACTGAAGCACTGAAAATACCACCAAACTCAACTGACAAAGTTTGTACAAGTTAGAACTCAACTACATGCAAACACAGAGTTTGTTTCACTATAATTTTTACCAGCCTTGTCCCAGTAATTAATGACTTGCTCCTCCCAGGGGGATGCATTAAGGAACCTACAGTTACCAGTGAACAGGGACAGCCACATCAACACAAGGCAATCCAACACCCCATCCCTGTGATCAAGCAAAACAGTAATTCCTATAAATACCCCTTATATCTCCATCTGATACACACAGTGCTGAATCTGGAGGAACGAGAGCTCAATAAACCATAAAAGAGATGCCCTTTGATCTTTTCTTTTTTTCAGCGGGGTCATAATTTAGTGCTACCACAACAGTAGTTTCAAGTAACCAAAATTGCTTATCAAATGTAGGTTTGCATTCTCTATCAACAAAGTCCTGAATTAGAAGAGATTTCATAATTCCTTATGAATTGCTCTCCTACCTAGTCTTTCCACTGGAAGCCTGATTAAATGAGTATTATTTCTTCTTAAGTGGTTTTACAGGTCGTTTATCTTAGATTTATGAGTATCAACCTACTTTAGAAGGTATTAGATAGCTTTAACGTTTGACACGTATTCTCTAAATCATTTACAGTGCTCTCCATTTGCACTAGACGATCAGTAATCTTCTCAATATTAGGTTTTATTGACAATGCACCATATAGAGTCCTCATTATATGGTAATGATTTAAGATAGGTGCGGGACTGGAAACTAATAAATCCAAAAGCTCATTTTTGATTGTTGACACAGAGCTGAGGAATAATGTGCATCCACCTAAATCACTCTGTTTCTCAATAACACATACGTGTTTAACCTGTTCGGAACATAACGCAGGGATGTGCAAACACATCCTAGTTCTTGCCTTGAGCCTGGTGGACTCGTGTTTAAAGCTCTGTACTTACTGAGAGAAAACTACCAGCGGATGTGAGAGTCCCCTGTGGAGTGGAAGCACCTGCTCCCACCTTTCAGCGTGTGGTGGGAGGAGTGGGGGGGCTCGGCCTGGGTCTCCTGGCTCCTGAGCTCATACCCAGCTCGTCACACGCTCCTCCTGCTCCTCCAGCCCAAGCACACCTCTGTCATACCTGAGTCACGCCAAGGTAAACACACCTACTGAGATCAGGAACATTTTGTTTGAGTAGGGAGTTAGTAAAACTGAGATTAAGGGCTTAAAAACCATCCCTGTAATTTATATTTGGGAGACAATATTGAAAGCTGACACATATAACAGAGACATACCTTCATGTAGCCCTACACAATAATAATTTCACAGAAATATTGGCATTGATAGTAACTGAATTGACATGAATAATTGATTCAACTACTTCAATAGAAAGCAGCCCCCATGTCTATATTACTCACAGAAAATTAGAGCAGGAGATAAAAAAATTAAAGCAAGAGTCTTTGGTAGCAAATGAACACCTCTCCACTGAGTTCTACAGAATTAAAGTCTCATTTGCAACCCTGTAATCCAAAGGTATGTCTTTGAAATGCAGTCAAGAGATCTGTATCAGTCCTGCTTTTATAGTATGTCACTGGAAATGGTTTCTGGGGCATCGGAGCTGCATGATCCGGCCATTTGTTAAGTTGAAATGTGACATTTCAAAAAAAGGCTGGAATGATCTCAGAGCAAAACCAACACAAAAATCTGAATCCCTCTTTTATCCAAAGAGTCGCACTCTGGTGAAAAAGTGGTGTTAGTGGCCAAAATGCCCTGTGAAAATTACACACAACTGTAATTGTGAACAGCACGGAAGTACAGTAAAGAGGTGGCTTTCTCTCACCTTGCTCATTCAGAAAAACAACACAAAATCCTAACTCAGGCTAAGGGCTTGTCATGCCCACTCAGCTGTTTACAAATAAAGTCAGTAATAGAGGAACTGATGCTACTAAACACTGAGCATCCCAAACTCCAGTCAACATAAAACACCTCATTCAAAGCAATGCAGCGAGCATCACTGTTACTTTGTCTGTTTTTTGCAAGACCAGGCAGAGATTTAGCGGGAGAAATGAGGAGAAAAATATACCAAACCAAAACCAACATCCAGCCCAGTGCCATACACACACTTCTGCTCTCAACACAAGGGAGTGCCTGCAGCCCCCCACCTACTACTGCACTCTCCGGCCATTTACTAACAAGCAGGAGAAACATCACAAGGTCCATTTTCCTCATTAGTGGAGCCAACTGCATTCTGCAATGTGCCTATCTACATATTTTTAAGCTTGTTTCATTCACTCAGTTCCTAAATCAGCAAAATTTAGCAATCTTCAACATCTCTCTGCAATGAGTGAAATTTCTTTTACTACTGAGAAGAAGGGAGGAGGTCAAGAAGGCTTGGGAAAATTTGTTAGCATGATCTCTAATATGAATTTGGCAGAAAAAAAATTGAGAACATTTCTTTGGAAAACAATCAAAGGGCAAAGTTTTCCTCTCGGAGTTGTGTGGTAATTCATGACTTACATGCTCCAAAGAAATTTGCTCTGATGATTAGAATAGTAAACTATTCGTTCTCTGCCTGACAGACCAAAGATGGTCATTTTTCCTCCCTTTGTCAGTATCTTTCTGTTCAGGCAGGGCCATGTGTGTGTCCCTTGACACACAGATAAAGACTGAATGATGCATCTCTGCTACGGAGGATTAATCCAAGTTAGATACAGCATGGAATGGAATGACAAACAGTAACAGCGCAGGTGGCAAAAATTCTGGCTGAGTCTTGCAGAGACTGACACAAGCTCTCTCTTACCTGGATTTCAGCTGCTCTTGCTGTAAGTGAAAACTCAGTGTCTTCGTGGTTACCCACTCATTCCACCTCAACATATACAAGCGACCAACAAAGCTGATCTTGAAACCCTCTCAGATGAGGAAACTTGAGCTTCCAGTACCCACTGCAGCTGCGGTTCATCAACAACACAAAATTGCAGTGTGGAACTTCTTGCCATTGAATGTGTGATGGGCAGGAGCACAGCTGAGGTCAAAAAAGGACTAGAAAAACTCACAGAGATCATGTCCTTTGATTTCAACTCACCACAGAGTCTGGGTGCATATTTTGGCTCCACAAGTTTCTGAAGCACCAATCCATGGAAGGGTGTGCCTTCATCCGGGGCAACAAGCTGCCCTTCTCCCATGCTCTTCCCTAAGCTTCTCCCCCAGCCAGTGCCAAAAGAAGGACCTGCTCTGTCCAGATATGACATTTCTTATGCTACAATCAATGCAATCATAAAACTAGACAAGAAAATTGTCTTGGCTGGAGTTTTAAATACATGATATTAAAATGTCAAGAAAGTGTTGCATGAGATCTCTTCAGAAAGGGCTAAAAAGAGATCAATTAAAACTCGAAATATTCATGTAAACCAACCTCAGTGAAGCCATTGGAGGAACAGACTCACCTAAAAAGGTGCTTCAACCAACCTGCAGAGGCTCCTGCCATGAATCACCACCCACATCAGCATCCCAAACTGATACAGCTCCACCAGCCTTCTTCCAGAAACAAAAGTACCATACTCATTTAGGTGAGTAACTTTTTTGCACCATTCTTCCTCATAGTCTCCTGCTGTCAGGCCCCAGGTCTCTCCTCTTGTTCCCCCTACACCACCTGGCTGGGGTGCTTGTAGCAACTCACGTTTTCCTTTTGCATTCTTTGAATCAGCTGCAGAAACACTCAAAAATATATTCAAAATACACACAACTCCCAGCAGGCCCAGGCAACCCTGTGAGTGCAGAATTCTGCAAGAACAAACCTCCCGTTTAATGCACCCTCTGTTGAGTCAGCAACAGCCTGGGCTTTAAAGCAGCACCACTGTACTGTAAAGCAGTCCACTATGTAAAATGTCAGGTTGTTTCTACCCTGGAAATATATTACATTCCGTTCTTTCTGCGGCATTACTAATTCTACGTCCTGTTTAATGCTCTGCATCTGAATGGGACTCTCAATTACATGAGTCACTGCAACTATCCTTTGATTATTTTTTTTTGGTACATGTGATCTGAATTCTCAACTGCTGGAGCCCAGAGCTTGCTTTGCACACTCAAAGGGCTACAACAAAACAGGTTGAAATGCTACATTCAGTTTTGCTTGTGCTTGGTCACTGCTGTCACCTCCTCGTGAGGGCTGGCGGAGGAGCAGAGGTGCTCCAGAGGCTGCTCAGGTAAGTACAACAGGTACACCTGGACAGATGCATTTGAGTGATGCTGAATTCAGCCAAATCACTGCTGAGGAGTCTGACTGAAACAGGCCAGTGCTGACTTTGCCCATGTTTTATGGTCAGGTTGGCAGGGTAGGGTATTGAAGAAAATGTCTCTTTCTCACTTGCGAAAAGCTGAATTTGAAGCCTACGCACAGCGGCTTTTCTGGGGAAGCAAATTTTCTTGGAATGCCAGTTACAATTTTAGGAAGGAAACAATGTGGTAATTTTCAAATTTAAATCAAGTTTTGGCACCAAAGAAGAGAAGCAAGGCTTGAGAAGAAAAGGTCATGACAAAACACTATGAAACAGGTAAAAAACTGTTTTCTCTTTTTGTTTCCTTTCCCAACATTTTCAAGCCAGCTACTTACTAGAAAACCTGTTTTCCATCTAAGCTTCCATCACTCTGTCAGTATAATTCAGGAAAGCACTGCCTGAAAATAGAGCTTTTCTTTTACTAGAGGATAATTACCAGTTGTTCACTGTCTCATTATAAAATGTTAGCAAAGACCAGTATTTTGCCATGAAAATGCTAAAAAGCATCAATATTACACCTTATATAGGAGAAAATGTACTGTTTCATCTGTCTTCTGATCCCTGGAAAACCACCACTTCTCTGGCAGAGAAGGTAGAACATGGCACCTCTTCCCTTCATTTCTGCAAGATCTGATTTGAACTGAGAGCTCTGCAGGGTGGGAACCCGTTAGGAACTATGCTCTGTATGTGCATTGTAAAGAACTTGGTTACATCAACAGTGTGACAAAAAAAATAACCAGAGATTGTTATACCAAAGCCTCAACTGTAGGTCCCAGGAATGACAGCATAATTATTTTTAGAGATGACTATAGCACTAACTCAACATGACACGAGAGGCTGGAGAAACAGCAAGCCTGATTTAAACCAATGGAAAAGCCAGGAATGCAGAATGGAGACTGTTCTTAATGCACCATATTGCATCTGAACATTTTGTTCCTACCCATCTATCCAAAGCGTGACGTTTTGCATTTCATATTAACATTCTGAAGACATTAAAGGATTCTTCAATTCGATGTTCATATGCTGTGTCAGAACACGCACTCTGACTGCTCAGAGAGATGCTACGTCTACCTTCTACTCATCCTCCCTCCTTCAGCCTCCTCACCATCCTCCTTCCCACTCCCAAAAAATCCCAGAGGCTATTTTTTATTGGTACCATTATTTAGTTCAGCAGAAAGATGGTTACAAATACAGTTTGTGGGATTTGGACTTCACTTTGGATTTCTGCACTACCTCAGCTGTTATGCATATGTACTGACTGCTAACAAATCATCACAGTATTACTTGATGTTCATATACAATTTCTCATCTTCAAAGCACTTTAAAATTTCCCAGAGGTTCTACAAAATCTGGGAGAGAGAGAGAGAAAGAGCTATGGGCAAAAGCCTTTGTTTAGCATTGGTCTTAACATAAATTACAGCTATTCCCTTTCTGCTTAGAGCTACAGCAGGAATGCTGCAGTCCTCAGATTTAGGTCTGAAGTGCTAAACAATGCTAAATTGCCAATAACACATTTTCACTAAAAAGTATTTAAAATACTCTTTGTCATATGGACAGCTCTCTTCAAAAGTTCTGTTCTCACCTTTGAGTTCAAAACCAGGGATATGGTGACATTAACATAGTGTGCTGGGAGATGGATTTATGTGTCAAAGTAAAGGACATTTTGATTTCAGAAAGTTTTGATAACAAAAAAAGTTGGATTTCATACCAATAAAACAACAAAAGAACATAACCAGGAATCACAATATTTTTTTAAAGGTAAAACTAATAATGTTTAAGGAATTCCTTCAGTGTTCAAAGCAGAACAGTTAGCTGTTAGTAGCTGAAAGGAAGCTCACAGTGATTTCCTGGCCAGCACTCGAAAGAGCAACCAAGAAAACCTAGAAGTGAATCATTACAGAGCTCACTTCTCCTTATCACCTACCACACCTTTCTCAGTGCCCAGAGACCCAGTAAAATACTCTGTCCACTTCAAACACTGAACCATTGCTTTACAGGAGCTCAGAGCCCACATCTGACTCGCACTCTGTAGAGCACACCCAGGCTGCTGGTGCTCAGGCACAGCACTGCACGTGGATCCTTAGCTGTGGGACCACTTCCCACTGACCAGCACAGGAAAACGACCCTTCCAGCTGCACACTTGGCCCCATGGCTGCTGGGAACAGCCCCTGCAAGTCAGGCACCACCAAACCAGACCTTTTAGGAAAAATGTTACAAGCCTTTTTTTTTTTCATTTACCACCATCAAAAAATGGGGATGAAATGAAACAAAAACTAACTTTTTACTGAGTGGGAGACAAATATGAAAATGTAATGAATAAACCACTCTATTTCTCAAATATTCCACTAAACATGTAATCCAATCCAGCCTTTACGCTTCAAAGCATGACTTGTACTTCACATGCTTTCTAGGGCACAGAGTTCTGTGACACAATAAATACAGGCTACAGTTCTGCAACAGAGATGTTAAACCGGTTCTTCTGAGGTCAGTTATTTGGTTGAATTCCTTTTGAGTATGAAACATTTCTCTAATGTCTGGAAAAATTATGGAAACATTCTCAGATGAAAGGTTACATGCATTCCAGAAAAAATTCCACTGAAATCTAAAGGAATACTGAAGTGCAAACTCTTTATTTATGCAATTTAACACGGTGGAAAGAAAAGTGTAAGCTATTAAGTGTGTTTCAAAGCTTAGGAAGCAAATTAAAATGAAATAACATACATATTATTAATGAATAGCTACAGTGAAAAGTGTGTAATTACATGTTAATTAATTTCCCTCCTTATTATATCTGCAGTGCCTCAAAATGATGTTTCCTCTCTATGTATTCTCCTTGTAGCAACATTTCCTGAAAAAAACCATAGGTGTAAAGCAGAAACTGTTAAATATTTCACAACTGGAAGAAGGAAAGAGAATGAAACTTCAACGATTTTTTTTTAAAGCTAGGATTTCTATTCAGAAATAAACTGAACTTCGACATGTTTTAATTATGTATCCTTCTGTTTATAATCTTCAACTTAAGTCTAAACTAAACAACAACGCTGGCAGAACACAGTGAATTTGAGGAACTGGGATGAACTACTTCTAGGTAAATGTTAACAGAACCACTTTCCTTTATACAGAAATAATTATGTTCAGGCAGGGAGCCAGCTCTGTGTGTGCCATCCCCTACTGCCCCATTCCTGTGAAATCCAGCATCACCTTTCTTATCTGGCTATTTAGGAGTTTTTAATTTTTCTGTTCTCCGAGTCTAAGCTTCTTCCTGCATTTGCAGCTTTTCATTTATGTCTGCCTGCAAAGAAAATCAGAAGAAAGAAGTGGTTATGATGGAGCTATCTTGGGCTGCACATTGTCTTTGTGGTTTTGACACACTGTAGTGCAGCAAGGCAGACATTATCCTACACACCTTCCTGTTTTGCAGACATAACGGTGTTCCAGCCTGGACTTATGTGATAACACGTTATCATATTGCCGTGCGCAATTCCGATGTATGGCACGGCTGCCATCAGGAGGAAGTGATCTGGGACAGCCATTCCTCACGTAACCTTGTCTTGGGAGATAGGATAATTTGCCCGTATTCTCAGACAGCCTTTACCAAAAGACACCAAACCAGAAAAATTGCTTTGGGATTTGGTTGTTGCCACTGTTTTCCTTTGCTGCAGATGTTTGTTCTACAGTGTAATGTGTTTTATTGAAACATTGCTAGAATTAGAAAGCACTACTGAAATGAACAATAAAAAGCCATACTTCTGTGATGCTGCTTGTCTGTCTTAATTACCAGCACAATTATGAGTGTGTATCTCATTCTGGAAACCCAGACTGCTGTAGACATTGAGCATTTAATTTGGAATGTAGCATTTGTGGGTAAGGTACAAGGGTTGGGACATATTTTAGTAACATCTTTGGCCGTGATAATGTGTGGCAATCTCTGATTCTATGGCATTTGGAAATGTGGGATCACTGGATAAAGTGTCACAAACACTGGGGGTTTATAGGTAATTTACATATATTTCTCAATATCTGCAGTCACTGCTCCAAAAATACAAGAGAGATGGAAGGAGTGCAATGACTTTGAGTCACAAAGTTTTGCTCAAACACGTGGAACAGGCTTAGAGGTCCTTTACAAACTCTGCATAAACTATCCCAAAACTTAGAGTTGCATTCCTAATGGGATTCAGGCAATTTTGATATAGCAAATGGTTTTGTCCCAGAAACACGTGACATTTTAAGGACTTTGTGTCTTGTCAGTCCTAGAAATCCCTATCAGTGTTATTCTGCAATCAATGGATAACTACAGCTAAAATGTTTTCAAAGTTCTCAGTAGCTCAGATGGGAATGAAAAGGCTGGAATTTCTCTCTCAATTTTGTAGATGACCTTCACTATAGTCAATCCAACCTCAGGTATCACCATATACATCCTTGCCCCTTTACATTATGTGTGTATGTGTAGTTGTTTTGCTCTGGAACACTGATCCTTAGACTAATTCTCTTCTATCCTCCTTCTTATGGCTGCTGCTGAGATCACTGAATGATATCAGAATAAAAGTTATTTTCTAGACTCAATTAGAGCAACAGTTGCCTTGTTAATGCATATGTTAAGACACAATGCAGATTGTGAAATCACAGTCCACACATAACAAAAAAATGGGATGAGTTTGATCATTAATCAGGTAAAAATCTCATTATAAGATGACTTCAGAGGTCAAGAAACTGAGAAAACAGGTGAAAAAGATATACTTATGAAAGACTTAAAAACTGAAGGGAAATCATTCGCTGTGTATACACCCAGAGTTGCAAAAGACGAAAAAATAAAGCCTTTTTCTCATCTGTGCAGTTTTTGTAAAGAAAAACTCTTAGCACTGACATTGATGGCATCAAGGTCTAGTGAAAACCAAGATTTTATTTTTTTTTCTACAGTTAGACAGGAATAAGACAACATAGGCCAGGGATTCCCTCCTGTTACTAAAGACATGTTGAAATGGAGTATGAAATCAAATAGATAGATCTAATGATGGCATTATTTTTCTAATTTATATTCTCCATTCATGTATAGTCTATGTAAAAGAATTTATCACCATCACACTATTTTCAGATAATATTAGATATTTATTAAACTACTGCTTGGTCAATAGTGTCTAATGTGCTGTATGTAAAGTTCAAAGTGCCATCTGGTTGTAGCAAATAAGACCAAATTCCAGCAGTTCCTTGGTGGAACTCTGTTCTAGCCGGTTTGTTTTCAATAATTTCTTATTTAAGTTCAGTGTCAATAGCTTCCTTCCTTTTCATGAACCCCACAGAAAGAAATCATGGCCCCCTGAGTGCCTGTAGCCCCCATACTGACTACCTGATCTGTTCCACTGAGGCAGCTCTTGGATGGTCACGCACTGACCAAACAAGGCCTCGAATTGGCATAAACGTGTTATTTCCCACACAGATTGAAGGACGTGTAACAGAGATGCATCAAACAATTTATATTAAGCACACATTGCATGTACTCCATCACAGCAGCTGGTCCTGAACCCCTGAGAAGGAATTTTATCACTGACATCACTGAGAGCAGAATTTGGCCTGTGTTTCTTGACACATAGTGATGCTGAAGATATATGTTGTTATATTACTGAATATTTTTTACCTTATCACATGTACGCTGACTAAACTAGAAGTTATTTATAGAGGCTAATTCACATTTTTACAGCATATGGATGTGCTTTTTGCCAGCTTTAGCACAAATACAGTTTATATTCATTAAGGCTGAGCTAGCTAATTAACCACAGACAGAATTAGTGAATAGCTTTCTAGTAATAGTACCTCAAGGTTGCCAATAATTTCATTTGGGATTTCACACTCTGCAGATTTCTGATCTTCAGCAGTGACACCAGCCACAGCATCTGCCTCGGAGGACTCTTCCAGGTAATCCTCCTGATCAGACCCCTGGCAGCGACCACCCAAGAAACACGCGAGTTAGAACATCATCCTGCCCTCCACGAGACCAAACAGCACCAGCCAAAGACATGCAACAATACATGGAGCTGCTTTTGGGAAACGCTGCTCTGACAGGGACCAGCAGTGTTTGTCTTATTCTGCCCAGCTTGGCAGAGAGGTCTTGAGGTGATGAAGTTACAAGGGGCCAGAGCCCAGAGGTGACGACTCAAATAAAAGTTCTCTGCTGACTGATTAATGCATTAAAAGTAATTTTATTGAATTTTAGAAGAGAATGCATGTTATATTCTGGGGAATAAATGTCATCAATGACTGGCCTCCAATGGAAATTCATAGGAAAATAGCTTACAAAACCCCCAAAATAAATTACAAGGAAAAAAACTCTATACCTGAGATTCTGTTGCTGCAGCTGAGGAGGGAACTGCAGGTTGGTCAAGTTCAGTCACATCCTGCTGGTGCTAGAAAAAAAAAAAGAAAACAGAAAAAGAGTAATTCAGGTTTAATCATTACTCAGAGGTTTGTTGCAGATTTTTTTAAAATGGAAATGAAATGCCTGGCAAACAACAAAAAACAATACCTTTTCTGTTACTATCCAGGTGCTCAGAACTGGAAAGCATTCTGAAAATGATTATAGATCAGCTTTAATTTCTAGCTGCCTCTCAAGGGGCCCTCTTTATAACACTTGGAAAGAACAGATGATTTTCATAATTTCATAACACTACAGCTTCTTACTCATGTAGATAATTACGTTTAGAAAACACAGTGCTTAGGTAACGTGCTGTCTTCCCAATGCAAATTTGTCACCTCTGAACAGGGATCTTGCTGCAGTTTGGAATTGCAGGGCTGTACCAAAAGAGTCAGCTGGAGTAAAGTTGTAGTGACACTGCATCAAATAAGGCCCTAAGAAAAATATTTTAATATGTGACTATAATTTAAGAGTTACTAATGGTCTGAGTTTTGCTCCTTCATCAACTCGCTCCTTTGCTGTGAACATGGGAACCTCACTGGTGTGCTGGTGTGTGAGCTGCAGCCCCAGGAATGCTCAGAGGGAATGGCTTTTCCCCCTCAGAGCAGCTGGATGAAGAACCCAGTGCACGCTCAGGTTCTCAGGAATGATGCAGAAGGCAGTCCTGCGTCCTCTAAAGGGACAAGGTTTTGTGTCCTATTTAAAAAAAAAAAAAAGGATGACAGAGAACATATGTGCCAAATAGGGCGAAAAAATGCATTTCTGAACAAGCAAGGAACAGGGTATAACACTGAAATTGTATGTTTGGGGCCTCTGCAAGGGGAAGTGCCCATCGAGAATACGAGGCAGATGTTCCAGTTCTGAGTCAGCGATTACAAACAGGATTTTGCTTGGATGGTGTAAGTAAACGACACTAATTCACATCAGGGTAATTGCAGCTCCCATAAATTAATTTCCTCATGCTTTTGAAATCATGGCTAGGATGATATTTGGGTTATTTAGTTACTTGCTACAGTTACACATGCTGAAAATATTAAAGATTCTTACATCTACAGAAGTGACAGCAAAAATTGAAAATAACAAGTGAGACCTAGCCACTTTATTACATTAAAAATCTCTTTTGTAGTCCTAAAAGCTTTTCAGACCTTCTGTTTGGACATTGTCACTATCTTTAAGATTCCCTGTGTGTGAGCTTACTAAAAAAGGCAGACAGTATCAGTCCATGTTTATAAGAACCCAAAAGGCTGACAGAAATATTTGCAGATAATAAGTGAGAAGAAAAATAGATTTATATAAGCATTTTCCTCTATTGCTTGTAATTCAAATTTTCAGCACTGTATTAGTGGCCACAAAAGGAATAGCCAGAAAGTCTGGGGTTTGCATCAAAATGAAAAAGCTTAGCTAAACTGTATTTTTGCTAAAAAAAGAGATGCTTTGTTTTCAAATTCTATTTTTTTTAAACTAGAGCTTTTTTGATGTAGCAACTATATCCATTTTCTCTGATTTCTTACCTTATATTTTCTTATGAAAATATTAGCTGAACTGCATCAGAATTCACAATTACTTTCTGCTTCCTTAAAGCAGTATTTTTTGGTTAGTTAGTTACCTATTCACTCAAAATATTTTCTTAATTTAGACTAAATCATTATTCCGTTTATTCCCTCTGGTCCAAATTAAAAAAAAAAAAAAAAAAAAGACCTGGTTTTTAGAATCAGTTCCAAGCTGATCAAATATGTTTTTGAAGCATGGATAAGATTTTCAGAGGTTCTGTTTTTTTAGAATAATATTTTTACTTCACTGCCTCTTTTTACAGAGAGCCATTCTTTACTCATCTGTTCCATGTCTAATAATAACCCTTGGATCATTAAGAAATAACTAAATTACAGCAGAACTAGTCTCTTTAATGAGCCATAATAGTCCCAACATTCAGCCAAAAGTTTTTTTTAAAAGACTGTGCAACTTCAATGTAGAATATGGAGCATTTTGTTTAGTAATAACAAGTTTATGAGCAGCACTACAGTTTACAGCCAAAATATAGTGACCTAAAAATGCCATTCTGCATTGCTCCTTCCTATACATTGTGTCCTTAACAAGTCCAGGGGAAAATTAGAACGAATGAATTGTGGTGAGAGCCCGAAGCCAACAAACGTATTTAAATGAATCCTTCTGATGCAATACTTTCCTTTAAAAAACACAATTAAGTCTTTGTGCTTCCTTTGAACAAAACCTCATGTTTAATAGCACCAATGGCTCTGTAGTAAAATCTATTTAAAAACAGAGGAGACGACGCAGTAAGTTTTATACAGTTACAGTGGCTTTAAAAAAAAATCTTGCTGGTTTCTAAAGTCTGAGTAAATTTATGGTGAATTACTTCCACTGACCTACATTAAAAACTTCATCTTCCTTTTTTTAATTCCTGAAGATTTGTCATTATGTGAGCATTATTCACTGTGACAAAGATGTATTACTCAAAGTGTCCTCTTGAATCAATATAACTATCGAAATGTGAGAAACAGTTTGGCAAGATGATAATGCCTTAAAATTAATTGGCAATATTTTCCTGCACACTCTGGTCCGGTGGGTCCACGGGAATTCAGACACAAAGGAATTGTGAAGCAGTTGCACAAATGTAGCTGGCATATCAGTGTCAGCTGCTCTGAAGGAGCTGGAGGGAGAATTAAGTGCAATATTCCTTCTAATTCCTGGGTGTGGTGGGGTGCCAAAAGGCCACTTGAACCCAGACAAGTTGGAGCAGGCTGGAGGCTGAGCTGACACCCAGCAGAGATTGGTTGGGAAGTCTCATTCAGCATCACCTTTGCTTTCCCACCCCAGCTATATCAGGCCAGCTGAGAACTGCAGACACTGCTCTCCATGGACAGCCCCATGTCACAATTCTGCTCGGGAATTCTTTCTAGGACAAGTGCGCATAAAGAGATTGAAGTATAAAAAGCATAGTGTTGTTCTGTACATAAACCCACACACTTTTCTTTTTCTTGTTGTTCACCCCTAGCAAATTGCCTTTTTACAAATGTAGGCAGAGAAAAGACAATCAAATAGTACACAGGAAAATTTCTAAAACAGGATAATGGCAGGAAAGAAGATTGGTAAAGCATTCTAATAGATGAGTTCCACAGATGTGGTAGTTATTATAAAATTAGCTTTGCATAACTTACCAATATACCATTACATTTCCCCCAGATGTTATCTGTTACTTAAATTAATTTTGCTTAAGTTACTATTATTGCAGATTTTATCCACGCTGTGTTTTATTATTTAAGTTTCTGTGGCATAAAACAAGCCCTGGCTGATAGCATTACTTTTAATAATATATATAAGAGGTTTTAGTATTATAGAAATGGCTGCTGGGTATATCTTAATAGTCATAGCACAGAACGTCTGCTCTCAAAATATTATGTAGATTAAAACCAGCTATTTACTTACACTCTAATTCAAGTCATTGGAAAGGTTTGCAGTATTTATGTACGTGGTATGAAGGGAAACAATCTACTCCAGGGATAAATATCAGAGTTTGGAAATTAGCAAAGCTAAGGTCAAGGTCAGTTTGGATTTACTAACATACTTGCTGAAAATGAGAATTTAGAGTTTTTGTTTACTTATTTCATAAACAAGAAAAGAGACTGAGGGGGGTGGTGCATTTGCCTCTAATACATGGCTTTTGTATCACAGAAACATTTTGGAACCACCTTTTCAGCTTAATATTATGTGAAATTCTGTACTTCTTTCCACACAGTCTTAACATAAATTCTCTGAGTTAATCTTACCAAACATAGGAAAATAATTATTTATAAGGACTGAAAAAAAAAAAATCCCATGTCCAGCATGGGCCATTTCTAAAGCCTTGTAACATCTTTCAAAGCCTTTCCATGGATATGGATTTGTTTTTATATGAATGACAGATGCATTTTTAAAAGGGAGTTCTTTGTGTGCTATTCTCTGTATTCATATCACCTACGTAGTTTCTAGTTGTAGGCCACAGGACCTTGAGTTACCAGAGACCTCCACAGATTTCTCTCATATATGTGTGAGATTTGCTATCAAACAAACTCTGTAACAGAGGATTTACATTAGTTTGCTATTTATGCTGAGCACGCCCAGCCACAGACCTACAAACGTGCTGAATTTCAGCGGCTGGAATAAAAGGCGTTTACAAGAGATGGTTTGTTAGGTGCCTGTATTTCATGTGGTTGGATTTGAATGAATACCTAATGGACAGAGATGCACTGACTCAAACCAGGCAGCCTTTTTTTATCCTTCCTCATTAACCTGCCAGCATATGCAAACACAACCAACCCACCCCACCTGCCTGCTGAGGCATCGCCCACCAGCGTTCCCACAGGAGTCTCCTGGGAGGCCGCCGCTACCTCTACAAATACACTGGCCATCCTGTTTTGCAGCAACACTATACACAAGGATTTTAGGAAGCACACAAAAACTTAATCCAGATTATCTGATCTCTTGTGGTGTGACAAAGATGGCAGAGCTTCCTTCTAAACACCCTCGCAGTACGCAATTGTATTAATATTAAAAGTAGAATTAAGATCAATGAGAGCCTAAAACTCTGCCTCTGAATTATGTTCCTGAGTTGCTAATGATGCACACGGAAATTCTGTGTGCATGTTCCTGGGCAGGAGTTTTCAAAACACTATTCATAAATGAGACAGAAGTTCAGTGAGTCAAAGGTAGGCTTTATGCTCTTTTTCCTGCATTTCAAAATCTAAGTTAATACGTTTTAAAGAGAGTTTTCCATGTTCCTGAGCTGAGATGTGAATCGACTTTGTTGACAATACATTAGTAATTAATCTAGTCCAAAATAGCTATCTGAAGCAATTTGGTGCCTACATTGACAAAACAGGATCTCCTCCTCCCCCCAGGAAGCTGTAAATCAGTCAGTGACATCTGGCCTCAAGGACATCAGAGTCATCTGAAATGTGGTAATTTATATTAATGAACATCAATATTAATTTTTAAATAAAAAGAATTTGCTACTGCCGTTATGTTTACATAAGAAATATTATTTATAGCTTGTGTTCCTCCTTTCTTACATTTTGCCCATAAATTATTGTAAGGAAACACACTGTCACAGTTATAAATATTTTTCCTTGGAGTTAAAGCTTTTACATATCCTCTTACTGTTTTCAGTAACTATATGAGGGCAACAACCAGGATTTTCTTTCTACTCCAGGAACTGCTGCCAATTTTAATGCTTGACTGAGTAGAAAAGGGTGCTTCTACAAAAACAACCAAAGCCTTCCTCTCTAGAGATATCTAAATGCAGAATGCCCTTAATACCTAGATTCTGTAAGAATCTCCTAACATACCAGAAACAAAAAAATACTGATTTTACTAGGCTGCAGTTGTCTTCTGCTGCTTTTACCAAGCTTCCAGTTGTTACTGCCAATTTTCAGATTAATTTGAAAGACAAAATAAAAGACATTAAAAAAAAAATCCTCAGTTGGCTTTTATGCTGAGGACACATCACTAAATGATTCACCTTGGAATGGTCACTCTAAATTCACTTTGTATTTAGCATTGCCAAATCTCCTGGTGTTATGGGATTACAAGAGAATCTCAGCTTTCATTTAAAAATAAAGTTAGTGTCTAGCTCTTATGGTTGCAGAGCAAAGATTGAAAACATAAATCTTGAGAGCTCAAAAACTAGACTGCAAGGAAAAGGAACAAAACAACAATTATTTTTAAGCAACTCATGATTTCTTTGGGATCTGTCTCAACATTTTAAATGCTCAAGGTGAATGAAAGCCTTTTAAAAGTAATACATACAGATTTTGGGGAGGGGTGAAGCATTTTTTTTTAGTTCTTGAAAGTGCAGCTCTTGCATGTCTGGGCTCCTCAAAGTACCAACACCCACTTTCCACTTCAAGGGCACCCAGCAAAGAAGGAAAGCACACCCAGCTCCTATTCTGGCTGTAGAGTCATAACCAATAGGGATCTAATACCATTTAAAAAAACCCAAAAAAACACAAGCACCTTTCCCACAATAACCACCTATCTAGATCTACAAATATTAAAAAAAAAATGGGGCCCTTTTTATTATTCACGTGATCACATGAGAAAACCATAAAAGCAAGTTCTGTTGAACCCAATGAACAACAGGCATTCTAATATTTTAGTGGCATTCAACTTATCAGGTTGGTGCTTTACATTTCCTTGTTGTACATCTCTTTTTTCAAACAATTTAATCTGGAAAGTTCTGATAGGAATGCTGAAAATGTTATGGAAAAAAAAAAAAAAGTGAAAGCACACTTGGCCAGGTGCATCTGTGTACCTCTTTCTGGGACCAGGCTTCAAACATGTTATAAATACTTGCTGCAACTTCATACTCTCAGAAAACCAATTTGCATGAGAGTGTGTGCCTTTGGCAACAAAATGGCCTGTAAGAATTAAATTGCTTAGGGGGCTGGTATTCATCACACCTGCTTTGGGGGCTTTGTCAACCCCCTAAACCCCTCCTTGTAGGAAGTGCAAAGATGATTCCCTCTCCTGAGAGACAGTCAGAGCAAGTAAGATGAATTAAGAACCCAACAATTGCTTAATGTACCTGCCCCAGACCACAGCAGGCACAGCCTGCTACCTCCCCTTTCCCCTAGAGGAACCTAGGAAAGCTGGCTTCCTCAGCCAGGCTCCCTGGTTTGCCTGGTGCTGGGAAATACGAAATATTACTTTTCTTTTAAAGTAATAACTGTAGGGACTCAGCAAAGATTAACAGCACTGGACTATCCTGAACTGCTTTTTTTCCAGGTGTTACATCGAAGATGCAGCAATATCTCACCAACTCTTACTGTTCCACAGGGCTTTAGGTCAGCCCTAAGACTACCAAAAAGGCAGACATGCCTGTTTCCAGGACTGTCCATCTCCAGTGTCTCCATGCTGTGCACACACCAGTTAAAAGCAGCATGTGCCCCTGGAGCTGTGCGTTACCCCACCAGATTTCTCCAAGTTCAGCAAGAGGTGACTTAAGGCTTTATTCAAACAGGATACACTGTACAGGAAAGAAAGATACCAAGAAGATTCCAAAAACCTGGGAAAACTTAAAAAACTTCATAGGAAAAGGGGTTCAAGAAACAACTGGGAGCTCCTGCTCAGAAAGTCTGACAGCAGAAAACTAATATTTTGCTGTTGATACAGTAAAGCACAGCCACTCCCTGATGCTGGAATAGGTTCCACCTCCTGCCTTTATCTGCCACTGCTCTTGGACAGCCTTCGCTTCCTACCCACTTCCTCAGAAATTAGCCTTTTCTCCATGCAAGACTGGTCATGGACAAGCCCCTCACACAACTGCCCCATGCTCTGTGCATTCTTTCAGTGCCAAAAGCCAGAGGAACAAGCTCTCTCCAAACTCCTCTCAGCCATCAGGTGCATTAGGTGTGGATAGGCCTGTCTATATTGATTCACCCCCAGCTGATGCTACAGAAAATAGCTGCACTAACATTTAAAAGGTTGCATTAAAAAAAAAACAACAAACAACAAAAACAACAAAACCCCAAAACAAGCCAACAGAACCTAAGGAATATTGATCCAGAGCTAAGAGGGGGAAAAAATCTGCTCACACAATTAAAAAAATACAATATATATTTAAAAAAAAAAAGGGCCACATTAGAAAACTTTTCAGAATATATGGCCACATAAAAATGGGGAGCTTGTGTTCTTTGTTATTAGACCTAAAACATAAGGTCTTTGCCTGAGTGTGTAAGTTTCTGTTAAAACAACAATTTGTCCTGTGGACTGTAAATTCAATTACTGTTTTTATTGGAATCACATTTTGCTTTGGAAACAATCATGCAGAAAAACAACCAGTAACTTAGACATCTTAAAAACATCTCAAAACAGGCATGGCTCTGAGAACAAATCAGTTATGGTAATTCTACTGTGAACTGCAAGGTTTTTTAAATCCATTTCCATATTTTTAATTAACACCTAGTTAAAAAAAAATCTTACTGTAGGTCATTTTAATCTCAAATGGGAAAACAAATTTGTTTTATCAGAAAATTGATTCGACACTATTTTAGGGACTTATTTTTCATGGTTTTATCATAAAAATTAAGCTATTAACATACATTTCCCAATTTGGGAATGCAGAAGCAAGCCAGCTTTTCTCTGAAATTTCAGAGTTACAGTTTTCAGTCACCTCTCTATGTGAAACTAGTCTATTTTAACACCAGAATATTTGATCAGCACACACAAAACCTCCACATACATCTAAGATACCGGTACTTCTTTACAACTCCGTTTCTATAAAACTTGGATCTGCAGCATTCTAACCACAGCCTGTTAGTCAAAAGAAACCACCCCTTCCTTCTGTGACACTTGGATTTCATACCCCATTGCCACCAGGCTCTCCTTGTAACGTCCGTGTTCATAAATCTGTTTATGCTGCACCTCAGCCTGAGCGTCCGTGTTTGCTTCAGCTCTTCCTGCAACACTGTCATTCACCTTAAGTAAACACACAGCTGTGGGTCGGGGCAGGCTTAGTCGGGGGAACGCAAGAGTTAATCAAAGCTTTGCCTCGGCACAGCTTGGCTTGGTGGGTGATTTGAAATCTAGTACTAAAGTTTCCTCCTGGCAAACTGCCACAACTGCCAACCACACCTTGGATGATGTGAGGTTGTTTTCGAGAAGGTAACATCTCCTTACAGATTATCTCCTCCCACTTCGACTTGGAAGGTTTCTGAGAACAGTCATTTCCATTTCTGTTGGGGCATGAAATGGTTTCTGCTGAAAAAGAGCATAAATCTCATTCTGCTTTGACTTGTTGGGAAGCTCATGACAAATCATATAATCCACTGTGGATTTTTAGAATTTGTTCAAACAATGCGTGAGAAGAAACAAACATTTCTACCCACTAATTTCTCTCCAATTAAAAAACAAACAAACAACACTCAACTCCTTATCCCTTATAAATTCTGTTAACTACATCTTCTAGAAAATTACCATGCTTGCAAGTTCAACAAAAATCTGACATTTGTTCAAAGGCTTCCACAATGATATAGAATTCTAACACAAGTCAGAATCAAGAGCAAATGCTTCAAACTTTGAAATGAAAATCTTGAGTCGTCCACAGAATAAGTGAATCCAAAGGGTACTGGACTGAGCTGTACACTGGAGCCTTTCCTCTCCCTCCCTCATGCTTTGTCTTTCTGAGAAACTATTCTACAAAAACAGGCAAAGAAAATGTGATCATGAAGTTTGCACAGTTTGCCTGATAAGGATGATGTGTCAGCTTTTGATGGAAAAAAATGAAGCAATGATGTCAAAGGGTTTTATTTATTCCTTTCAGCAGCACCTTTTCCCTGGCAGCTTTCCTAAATAGCAATGTCATAAGTACCTAAAGGGAGCAAGCACGAAGGAGCAGCATCTTCTCTTGAGAATGCAGAGCCATACCCAGAAATACTTCCTTACCTACATCAGGCTATAAGCCCTTGCCCCAGCTAGACAAAACATCACATATCCCAGGTCCTTCTATCATATGATTCCTCATTTTGATTTTAACATATGGCAGAATGTGAAGCAATGTTCACCCCGTCATTGGGTTTGTGTTTTTATGTTGGCCAGAAATATCCACCTGTGCACCAAACCAGTCTTTCTCCAGCTGACACAGGCCATACACACACATACACACATATACCTAACCTCTTGTTGTTTAAGCCTGGAAGGACAAAAATAAACAAAAAAACCCCCACAAAGCAGTTTTTTAAAGAAGGAATCAATACCAAGAGCTGAAAAGAGAAAAGACTCTACTAGAGATCCTAAAGAGAAAAGACCTTACCAAGTACGATAGACAAATTTTCAGTAAAGTTCCTCTGCACACACTATCTTCACATTTATACATCTGACTGGTTAAAGTGATTTTTGCAGGTGTTCATTGTATCATGTATACACCCTAATAAATCATATTGGATGCACAGCTCCATGTGGAGGAAATAGAGCTGATAGGAGGTGCCTTTGAAAAACTTGGCCCCAGGACCAGAGACAAGTTATTATTCTGTGACAACAAATAATAGATATATTTCTCTCTCAGTGGTAAATTAGTCTCAAAGCCACACTCTCCATCAGAAAAAAGACCTTAAGGCGCGCTCTTATAATATAAGCGATGGCAAATTTGAGCACTTTAACTGGATTTTTTTTATAGCCCTAAAATTATTAAAATCATGAACTTTAAATAATTATATTTCAACCAGTGTTTTACTAGTTCTCTCCCTACCTTCTCTGATTTTAATTTTCTCACTTGTCAGCATGCCTTGGCAGTGAGAACAAGAAAGACCTAAAACCTTTGCTGATTGCTTTCCATGCAATCTGATTTCTATAAATTAGAAGTTGCTGATGGGGAAGCAGACAGCAGTACCCTTTGATCAAGATACACATCTTGATCTCTTTTATCATTTTTTAAAAAAACAATAATATTACAACAAAAAAAAAATCATCATACAAGCTTTTCGATCAAAGTGTGTCACTGTCTGCTTCCCAGTCAACATACTGCCAGTAAATTGGCGAGGTGCCCGGAACGCGCAGGCAGCAGCTGGTGGGTTTGATTACCATCTGTACAGCCACTAATGTATAAAATATTGTGTCTCCATCTAGTGGGCATCTGCATTTCACAGGAAATCTGAAAATGGGTTGCAGCCTACTTCCGTGGGCGGCAGAAGGAGCTTCATTAGACTCCCCACCAGCAGAGCTGGGCTCTGAAGCTGAGTCGCATCAGAAAGCTATCAGAAACAAGAAAGGCTTTGAAGCTCCACCAGTGGTTCCAACCCTGTGCTGGCACTTGTCCTTGAAGTCATGTTTTCTCCAGAAGCATTCATAGAACACTTATTCCTGTTCCCTCCCAACAAACCAGGTGTTTACAGCGTTCTGCAGCACCCTGGAAATGCTGGTGGCCAAAATTTGAAAATGTGAAAAGAGGATAAGGAAGGTGGGAACAAGATGCTGTTAATGTCCAGAACTCCTGGACGTTAATGGACAATTAACAACAAAACAAGGAATTAGATGAATATGCCAAGACAATGTCTTCCTTTAAGAATTAAACTACAGCACATTAAAGCATTACCACCTGCCCCCCCCCCCAACTACTTAATAGCAGGACATGTAAAATACCATGTCAACTTTCTCACGTGGTTTCTGACAAACATCCTAGACTGAAGAGCAACAGCGGCAACACAAGAAACACAAATCTGTTTTTCAAGAGAGAGCCACAGAAATAGTAATTGGGGGACAGATTTTAGAATCCTTGTGCCCACCCAAAGGAGAAACTGAGACACCAGCCAGCACTGTGACAGCTCTCTCACGACAGACACGGGACTAGAACAAATAGTTAATAAAAGACGAATTCTACCACACCAACCTCCCTTCTATCGATTACCATCCTTTTTGACAACTACTCCACCAGCAGTGTACTGACTGGACATATTTTATGCACAGCCATCTAGTGTGAAAACTGCATCCTAATGAAGAATATCAGTGCAGCAAAATGAAATAAAAAACAAGAAGATCATACTATTGATTTTTTCCATCCACACCGACTAGACCTAAATTCCCTTAGCCTGAGAAATCTGTTGAGATAACTCTCCAACACAGCACGATTACATTTCATTTAATGACTTCTCTGGATGCATGATAGATCCTAAAACAGCTCTTCTTTTTTCTGAATATCTTTTAATAAAGTTGTTCAAGATGTGTTTTGATTTGACACCTAAACTGGTTACAGTAAAGCATTTTTTATTTTTATCATATATTCCATTGCATTAGCGGTGCATTTATTACTCTATAAATAATTCATTCAAAGGAACTTCAGTTTAACAGCACCTAATAGACACAATCACTTAAGGTAGCACGCTGGCAAATTTCAGCTTTAAATCAGAAGCCGATCAGTCTTCATATATAAAAAAAAGTCAACTTCTCAGAAGAAAGCATCAGTTTTAAGAAACTCAGGCATGAGCACTTAAAAATGAAGTCAATGCCTGCCAACAACTTTCGTACTAATTTATTATATTGCTTGTTTGTGCAGGAAGGGGATGAGATTTGTTTCAGTCTAATCTAATACCCCTTATTTCAACAGAAACTAGAAGAATTAGAAATGACTGTTGTTCCCTCAACAATTTGCTGTGATAGTAGCTTTATTTTTCAGGTCAGCACTCTCCGGTTTTGATTGCTCAATGGGAGCGCCACAACGGCTAAAAAAAGAAGGCTCTGAAACTTTAGGAAATAGAAACTGCTGACTACCTGGTGAAGGAATAATGATTTATAATATATGAATAGGGGCAATAATTGGATAGCAGGCTGTACTCAAAAAAGCCTTAATTCACAGATCTGACATCAGAAAGTCATAATCCATCGATCTAGCCTCAGAATGATGGATTATGACTTTTTAAGAACATGTAGACATGTCAGCTTCATGAGCATTCCGGGAATTGTAGTCCAAATTGTTTTACTGAGGTCATTTGAACAATTTCAGGTTTTTCCAATAAAGCTAATGCACTAATATTTTGAAATATAAAAGTTCTGTTGGATCCATTTTTTCTTTCAAACCCTAAAAACTCTCCAACTAAATACCACAGGTTACCATTGCCTGAGATTGAAGAATTCTTTTCTTTTTTTTTTTTTTTTTAAATCACTGCAAGTCCGTGTCATTTTCTTACAGAGATGACAACAGCTTTCAATACCAATTGGCTTTTATGTCAAAGAAAATTCTGTATTCAAGTTTGGAGGTAAAAAAAAAAAACAAGGTGCAAAGTGAGGGATTAATTATCATGTTTTCTTTCAGGAAAGAACTGACATATCCTATGCATATCTCCCCCTGGGGTACTTAAAAAATATCTAATTTTTGACCTCTGACTCCTTCCTTTTTTCAACCCTGACTGGGTTTTAAACTGTTACTGAAAAAAAAAAGACATTATGATGTGCATTTAGATGAAATCTTTCATGAAAAGAAATAATACTCTTGCAAGGTGTGATTACCCAGAGGATGAAATACATTTTTATACAGAAGCTTCTGACATTTTAAATTAAAAAAAGACATACTTAGAGCTTCCCTTTCCTCATAAAAACAAACATGGACTAAGGTTATTGAATAAAATATTCAGGAAAGTTCCAGAGATCCTTTCATTGAGGATCACATAGTTATTTAAAATAAACCATAATTTCATTCATAAAAATCCATTAAAAAAAATCTTTCAATGGCTTTTCTCCATTATAATTAAGTGAAACCACCTATCAATTAACAACATCTACATTAGACTAATTCAATGGCTCAGATTGATAAGAGCTCTTCCAAAAATGTTTTCTGCTCCAGAGAAGTGTTGAGAGTAAAAAGAAAATCCCACATTAAATATAAAATATTACTAAATATTTTCAATGTATACACATATTAAAGCTATAAAAAACCTGTGACTAAAACCTCTTCCAAAGCTATGAAAACTTTATGTTATACAAGTAACAAGGGCTAAAGGGCAAAAAAACTAAAGGGCAAACTAAACCAAACCAGGGTTTCATATCTCTATACTTTTTCCTAGAAACTCATTTGTATCTCCTCTTGTCTAGAAGGCTGAGTTTCTCATTCTCTGATCTTTCTCACCTTATTTCCCTTTTTACTCACAAAATTTTCTTAAGAGAGCTTATTAATAAAGTAACTACATATGTGAAGTTTGGTGTGTTTTTTTTTTCCTCGTGTCTATGTTCATAACTAAATCTACCACAGAAAGGACAAGTCATGGGGCTCCTTTATGATGGCTAAAATAACTTCTCTCACTAAACCCTGTGTATGCATTAAGTAAAGACATCCTGGGTCGAAACTCAGCCCAGAATTCAAAACAATGACAACACCAAGACCAAAAAAGAGGAAAAAGACAGCTGCAGGAAAAATAATGCCCTTTTTAGAGCAGACAGAAGCAATTTACTTCATTTTGACAACTAAATATGAAATGGCTAATAAAAATCACTGCTCTGTTACACAAATTCCTTCCTCTAAACACACCTAATGTTCTTAAAGTCTCACATCAAGGAATCACATCACTGAAAAGCAACTACTTCTGTAAAGAAGCCTGAAGCAGCAATCTCATTGCACAACTGATCACAATTAACTTTTTCGGGGAATTCCACTGGCAGGCCGTAATTACTCACATGGAAGGCAGGCATGAGGACACCAGGGCCAACAGTTTTCTGTTTGTGATTTGTACGTCTGAGGCAATGACCAGTGGTGAGAATGTCAGTGTGAAGCTCCCTTCAAAGAGCCTGTTGTGCGGGGCCCTCGCAGCATCAAACCAGGTTCACTGTTACTTCATCATCAAACCATCTTCTACCAGAATCTTCCGTGGATCCTTTCCTTACTTGGATCCTCGTATTTACCCAGCTCAACTCAGTTAAGCTTATGACATCAATGAGACCGAGTAGGGTCGCTACAACCTTTCCAAACTGAGGAATGAATACAGCCCTAAGGATTACATGCAGGGGAGGACAGGAGCCTGGTACATTGGGTGTCTCCCCATTCCTCCTCTTTTTTGGACCTACCCATTAGTCCTACCTCTTTTGTTATTATTAAACTGGTTGTATCCTTTCCTTATCTCCACTGACACCACTAGCTGATTTCATATATGTTATGAAGCAGGAGTCAGATGTTAACTTTGTGTCTTTAATGATGTGTGCTTGAACCAGTGACCCTGAAGTGAAAGGCTCTGTAGGTCTTTAGCGTTCCCTCGATATTCCAGGCCTTTAGTCATCAAGTTTATAAGCAAAACCTGTGTGCAAAAGGAATGCTTGCTCACAATTATTGCTAGGATCATTCTGCTGTACATTGTACTGAAAGAATATGAATTATAAAGTGGGTTAGTAAAATTTAAATCAAGCAAAGGTTTATATTAAGCTATTTCATCTTTTTCCAAAGTTCGGCAAATTTATTACAAAGCATTGAAATTACACTTCAAGCCCTAAGGCTTCCAGTGTTGGAGCCTGCCTGGTTAATATAATTAAAAGAATAGCATGACTCAAAATTCATTAAATAATTAAATATATGCAGCCTTACTATTTACTTCCAAGTGATAGCAGGATTTCTGGCTAAAATGTTGCACTGCTTTAATACCTGACGAGTTGTTAGAGGACATCCCCTTTTCCCTGATGTGCATATGATTAAAAGAGCAGAGGTTAAACACAGCAATAAAAAAAATCGGGGAATTCTATTTTTGGTCACAGTTGTACTTAATTCTTTCTTCTCATTTTTACGAGAAGCAGGTGCTGTTGAAGATGTGGAAAGTCTCATGGTAGGAGGACATCAAGCTGGAGAAGGGTAGGAAAATGCTTCCTTGGACAGAATCTTCAAATACAAGTGTTACCCCTGTTCCTTGCTCTCCAAAGACACTTGAGTCACTAAGTATCTTGTATTGCACTTTTCTACCTCAGCCAAGACCCAGCTTGCAGAAGAAGCCAAGCTACATACATTAGATAAGAAAATGTACATGCCACCAAGAACAGACAGTGACTTGAATCCACGAGTCTCCTGACAGCCGCAGCAAGTCACCAAGGAGTGACCAACCAATTCCAGCAGGCTTTGGGCATGTGTGTTTCCACAGAACTGCCAGGGCTGTGCTGTGACACTGTGGTACCTCAGGTGCCCAGGGGCCATTGTGACACTGCTCCTATCCATGTCCTCTGAGCACCTTCATCCTCGGAGCTCCTCCAGAAGACAATGTCCACAAAGAAGACGACCCCAACCCTCAGGCATCTTCAGTTTTCTAATGTTGCTCACCTGTGACTGGCCCACTGGGAGAAAGATGAGACCTGGCCCACACTCTGTGTCCCCACGGGCTGGCTTTGCCCATAGCAGAGAGCTTGGAGTGCCCGGTGAGAAAGCTGTTGCCACGGGCATCCTTTCACAGCAACCGCGTCACATACCCTGGGGTGACTCTCCTGCCTGGGGATCAGCCCAGTATGGCCAAGGTGGCACCGCTGGTCACAGGTGACCAGGCCACGCACTGATGCTCAGCACATTCAGGATAACAGGGTAACAGGAGCACCGTCCCCTGCCCACCTCGCGGCCTTTGTGAAGGAAATACACCAGAAAATCCACCATTTCCTTATAAAACACATGATCAAGTAGTCAGATTTCACCAATATCAAACCAGGCTTCTGGGGGTTATGTCTTAAACTCCTTATGCTCCTTACTCATATGCAATGACTCCCTAGGAGTTTTGGCCTCCCTAGAGAGGGTAGGACCTGGGATAAATACCAGAATAACCACAATTTGAAGAGAGATAACAAGGTAACACACCAATGCTTCATAGCAGATTCTCATGACATGGTTTTAATTTGAGGGGGAGATAACAGTCCTCGATCCCAGGGAACATCAAGATTACAGGCATTCCATGGCAGAGAACAGGATGTGGGATGCTCTTCCATGTCAGGTGGGAAAGGTCCCTGGCCTCCTTGATGATACTGAAAGCCCCAGTCCCAGACGCCTGGGACCCCTGGCAGAACTAACTTCTCCCTTCTGGAATTGCCAAGACACACTTGAATAATTACCAGGACCAACCTGGAAGCATCGCCAGAAAACAAATCCCAAATATCCTGGGCTCAAGTGTCCATTAGATTACTGGACATACACAGCTTTGTGAGGCCTGACACAGAGGATTGCTCAAAGCTGGAAAGTTTATGTGGCACAAAACTCCTCCCTCACACGGGGCCTGGGAGCCACTTGCACGTGCACAGCCAGCAGATGCTGGCTGGCAAACTGAGGGGTCCCAGAGGTCACAGAGACATGTTTTACGGGATGGAAACCTAATTTTCTTTATGCTGAAACCACAGAAAAAAAACGCTACTTTTTCCGCAAATGTTGCCTGCATATCTTCATCTCCTTCAGCCAGTGTACTGATCAGCAGCCCCTCCCAATACATGAGGTAGAAAGCCAGTGACAAAATTAAAACAAGTTGGCAAATGTACCTATACATACATATTTCATGTTAGCACAGTTACGCTTTAGAAATTATGGCAACAGCAATAGAATTCCGCTGCTGTGATCATGGATAATCAAAGCAAGCGAAAAAAAAACAGTGCTGAAATATTTTCAAAGGTATGAAAGTCTTTACTGTTGTGTAATTTAAATTTACTTGCCATCACTTGAAATTTCCTTTCGTCTGCGTGATTAGAATTTAAATGCTCCCAAAGTATATTAACAAATATAATTCCTGTTATATTGCAGAAATACTGCAGCAACCTCCTCTTCATGTTGAAAACTAACTAGGCTCCTTAATTCACTACAGAAAATACAGAGCACAATTAGTTAAAATGTTTTCAAATGAAGTCTTATTTGGGAATGACCCACAAGACGAACCAGTACAGCACTTCGTGCTCTACTTATACATACATACAAAACACTCACACATCACAAAGCTGCAGCAGTATTTTCTACAACTGTAAATATGAGATGTTTGCATTTTAGGGAGAATATTTTTTAATGTAATAGCTTTCATCTTGAAGAGCAATTTTGCCAACATTACACACCATGGTAATGTAGTGTCTATTTTAGATACAATCCCAGAAGTTCCCCTGAAATTACTTGGGGCACAGGGGATTGAGGACACCTGAATTGGACTGTAAATCTTAACTGCAAACTCCAAATTTATACCTGATAACAGTAACAGAAGAACAGACATTAAAAGCCTTCTCTTGGGTTATCCTATGATAAACTTGTCTAAAAGTCTCTATCTCAAGAATTTCTTTAATTTTAAAATTCAAGATGGTTTTGATGGGTAGAAATTACTGTTCCAAGAGAAGAATTCACCAGAACACTGGAATCACACCAGAGATTTTATGAAGCCCAAGTAAATTGGGCCTTAACAGCGAAGTACTTGACAGAGTCAGTCTGACACCCAGATAAAAATGAAGCTGCAATATCCTGCTGCACCACCACTGCTTTTGTACTGTTAGTCAAGTTTAGTGTACTCTGAGCACCTTTAGTTTTTCCCCTGCCATACTGACCTTACCAGACTTGATCCACAGAATCCTGTAAGTGGCACAAATCTATAAAAATGACCTTTTATACAACTGAATTCCACTGAGCAGGGTTTAATTTGCTAACAGTCATGCTACTTTTCCTTTACTCTTCATCCATTCTTCCCCAACTGATTTGGTGGAAAGAGAATGTGAAAATAAAATTTAAAAAAATATGAAATTCTACATCAGTATAGGTTAAAGTTATTGATATTTATCTGATCAAGCACTTTATTTTGCTACTAAAATTGATAGTATGCTAATAGATAAATGTTAGGGAAGAAAGCAGGTTTATCTTTTTAGTTGTGTTTGTTCACCACGAAATGAAATGAGAACAATTCATATTATAGTCTGCAAAGTGGTAAATGCATTAAAATGGCAGGTGACCTCTGAAAAACTTTAGTGCCTCATTCCCAGTTCCCAGAGCAACCTACAGTCCCCTGTGCAATACACCATGTCCTGCTGACGTTTAATGCACAGTCTTTAAACTTTCCTGTTGCCTAAACAAGATCCATTACTGCAGATTCCTACATTTTTTGCTAATGCAGATGGTTTGCTGCTTATTAGTTTCTGCAATGTTCCTGTTGCTATGAAAGAAAAAAACCCCAGCAATCCACAAGACAAATTCTCATTTTATCTTGCACTTGTCAAATATTAAGATTCTCCTGGTCTGTCAGATTTCTAAGCTTGTCTAATGCCTGTCATTTGTATCCAAAATTAATAAAGTCTATCCATGCTGTATGAGTTTTCAGTTGCTCTGATTCTGATTATACACAATAATTTGTAATTTAAATTCACAAAGATGTGCCAGTGTAGCAATGTGTTTGTGTTGTCAGATTTAAACGCTTGGCCTTTTTGACTCTGAAACCAAAGCCCTGTTCTTGCTCACTACTAAGTTCCAGTAATGCTTGGACTGACCAATTATTCCTGGTAATTTGATTATGTACCCTCTTTCTTTTATTATTTATCCATTTAACTGAGGATTGATCAGAACAAAGAGACAATTAAATATCCTGCAATAAAACCAGTAAGAATAACAAGAGTAGGAATTGAAGTCAAACCAGCAGTAGTTCGGAAACACACAGAGATAAGACTGAAATCCTGTCTTTACCTTCTCCTCTTGTGTTTGGCTGTGCCAGTTGCAAAGAAAATGATATAAATTTTACAGTCAGTAATTCAGGGAGCTGTATTTGCAAGCAAGAAGGAGGGACAAAAAATAAAAGCACAGCAAAATGAGTAACATTTGGCTCCTTACTTCCACCTTGACAATTGCTTGATTTCTCAAACAAAACATGGTTATTAAACAGAGATGGGTGGTTCAGTGCACAGTTACATACCTGTACGCACACAGTGCCAAGAGACTCAAGGGTGTGTGTGTTTCCAAGGAACTGCCAGGGCTGTGTGACACACCTCAGGTGCCCAGGGGCCACTGAGACACTGCAGGCCTCAGAGGGCACCACAATGGACCACCAGTAGGATTATTAAAAAAAAAAAAAAAAAAAAAAAAAAAAAAAAAAAACCCAAAAATTTGTATATATAACTGTGTATAATTACATAAAAAACATTTCTTTACAAGGAAACAACACTATAACAAACAAACAAACCAACCATAAAGAGAAAAGTCAGCAACTTGGACTCTAGCCCTCACTTTCTTTTAATCTAGACCTGCCAGGACAACAGTAATGCTAACATTTGAAAATAGTCTTACCATGACAAGCCTAAGTGAGGGTAAAACCTTTCAATACTTCATTGGAAATAAGATCATGACAGGTAATTGAATATTTCTCCAAATGTAAATCTTCAACTACATCCTAACTCCTGAGGAGTACAAAAAGCTGGCACAGTATCTTCCTTAGAACAAAAGAAAATCATTAAGATCCTAAATGTATAACAGACAGAGACAAAAATGATAAGCAGGTGTCATGAATACAAAATTAATGCTAAGAAAAACTGAGAAAATGTGAGGCAGATATTCAAAGTAGAATACTCTCCAAGGAACAACCCTAGCCCTCCTCCATTTTATTAAACCAGAGTACCACACACGTTGTCAATGGTTGCAATGTATTCATAACACACAATATTCAGTAAATCTAAAGAGGCAGACCCAAATTCCAGCCTGTTAGTGTCCAAAACATGTCCACAGCCTTGATCAATCCAAAATTCAAGACTTCTCAAGCACAGGATGTTATCACAACTCTGAGACCATATTTGGATAGCCTTTCTATAAACGAAGCACACAACATTTGTCTTTATCTCTTAGAATCTATGCCGTTTCCTTAGACTGTGTTCACAAGCCAAATGTGATATGCACAGTCAAAATAAACTACAGAGGAACTGCACAGGAGATATTGTTCCTTGTGTAGTTTTATTTGAATAGAACAGAGACAACAAAACTCTTACCAAGCACGTGAATTCTAACACTAAGAAAATAGTTATAGGTGTATTAGCCTGTAATTCACGCAGAATGTTCTGTGCTGTGGGAGTAGTAAGGATATTTTCTGCAATATGTTTTTACAGTGTTGTTGGATTCTTGTAGAACCAACCAAAAAGGTCAGAGGGACCACTTGTTATAAAAGTGGAGAGCAGAAAGTTGACGTATTTCAGCAAAAAACATCTGGGTTTATTTGTGTTTTATCTTGGACTCAGCACCATCGGCAATGTAACTGCAGAACCCACACAGGCTCTGGCAAAATGCTTTGCAGTCTGAGACAAGGACAAAATGGGAGGATGAAACCAACTTGAAAAAAAAAAAAAGACAAATTCTCACCACCTTAGCATCTTAAAGCCAGCCAACGAGCCTGCCCACTCTCATAAGTATGAAAAAGCAAACATGAAATATAAATAATTAAGTATTCCTTTTCTCTGCTTTAACTTGGTCAAGGAGTTTCAGAATGAGTTCACTACCAAATTTTTAACAGTGCAAATGGGAAGCCAAACCATAAAATACTTCAGATAAAAGTCTTAACCATGAAACACATCAAAAGGCTCCAGCTGCCATTTTTCAAGCCCACTCCGGGGAGACACAGTATATTCTACCTATTCAATGTTGCTTTTCTGAGTCCAGTGCTGGTAATACATAATGAAGTCTTAGCTTCAAATAAGTAGTATAGGAACTTGGTTCGGGCCCCCTTCTCTCCTGTCTGCACAGTCATACATGGGCTACCTCAGCTTATTCTCTTTGGGAGCTCACCAGGTAGACAGAGAGCACACTGCACCCAAGTATGTACGTGGCTCTCCTTCCAGCGCCATTTGGCAGCTCCTTCCCATATTTCTGGTGCCTTACAATATTGTTGCAGTGTATTCAGACTCCCATGAAAGAATCAAGCATTATGCTTTGGATGAAGTCCATCCCTTTGTCAAATGTTTTCCTCATTCAAGCCATTAATAAACACATTTTGAATTATTACACTGAACCTAAATGATGTCAAAATCTTTCAAAAGTCTAGCAAACTGCAAAGAACAAATAATACAAATGCTGAAGAAAACAGTTGTTTTGTTAATATTCTATTTACACAGCTGGGATTTTCGGAATTCTATCCATCTGTATATTTAGTAAGCAAGGCAAATTAATGCTTAGAATTGCCATTTCCTAAGTGAAAAACAAACCAGTAAAATGAGAAGAAGGCTCCCCCACAATCTGTCTTTCTCTGCCCCATTCCAGATAGACACGCACACCTCCCCCGTAGCCATGAAGCATGAAATAACTGGAGAGGATTCTTCACAGACAGATGTAATTTATAACAAAGACAGGAAAAGGCAACCCTAACTCAGAGCTTGCTGCCCTTCCTATAAAGTTCACCTCCTTACCAAGAAAAAGCAAAGAATAATTTGTTTGGTTTCTGTACTCAACTCCTTTTTCTTTTATTGTGAAAAGTTTCCATTGTCCTTTTATGTTTTGATTATTGAGTAAGTTTAGAGACTTGCCAAATAGCCCTAGATTGTTAACAGACCACCACTATTTAACTTTGAATGCTTTAACAAAATAAAGGCACAGTTCACATTAATATTCTATGCCCTCATTTTATTTATTATCTTTTCTTTGAAATTTAAACAATTTTCCTAGCTAAGGTTTATTAAATGTAAGCCTAAGTAGCAATATAAGTTACCTCACATACCAACCAGACATCCTATAAAACTCAGCTTTCTAAAGAGTAACACCACATTTTGCTGGACTTAGCATATTTATAGGAAATCAAAATAACTTTTATGAATTAAAAATTCAAATACATCAGATTCAATGTTCAGTAGAAATACTTTATGTTGTATCTTATGACACGTTGTAAAATTCAAGGTGAAATTAGAAGACATGCAAACTTTCTGGTGCATTTTAAAAAGGAACTTTAAAGGGTTGCAAAACTTGTCTGTTATTTAGACTTGGATTACATTTGTCCTCATAACATCAACTAAATGGATAAAAATTTATTAAAATGTATATTGATTATAAATCACCACAGTAAAGAAATGTCATGCTGTTTATTTATATGAATAAGGTCAACATGCTATTCATAACATCAGGTCACAAGATGTATGAATTTGATACATAACTATTCACCCACGGGGATACATTCCCATGAAATATCACATCACTTGCCCATTCCACAGATACTTTTATGAATACAATTTAATCTTCAAGATGATGAAAAGCTGCAGACAAAGGTAGGGTGTACAAAAGCAGTTGTTCATTGTAGCATAAGTTCATGTTTGCCAATTAACAAAAATTATGCTGGAAATCCTGAAAATAGGGCAATTGCTCTGGAAAACCAGTCTCCAGTAAGTCACACTGGCAAACAACTTTAAAAAAGGGCATCTAAATTTGAACCAGCAAAATACCGAAAACAGCATTGTCCTGCAGCAGACAATGCATTGGATTCAAAAGAAAATGTGTCCCTTTGTTTTTTGTTGTTGTTTTTTGTGGGGTTTTTTTTGTTTGTTTTTGTTTGGTTTTTTTTTTTTTTCAGATTCCTTTCAAATGTTCTTTGAACTACCTAAAAGTGAGGATGGAGTTTGTGTAAATAACTTCCTGTTAACATTCCAGCAGCAACCTACCTGCCTCTCACCAGCTTATGCACAAAAAGCTCTTATGACAACTTGCCATGTTGGCTGACCTAGAACCCATTTTCTAGATTCCTGGCTCCCCAGCAACATGCCTTATGGAAAGCTGGGGGCACACCACAGATCCCAGAATCATGAGGACCTTGCTCCTGCAGAACCAACTACACTCTATGGTACCAGGATGGAGCCTGGGCTCTGAAAAGATCTTCAAGTCACTGCTTTGGTGTAGGGAGTTTAAACACAGACATGTAAGAACAGCAATTCTGTTAAAAGTGTTTATTTTTCTGTTTTAAACTGGAATTAAGTCAAACTGCAAAAATCTTGGAATCTTCTATGAAACAAAATTACTCATCTTTGCTCAGCTCCAAGTACTTTGTTTTATGCTGGTCAAGTAAAACAAGTAGAACTCCCAAAGGGCATCAACAGAGTGAGCTATTCAGGAATACTAGAAAAGTAAAACAAAATTCATACCCTAATAGTCTGCCTTCAGTTACTCTGCTTAACCACTTTAAAATTCATCCAAGTGCCAATCTCAATGGCTTCTATTAAAATTTACATCTTGATTGATAACTATTCTTAAATATGTGCTCTAGTCTTCTGATATAGCACTTAATCATTTGGACCATACAATATTCTGATGAATAGCAGAAACATGCTGTCATTAACATACTGACTGTCCCTCCAGTCAAAGCCTACAATTCCTAGTTGACCTGCATTCCAGCAAATAAACAAGTCAGCAGTGCCGTTATCGCAACTATGTAGGTTTACATATATCCAAACACAGGCATACAGAAATCAAGCCACTTTCTAAATCAATAATAAAAAACCTCATAGAGCACATCTGTGTATATATTAATTCCTCCACCGTTCCAGAAGTGTTTTCCTGCCAAGAATTCAAGTTTTTTTCCTTCTCTCTCTTACTTAACATGATACAGTCAAAAAATGTGATGCTTTGTCAACTGTAAAACTGAACAGAAAAGTTATGATGAGCTTCAATTTTACTTTTTTTTTTCTCTAGTGTCTTTAGCTTTTCATCCTCCAGGGTGCTGAACAATGTGACCCCAGTCACTTTTCAGTTTAACTCTGTGTATGGTGAATAGGTCCATTGAAATTAAAGTTCCCAATTTCTTAAAAAGAGGCGCTTGTTTAAAGGCTGGCTGAGTCAAAACCATCGTGCTCAGTAAACTGAAGGCACAGCCTATGTCAGCTATTTGGCAGTTTTCCTGCCTGAATTCTCTTCTTTCGTGACTTCACGCATGTTACTGACTTAAAGAGCAGGTTTTGTTTTGTATTTGAAGTTTCCTAAGAAAATAATTTTAAAAATATTTCATTAATCATTCTCTAAAGCATTGTAAAAGTACTCGGCACTGGCTTAAGAATTCCACCAGCTCCCTGGAGCTCTGACAGGCTTTCAGGGCAATGCAGTTCAGCTACCAAAACTCAGGAACATTAAAATTGCTGTAGCGGACCATCAGCATGTGACCTACATGGAAATGTAACTGCTAAAGGTCAGCGTATTTCCCCTGCTGGCAAATGAGTATAACAACAACAACAATCTCTGAAAAACAAAGGTAGTTGCTACTGTGCAAATTATGCTTAAATATTTAAAGCAATACTGCATACAATTCCAGTAGACTCCACTTTTCATTCAGACTAATCACAAGTCCTTCAAGATCTCTCTGGCTATAGCCATAGCAAGCTCGAAGATCAAAGGATCTTGATATCTGTGATTTTTGTCACAAAACCCACTGGCTCTGCAGCTGCTTACTTCAGTAATCCTGTCTTGGGTATGACACACTTCTGTAATGGACATCATAAATTTCCCCTCAAGACATCAAAAGACCAAGTACCAGTTTGCTAGTTTTAAACATTCATAATCATAAAATAATGAACCTACTCCTGAAACTGTAGTTTTGATCTTCATAGCAGTAAAGGTTTGAGGAACTTGTTTTGAAGGAAAAAATAAATAAGAGCATGGAAATGAAAGAGAAATGGAATGTAACACAACATCGCTTTATCAAAGACACATGATGCCAGACTAATTTCATAGTTTATTAAATAACTAATTTTCTAGACAAAAGCAATGTGAGAGACATGATCAATTCATGAGCGGGCAGGAATATCATACAGATGGGACTGAACGGCCTTGAAGACTATTCACTCTTGTATTCAATGACAAATTGGGAGGTGACATTGTGGGGACATAATTTTTTTTAAAACCTACTGTGCGCTGGGAGTACCTCAGCTGGAAAATACAGTAATAAAGGAGAACCAGAATAGCAGATGTACAACAAGGCAGCCACATGATACAGGTATAAAATGTACTTCTAGGACCTATCATGTAGGCTATTCCCAGCAGAGGAAAAGAAAGCACTATTGATATTTTACAAGGCCTTGCTTTTATCTCAGCAACAATATTATGTCATTTTGGTCACTTACGTTCAAACAAAGCTGATTTAAAGCAGAACAATTATAGAAAAAGGCCAACAGGATGACTAGAGGCTGGTACCTTTGTAAGAATTCGTGTATCAAAAGTCTACCTTGAAAGTAAAGATTAGAGAAGGCTGGCTTTTCTAGTCTAGCTAAATGAAGGCTGACAATAAGATTGCTGTCTCTTTATACACCAGAAAAATAAACACTGGGGATGGAATGAGAGCTAAAGGTCAATACTGGCACAAATTGGCACAAGGACAAACGCACATAAGCTTGTCATGAATACACTCAGACTAGAAATTGAAGTTTTATAACCATTACAGAAAGCAGACACCAGGGCAGCTTTCTAACTGGAAAAGCAAAGACAAAAAAAAGTTAACTTTTTAAACTGGACAATTTAAACTGACAATTTTCTCAAGAGAATTACGTATGTTTCCCTATGACAAAGAGGCAGTAGAGCTGACAATTGAAGACATCCCTTCCAGTCCTATGCTCCTCTTGGTGCCTTTGCCATGGTGATATTTACAAAACAAAGCTACAAAAAATCAACTCATTGGTTTTTAAGCATTACAAATGTCTGAAACCCCCAGGCCTTGAAAAGCACTCCATTAGCTGGGGAATGAGTCTCTCTAGTGTGAACTGATATGCTTATAGAATTGTTCTGTTTTTATAGATATTTAAAATGCAGTTCTCAAGAAATCATTGAGCAAATTTGTTTAAACAATGATTGATTAACTAATCTAAATATGCAACACCTAATGAGGATTACATATCAAAGTCAAGTCCCAGACTTTAGGCCTTTTGCCATCAGAAGAAAAAAAAAACCCTACACTTTATTAGCTTTCAAATAGGATATTCTTCCTATTTGCCCCCTTAAATTCAAACACAGAAGGGATTTTGTTCAAAACTTACAAAAAAAAACCCCAAAAAACAACCCAACCCCACAATTGGATAATGACCAGGCATAGTCTAAAAGCTTAATGTTTCAGAAAGCAAGGAGTACATGGAAAGGCGGCATTAATGGAAACTGTTTTGGAACTCTAAGTACAGAGGATGATATCTAGTGACTGCTATAATACTGAATCTGCACTGCCATTAAACTTAATCTTCGATATTTTTATTGCAACCTGACCCACTATGACATCTCTAAGAAAATTACATTCTACACTACTATTTCAAGAAGTCAAACTTAGCTAGTCATCTGGGCCATAAAATAGCAGATTACTCCATCAGGCTGGCTAAAGCAACTAGGAATAAAACTAGATTTACCAACCACATTATTTTTATTAGGAAATGTTTCAAAGCAGACATAATCCCAAAAGACCTCAGCCTCATTCCATCCAAAAATACACAACAGAGAGCAGCAAAAAACATGAACTGCAGTGTAAGGTACAATTTGTAAATGTGAGAAAAAAATTACAAGATGGGCTGTAATATATCATCCTATCACAGCAAAATAAATTAACTGAACATAGAAATAGAAAAGAATAAAAACCTCTACGCAATTCATGTATTAACAATTTAAACCTTTGTTATAAGATCTGACATGTGTTAATAGGAATTGCTCCACTGAATCCCTGCACATCAAGATTTAGTCTGTAGTCCTTTTGCTTTCCTTGAAATTGCAGGCTAATATAGGTGCACTAAATCACAGCTAGAGAGCAAAACCTCCAGAACAGGCAAAAGTTAAAAAACAGCCTCTTTAACAATATTCCTGAAGAACCCTGCTATGTTAGCATTACATGCATTTTTTTTTGGATTACAGCCACGGAACAGCTAAAGCACAGCTTCTTCTGTAATCATTCTAAATAGGGGGAACTGCTCATAATAGTAACAGGAAAAAAAAAGCCATGAATTTACTTGGCAATCTTAACACTTCTCAGCAGTTCGTTGTACCGTCATGTTTTCTAACAGGTATTCATGCATACATAATATATAGGTCTTTGTAGATTTGGAACGAAGGAGAAGTAAGGGATTTGATAACTGGAAAGGCAAGTTTTAAATTTTAAATACTGTCAAAGTAGGTTAGAAGTGTGATGTGTGTTTTATCATCTAACCAAGCATTCATATCTTTCTGTTTTAACCTTTTTTTTTTTCCTAGGCAATATGATCACCTCAGGCAGTTTGGGGTTTGAAGGCTTTAGCCAATGCAAGAAAAAAAAACATTTAAATTAGCTAGGCAGTTGTTACTTTTTTAAAGACTTTAACACTCTCTGTATTTTACAAAGGTGGCTCCATTATGCTAGCTGCATCAAATGCAGAATATTAATCAGACTGTGAAGCTCCACTAATTATGTGGTACATTTAAATAAGTTAAATTTTGTTAAGTGTCACGGGCACAGATATTGTATGCATAACCTGACTTTTGAGTCATTTCCCTTTTCTTGTCTGATTTTATTCTACACAGGAAATGACAGGGTCATTTGGAAATAACTGCAGTGAAAGATCAAAAAGGAAACCTGATTGAGAACACTGTATAATTGCCTGTGCTAGAGAAAAAAAAATAAATTCCAATGAGTTTACAACCCATCGCTATAAGATTTCTCTGAAAAACACACACTGCGGCTTCTCTGAAAGGATATCCATTAAAACACTGACTATGGATTTCATTTGTTGTAGCTGCATCTCTTTTAAAGCAGCAGCTCCTCTCGTTAGGCTGTTGGGCTTTTATTCAGTAGGTAATTCTTTCGGCACACAGCTCACTGAGCTAAAGCCATTTCAGTGGAAGCAAATCAATTCTGTTGAAGCAAGTAATTTCACTGACTTGTCTCAAAGTGTTCATTTGCAAAAGGAGATAATACTGTAATTAAGCTCTTGGAACACCGTGGTTCTTGTTATTTGGGCAAATCTGGCCATTACAATTTACAGTGCCCTGTTCCAATAGAACAGGCTTTTATTGCTGGAGCTAAAAGAAAACTTTTTAGACATTAATCGTTCTCAACTTAGACTCAGGATCACATCCAGCTGTGGGCTGTGTTGTGTCTGGAGTGGCCTTTCTTTTTTAAGACACTGGTCCACATGGCAGGACTGCAGTCAGACTTTCAGCACAGATTTACTGTCTAATTTCAGCACACAGGTACCCCAGTAGATCTCCTGTTCCCTGAGCAGATCCACTGCACAGCAGGCAATTCCAAGTGTGCTCCTGCCACAGTGACACACACCAAACCATGGCAGTCCCACCAACTCCTCAGGGTCTGAGCTGCTGCTCTAAGGGACTGGAAATACAGAAGTAATGCTCTTCTTTATGCATAAGCATTTCTAAATATAACAAAGTTGTAACAAAAGAGCTTGAAGTCTATGTTGGATTCACCTCTCATCACACTTTCATACATAAAGCGAGCACAAATAATGCCATAAATTTGTATGTGCAGCTTCAATGCCTTAAACTGTTACTGATTGAAGAACAATGCATCACCCTATCAAAATAGACTCTAACAGAATATAACTATTGATTTTCTTGGGTGTTGGAGTGTGGTTGGACAAATTAAAAGCTCTCTGCCATGTAACTCAGAATACAAAATGGATTAAACTGAAGTGGTGCCATAGGTAAGAAATGGCTGTAAAGGAGTTTTGGCTAAAAACTGTCCTGCAGGTTTTTGTGACAGTTATAACTGTAGATGGCACTTGTTGCTTTGATGGATTCTCATCCAAGTCATTCCCAGCAATCCACTTCTGCCATTCCCTGGAGCAGGTGGTACCCTCAGCAGAGGTGGTGCTCCCCAGCACCTGTGCAGGGCAACCACCCTTCCGTGGCTGGGACAGCCCGTGCTGATCTCACCCAAGACAAACGGGTTTTAAGAAAACACAGAGATGTTTCTTTTACACTAATCTAAAACTGATATGATATATTACCCAAATTTACACAAGAATCACTTAATCAAAGCCTCATTAAAATCAATTTTACCAATTAGGAAGTGCTAACCACCCATTGATCCGATTAGCTAATATAAAACACCCACTCTAATATAGTAATCCTTAAATCTTGCTCTACCTATGTATTGACAGTTTAGTCACTGACTGCATCATAATTGGAATTTTAACCCATCTTAGAAATTATAAGAAAACTTCCCAAATATTTGCATCCATGTCAAGAAAAGTCCTTTTTTATAATATGGCTACTTAAAAGCAACACAGAAAGAAATTATCCTACATCATTTATAGAGTCCAACCACCAGCTCAAAGTGTAAAGAAAATTCTCCAGTGCAATAATTTTAACTTCATTGTGTACTGATAAGCTAAAATATAAGTGCCATCAAAAAAATTTTACGACTATGCCTCTCTGAGCAACCAGTTGTCTCCTAATACAAATTTAAAATGTAAATCTTTTTCAATGTATTGTAACATATATCCTCAAAAGGCACAGTGAGGCTAAAGAAAGGTTTTATTTCATTGATTGAATCTGTCCATTTGATTAAAGGCCACATCCTGCATCGACGCATTTTCCTATGCATTTTTTCCATGCAAGTTAGAATACATGACAAAGTTTACAGTCAAGCCACCTCACTGCCATTAACCAAATGCTTTCAAAATGCACAATTTCTAGCTCACTTGTTTCTTTACAGTCAATATAATTAACTGTTGTGGCTACAACAGAAACAAAACTCTGTACATACACATGCATACATAAATACTAGGGTTGTGGTCAGACCGGGCTTGGTACACAACCTTTTCTGATTTTGATTGCTGGTTTCAAAACAGAGCCAGACTCATGCGTTGCTAATTCAAATTACATGCATCAACTTATAAATACACACACAAAATGTTCCTGATTTAACACAACTAACAGCTTAACCAAGCAGTGCATTTACACTTTTTTGAAATCCAAAATTAATTTTGAATACGAGGATCAAAATATCTAACTTGTGTTCTTTAATCAGCCATTTTATGTTAGTAACGTAGCAATGTTGACATGAAGTTGCTTTGAGCAATATAAAACATATGCCAGGGTGCATTCGTTAAATAACTCTGCATAATGAGTTCCATCTATATAAATGACTCACCTCATCACTTAACTCAAGTCCTCTAGGACCATGGAAGAGGAATTCATACACTCGATAGTATTTAAATAAGCTGAAAAACAAGGGAATATGGACTATTACAGTTGTAAATCTTTGGACAGACAAAAATATTACAAATTCTGTTAAACTAAGGGTTACACTCAAGCATGGTAATACTCCAAAATTTAAAAAGAAATCGTTGTTTAACTTCAGGTACAACACGCAGTATACTTAGTTTGCAGGATATACTATCAGATTGCTGTAGCAAATACAGTATGATACTTAAAAATACATCCTCTTAGTCCTTATGGAATTGAACTCTGAGAAGACAAAGTTCTACTCTGAAAAAAGTAATTCCTGAAACACTTATCACCAGGATACTTATGCCTTTAATATCAGCAATAGCAGACAAGAAGGAAACAAAGCCAAATCGACTTTCAGATTCTGGGATGGGCTGCCAGTCCAGGGAGCAAGTTTGATCTTGGAACACCAAAACAATAAAGAATGGAAGCATTTATTCTCCCAAGGTCACTTTGCAAAATCAGCTTAGTATTTCCTCAAAGACAAACTAAAAAACTAGATTGACACACAGCAGTTTTGTGTATTACAATAAAAGTAACTTTAAATAGACTTTCTCAATGGCCCAAAATATTTATCTTCCTTAAAACATGGATGGCTTTCCTTTTCACATGTTTTAAATAATTTTCTTTGTTTCCTTTTTTAATGATCAATGATATGGCATTTGTTTAATCAAAAGGTTTCATTTGTCACAATCCATCTGTTACAATTACTGCTCCTCTTAAAATGATTATACAGAACTTCTGGCTTCTGTCACGTCATTTTGGCATACAGTTTAAAACACAGCTCAGTGATTTCATAGCAGGTCCAGGCTGAAGGATGATTCCAAGAGTTTATCGTACTCCTGCCTGATGCATCCGTGAAAAGTACAGCAATATTTGCAGGGAACATCTGTAAGTGGTTCCTGTGCTTTGTGGCTAGGGACAGGACACGGGCTCTTCTCTTAAGGGAGCCACCAGTGGGCCAGCAATGCCTCTTGCCTTGGCACCTGCAAGGCCTGCATAAGAAGCTGGGCTACCATCAGCTACAGCCTGCCTTCCCCTAAACCCAAAACACACAGGCAATTAATTAAGCTCTTATAATATTTGCCATTTCATTTGCAGCACCTTTTTATTGCAGCAGTTCACCAAAGAATTCCTGACATGTTTCAGTGGATAGAGAAATTATGTTTAAACAGACTTCAGGACTTAACCTGGAAATTACTCATAGCAATGTATGGAAATACACTTCTCACATACACACCTATTTGGCAAAATTTTAACAGGGACTATTTGAAAAAAAATACAAAAAAATATTTTATGAACATTACAGACACACAAGAAATAAGATATACATCTTTCCAACTGCACTGACAGAAGTTAGCATTTCAGACTTTTTTTCTTTTACTTATTCCAATGGTTTGGAAATGAGCCAGATTTACAGCACCTAAAAATCAGAACTTTTTTCCCTTCCCCTCCAAATGTATTATGATATTCTTAATGCACTATGTTACTGGTACAAATAATTTATAATATCCCCAAAAATACAAGTAATTTTATTTGGCATTTCTAAATTTTATGTCTTTATTTTTAAACAGAACTCTGTTCAACCTGGCACCTGTAATCCTGTATCAAGGAAGGAATTCCTCCATCTAATGCTCTTTATATCAAATCATGTAAATTATACATCCATATTTACACAGTATAGTTTTCTTTTATCAATATTATAGAAAATGCTTTTTTTGTTTCTGTTATGTACAATTAAAAAATTCCATACTAGTGTTTTTAGCAATTACACAAAAAATTTTTGCTTGTGTAAGTAAGATTAGGAATAGACCCTTTAATGATGTCATATAAGAATCTGAAGGTGATTAACAATGACATATTTCCTCAGCTCCACTGCTTCCTGAAAGAAAATGTCAAGAGCTGTGTTGATGTGTGTTTGCCCAAGGAGACAAGATAAAAAGATGATAACTGTCACCTTCCACGAAACCTGAAGGTGTCATTATAGTTGCTGCACAGTTTGTGCCAAAGTAGTTAAGCATTTGTCCCTGTTTCCATTATAAATCTCATGGGTTTAGAGCTCATCTGTAAAAACGTGATCTGAACTACAACATGTCATACTGTCTTGAATGGAAGAAAAAAAAAATCTATAGGCCTATCATTTAAAATAAAACAAGAAAAAATGTTGAAGTAATACATTAATTTGAATTGTAATAAAACTCAGTCAACCTATTTCTGAGTTCACAAAGTTCAAAGTACACTCATGTAAGTTTGCTGATTCTGTTCTTATTTGGGAAAAAATATTCCAATGCCTGAAATAATGGAATGCATAAACTGGACACTTATGACACATTTCAGTGTATGTGTGTACACCCATGACCTTGCAACAGCACACACTTGTAATAAATTGAGCAGTTTGAACATAAAAGACACAAATCTGGCAGCCAAAATACCATTCTGCTGCAAAAGTCTTGTGGCTTGATTGTATTGCTGCCCAGTTAATACTTCGGTGGTAGAAGGATGGAGCACCTAATCTCTTGGACAAAATTCTTGTGACTGTGAAACAATTACTTCATGGACAAGATATCTCACAGTGGATAATTTACAAAAGAGCTATAGACATGCTATTTGGAGAGAACACTTGTTCCATATAAATACACAAAAGACACAGACAGGAAGGGAGAAGTAAAAGAAGTTGAGCGAGACATCTCAAATGCCAAGTTTCCTTTTAGTTTAGGGCTAGTACTTGGCAGGACATGGGTTTGCCTTGACTACAGAAATTTGAGATTTAAAGAGATGTTCCCATCTCATACGGGAAGAACCTGAATTTTTTTGTATTTTCCATGAAAAAGATACAAAAGAAAAAATTCAGAGAGCAGGAAAAGAGACAAACTTTATGGCCAATTGTAAGAGAAATCGTCTGTGATGGGCTTAAATCTCCTGTCTGAAGCCAAGTACTATAAACTGGAAGGCTCATAACTATCCTAACATTTTTGTCTTAAGAGGAAATACTTTTCTGCATTCAGGAAAACACTCTAAAAAAACCCTCTTTGATGTGTCAAACTTTTCCTAGCAAAAGAACAGTCTGAAAATTCCCAACAAATCTATATATGGATCAGTTAAGATCTTACTGAGTTTTTATGCCCATTTGCCATAAATCCCCTTCTAACCACCATTCAGGTAAAAAAATGGGCTGAAGGGCTACAGTTGCAGTGCAGGATATGAGTACATATTACAAGAGCAACTTCTTAACTGTCCGTCTCCCACTGACATTCAGGGGTGATAAAAGAGCCTGAGAACCCCTCTGTCCATTGTGTACTGGAAACAGTGGTGTGTGAGTACAGTCCCTGACTTAAACACGGAATTTCAGTGGAGAAAGGTCTGTACACGTTACTATATAGTAAAAACTTTATACAGAGAGGTACTATCAGACTCTTAGTATTCTTCTCAGATAAATAACTGAATTACTGCTGTCTGCATCTCTTTCCATGTCTCTGTCAGAAAACATTTTCATGTAGATACTGGACTTTTGCTGGTTTTGAAATGCAACATTTTTACGACTCATATATGATTGTAGCCTTAAGTTTTACTTCTGTAAAATAAAAAACTTTAAATCATTTAAAAAGTCCACTACAGCTGTCAAGGCCAGACAAATACTTCAGAGTTATAGACAAGATCTAAAATTCTATTCAGATGGAATTTAAAAGTAGCATGTTTTAAAAACAAACCAAGAATATTCTCTATATACCATTCTGACTGTTTCCTTTTATTACTCAAAACGAAATCCAGAAGGAATATTTTCAGCAGAATCTTACAGTTTGATAAACTTCCAGTCTAAATTTATTTTCTGGGCTTTGACATCTGAGGCTAGATCTTTCCTGTTACTTACATGTTCTCTCTTCTTTTCCTATTCTCTCTTCTTTTTAATGGTTTAAGGTTTTATCTGTGCAGTATGTTGGCACAGTAGGAACAGATCCAGTTAAATAACAGCAATTTAATAATTTTTAATATGTGAATAATTTAATTATTTTATATTTAACAACAACAATAATTTTATCAGGTCATTTCCCCACTAGGTTAAATTACTTTAATAAGAAATAACAGATTCTGTAGCAATAAATACCTGTTAAAGAAGTAATCAATGATTGCTTTGCCTTGCTCAATGCTGAAGAAATTTAAGTCGCCTCCTTGTTCTGAATCTGTTTCTCCTATTTCAGCCATTGCTCTTTCTAGTTCTTTTAAATTATCTCCTAAGGTCATATGTTTGTCTGCAAAATAATCCCAAAGAACAAAAACTATGTATGAACATGACAGGCTGGGGTGGGGCTTTTTGGCCCATTTGAATTATAAGACTTCTTTAGTACGAACAATGACAAAACTTAAAAAGCAACAGCAGTCAAACACTTCTCTCTGTTGGCATTATTCTCATCAATAGTGTCCATTAAAATTCCATCATAAAATCACCAAGGATCATAATAACAGGTGCTCAAGATAGTACAGCTTGGCCTCTTACCTATGCAGAGATAATCACAGGCAGAATGATATGAAAATTTGAAACGCAGAGTATGTTTTAGCTTCAAAATAAATTTACTACTGTTTATGTATTGTAAAATATTCTTCTGACCATGCCCCTTACAACATAACCCATTAATACAGCAACAAATGTTAAAAAGTGAAACCATTTTCTTTTAAGTGCTTACAGTCATAATTAAACATGAATATGCATAATACCTGTCATGTATCTTCAAACTTGCGTGGGAGCCCCCGGTGGTCTAGTGGTTAAGACGCAGGGCTGGTACCCTTGAGACCGCGGGTTCGATTCCCGGTCAGG
>JAWWES010000169.1:5927241-5958630 GCA_035583135.1 Lophotriccus pileatus
CGCAGGCTCGAAGGCCTTATCTGCATATGCGGGTAAGAACCTTCCCCGGCTCTTCGTTCGCGAAGACGGGCCATTATCTTCAAACTTGAAGATATTTTTGCACCCCTCCAGAATAGATGCTTACTTTATGTTTTTACCCTGGATATCAAAACTAAATGCCAAAGCAGCTTTGAATTAGAATTTAAATTCTGTTTGTTAACTTTCTTGACAAAGAGGAAAATCAGACATATATCAGTGTTTGCTGAACATATAAAAAGAAAGGATTCATCTTTCTGATTTTCACAGTGTCTGCCATCACTAAAACCACAGGGAGTTTAAAAAACAAAGCTTCAAACACAATTTACTTTTTCGTTTTTTATCTAAAAAATCTACAGCAAAAAATGGGGAAATATCCACCAGTGGAGAAATAGATTTATTTTCCTTCCTGTTTTAAGTCTCTACTGATACACTCCTTGGTTCTTTGTACAGAAAACAAATTAAAAGACTTCTAAGCTTTTGTTCTTTATAGTTTTGCCCTTTAGTGGTACAGTAATCAAAGGCCTGAAAACTTCACCTCAGTTTTCAGTAAGAGAAGCAGCACAATATAAATAACCATAATGGAAGGGACAAGAAAGAAATGCAGAGAATGTGGAGGAAATAGAAGCCATGGGAAACGAGGAAGAGCAACAGAACCAGAAATACCACCCTTTGCGGGGAAGTGAAGCCACAGAACAGGATCACCCAGACCCAAATCTGTTGCCAGCTCATCCAAACTGTCTCTTTCCTGGGCACACCTGATTTTCAGCCCCATCTACCCATCTCGGGAAGGCTCTCACAGTACTTCTGTGAGGTAAGGAGCACTTTACCCTCAGTGTACAGGAGAGGAAGCAGCTCATTCTGGCTCCCAATCTACCAAAGCCTCCAGTTTTCCTTTCTCCTTTACCAGCCTTAAATGCATTTCCACTACCCTCTTCTAAATCCATTCCTCCTGCTCCATGCCACTCCTGCTATTAGGGCCAAATCAGTTTAATTCTCCAGACCACTTGTCTCCAGGTGCAGGGAAGGGAAAGCAAAGGGTCATTAATATGGAAGACATTAGAGTTTTGCTCTTAATTGAAATGTTTGGTCTTGAAACTTGCACCAGCTGAGAACAGTAATTACAAGAAAATTCATCTCAGCCCTGGGCTACAGCATATTTTATAAAATGGATTATTCAGGGAACTTAGCTGTGAAGAAAATATAAGAACACTCCTGTAAGCATTTAAAAACTGCATTTTCTTTCCCTAAACCCCACGTATTTTAGCCAAATCCAAATGGATTTTCACAAGAACAGCAAAAAGCAAATTCACAACCTTTCCTTGCCAAACCTTGTCTTTACCTCAAAGCACAGGGGTATTAGAGCTTTTAAAAAAAAAAAGAAACAAAATACTTTTTTTTTTCCCCATAGCCTCTGTTGCAAGCCCATTGAACAGGATCAGCTGCAATTTTATATAAAAATTAATCCAAGGCAGACACTGCCATGGAAAATTTCATCTTAAAGAGTTAAAGTTTGGCAAAGCTTTATGCAGCTAAGATCACATTCCTGAAAAACATCAGTCAGCTTTAATAATCGGTTGTGCTACCAGCCTGTCGAGTACACATGCATTACACAGCCTCATAAAACTAATTTCTGACAGGTTTCCATTCTTCCCCATTGTTATAGTAATATAGTTAGCATATGTTAAGATACTTTCTCATTGGAGACAGGAAGGACAACTGGAATTCCAATGATCATAAAGCACGTACATGTTCTGTCAAAATTCCAAGTCAGAAAGGCCCTTGAACTAAATTACAATGAAAGACTATAATAACTATTATGAGCTTGATTTTAAATATTTGCCTTCTCTTTGAATGGAGCTGCTGAGTCCTTTCACTCTTCCTCTGGGATGGGCTTTTCTCAACATAATCACCTTCAAAGTGAATGTTAAGCAAGCATTAGGACCTCTGAAAAAGAAGGTTTTAGAGGACACTGCTACCATTTTTTTCTGTCTCTCTCATTTCCCACTAGACCCAAGCTCCAAGCTTTGTTGCAAATTTCCTCGTAGCCACAGGAGTTCCAGTCGCTGCATTGTCATTTTTCATCCTCGGCAGCAATGCCAGTTTACTTCCCTCACCACCTTTAGTTAACATACATTCTGTGCCAGAAGTGCAGCATTTGCCATATAGAAAGCTGTCTGCGAGTTGACCTCCAAGAATAAAATAAATGTAATTCACCTGCTGTAATGCTACAGGATGTACTGAATATCTCAAACAGCAGAGAAATGTGCCCAAGGCTACAGTGAGTCAGTCATTGAGACAGCTGGAATTGGAATTTAGGAGCTCCTTGCTCTCACACTACTGTAATTATTATTTATTTTACCACAGCAAAGAAAAGGTCTCCTCAGGACCTGGCCCATTTGTACCACATACTGTACCAACAAAGAATGAGGGATATTCTGCTCAAAAGACTAGTTTTCTCTAATGAAAGTTTTATCATCTGCCAATAAGAATTATTTTCCAGCACAAGGTCTAGCATGCCAACATTCAAGAGGAAAATAAATAATTTTACAATTATTTGTAATTAAATATCGCTTATTAAAATGACTGGAAAACATTCTTGACTTCCACTTCAGATATTTATTTTACAGTTCTTAGTTATACTTACCACTGATGTTCTCCAAGACAAAATTTAACAGTTCCATGAATGCTGAGAGCTGAATAAGACTGAAGTTCATTTCTTTAGCCCACAGAAATCCTGCACTGTAATAATCTATTAAAACAGTTTTTCTCCAAGATGTCTTTAATCGTGTAAAATTCAGAAATTCTTCCAACATTCTAAAAAAAAAAAGAGTAAAATAATGAAATTAAAAAATAAATTACAGATTCCAAAGCTTAACTTCATCTGTTTGCAATTATATCCATAATATTTGTTATTATTATTGACTATATTATTTATACATACATAACAATTTATACATACATAACATACATAATTTCTTAAACTTAGCTACATCAATTTCTAGGTATGAACATTTATGATCAAAGGACATATCTGCTGCAAAAAGTAAACAATCCCCTACAGGGTTCAGCAGACAGTATTTAAGTTAAGATATGACTAATGAAAGAACAAGAATAATAGCCTTACAAAACTGAAGAGAAATACACTGAAAATCCCGGAGAAAAAACCATTCCATCAGAAAGTTGTTTGTAGGATGAAACGAAACAATTAGTCTCTACTTTCTACTACCACTCTTTCATTCTGAGACAGTTTTACAGTAACAATAAGATCATGTTTCCGTTTCAAGGTTTCCATTTCAAGATTATTTTTCCTCTGAAGAAAAATTACATTTGAAAATTAATCAAATAATATAACATCTAAATACTGAAAGTAGCTAAAATATTTAGAAATTAAATTGCACTTTCGTAATGGTCATGACATTTAAAATGAGCCTCGTCCTATTTTACTGGCACACGATGAAAATTTTTCCAGTGACTTTAAACTTGCAAAATTTATGAAAAAACATGCTGCCTTGTAGGAGGCCACATGTGTTGCTGACACATTTATGTCTGCTCTATCCAAACACAGAATTAGTTATGTCTTTTATAATAACTGAGCACATTTTTCCACATGAAGAGAGGGGACTGGGGCTGGGACCTTTCTGCAGTTCTTCCAGTACAACTTCAGCCATGTCTCAGGTAGTTAAGTTTTACACTGAAGCAATCCCTGGCTTCTTAACTGTATCTGACGATCCAGGTGCCACTGATCAGAGTTTCTAGTCCCCTGTAAAAAAAGCAAAGTCTTCCCAACCTCCCCCTTTCTCATTCCTTCCTAGGAAGGACATTAATCCCAGACCTACTGATAGGGAACCATCAGATTTTCAAGGGTTTCACAGAGACAGTACAGATACACTGTCAAAGAAGATGAGTTTCTTTTTTTAATTAAAGCCTCAATAGCTAACAGAGTAAAGCATATAATCCAATCAGTTTTGTTTAAAACATGTATTCCTTTGTTCTCCATGACAAATTTGTACGGCTGCACACATGCAAGTCGGTTAAAAACACTTAACTGTGTCCTGAAATAGAAGTGGAACGTGGCCAGCTGAACTTTCCAGCATTTGAAACAGTCCATATCCTCTCTTTCTGAAGCTTCTGCCAACTCTGTGTTTTCATAATCAGAGCTTCTCAGGGATTTAGATTCTCTCTGATTCTGCTAACAATGCCAAACTCATCTTTTCAATATTCTGTAAGGCATGTCACTAACAACAGTGTCTGTACATGACTGGGAAATGATGGGGCACTTGGATTTCCTAGTTACCCTGACTGCTTTTTCTTTGTTCATGGAAGGTGCTCAAGTCATACAAAGATGGACAGTGGTATAAAACTCCCTGAGAGATGGGAATGCAGGACATCAAAATTCTCCTACTGAATGGGATCTATTCTGATTTTCTAACCTTACCTGAGGCCTTCAAACTGTTCCTGCAAATAGACACAATGCACTGTGGTAAACAAAATTTTAATGCTGCTGCTAAACTGCTTAGAGTGCACAAAACACCCTGTAACTATCTTCTTTTCAGTCAGATGCAGTACGTACTTTACATTCCCCTTCTACAGTAAACATATATGTGATCAGATGAGAATAAGAAAGAGACTATGAGCTTTCAGTGCTTTTCTTTACACTCTTAATGAGAAAGTTTCACAAGGAATCGTGTTTTTAAGCACATTTTAGTCTCCAGTGAGTTGTACACTTCAGTCTCCTTTAAATTTAAAGAGACCTATTGTGCAAGGGAAAACAGGAAAGGAAAGAATTTTTGTATTATTATTATTTGACGGTAGCAAATTTTCTTCCCAGTTTTCTTTAAAAGAAAAACAAAATTCCAGAAAGACTTTTTTCCTCAGAATCGTGACAAACAGGAGGAACAGAATATATTTCAGGAATAATATTTTAATCTCTGTTAAATTATTACCTATTAAGAGGAACAAAGTTGGATTTTATATCTCCCCCACCCCTTCCTTCCCAAACTTAGACCAGTGGCCCAGCCCTTTGGCTTTCGATGCATTAAGAATTTGCTAGTGGACACAAGTGTTCTTAAATAATTCGGGCACTTCTGAAAAGTTTCATCTTTAAAATATAAGTCCGGAGTCTCAGGCTAAACTCCTGGCCTCCTAAATTTAGCTGCTATTAAACACTAATAACAAGGGAGAGTGTTGCTTCAGGAAAGACAAGACTAGCTTACATCAAAAGCTTTGGCTGCCTCCTATTTCCCCAGTGCACCATAATGGGGACCTACTAATACCTTCTTAAGCTTTCCATCCCTTTCTGAACTTTTAAGATCTTTTTGATTTTTCAGTAACTCATGTTACAGTACAGAATCTTAAATGTTCTATCAAAAAAGTTACCAAGGAGACTCACTAAAAGAAAAAAAAAGCTCAGTATTGGCCTGTTCTTATTTACACCTTAGTATTTCATTTACAGCATACTTAAAGCTGTTGTACATTCAGAAAGTACATCAATGTGAAATACAAGCGGAAGAAAAAGGAGTCAAAGCGAAATCAAGAGATATAGGAAATACTGTAAAACAGCCTGGATCTGAGATCAGCAGTATTTCTTCCATCTTTCGTGAATCATATTAAATATTAATGAATTAAGTGAACAATTAAACACTAATAACCAGCACAACAGAAATCTAGCAAATAGACTGTAATTTTAATTTCATTATTATATTGCTTCTGGCATTGTTGTCATTGCTACTTACTTTTCAACTCCTTCTAGATTTTCTTCTAACAAAGCAGTAATTTGGGAAAGAGAAAGAAATGGTTTATTCCCTTTCTCTTCCTGTCCACCTACAGCACCCTGATCTTGGTCTTCTTCCTCTTCACCCATGGCATCCTGATCTTGGTGTTCTTCCTCTCCACCAATGGCACCCTGACCTTGGTGTTCTTCCTCTCCACCTATGGCATCCTGATCTTGATCTTCCTTTCCACCCATGGCATCCTGATCTTGATCTTCCTTTCCACCTATGGCATCATGATCTTGGTCTTCCCTTCCACCCGTGGCATCCTGATCTTGGTCTTCCTTTCCACCTACTGCACCCTGATCTTGGTCTTCTTCCTACAAACATGTATATAGGAATATAATTTTAAAATGTTTATTTTATTATGTCAGTAATAAACCAAAATAACATTTTTATAGTAAGGAAGTATGCAAGGGCTTAATTCAACAAATGCCAAAAATCTAAGACAGTTATAATTATATGGCAGTAACACAATACCTTAACACATTCTCGCTAGAGAAAAACTGGGCTGATACATGGAAAAGCCTATTTTTATCTTAAATCCATGTGGGAACACAGTGACATATTATGTGCAGTGCAAGATTAAATTAACTTGCAAGTAAAAACAACAGAGATTTAAAGGTGCAAAAAAATCTATGAATCTAAATTTGACCAACATGATACTGGATTGCACAATAATTAAATTTTAAAATTAGTTTCTCCTTAACATATGAGAATATACACATATTACCATGCTATTTGCTCTCCACCCTGTACTTGATTGCATTTTCAAATTTACTCTCTACACCAACTCCATCCCTAGCCAAAAAAAAAGCCCAAGATGTTTGCTGCAACAGAATGATACCCACACAAGGATCTGACACTGCTTTTACAGGGAAGCTCAGTGTATCAGTAATACCAAAGACAGTTCCTTGCAGGAAATACAAGGATGTACATGTTACGGGGGATAATAAACCGAGCACTAACAATGGGCTTCCAAAAAACAGGAATATTTGATGGTATTTTATTTTGTGTGGTCACTGACCAAAAAAATTTGAGCAGAGATTTCAGTAAAAAAATCTATCAAATACATAAAACAGTAGAAAAAAAATGAAAACTGTTTCTCAATAGAATATGTAGGTGACAAAGAGAGGTGTCAAAGCACATTATAAAATGTGAGATGAGGCAGCGCCTTCAGAGAGGTGCATGGCAGGGGAACAAGGGACAACGGCCACAGAATGGAGTATTTTAGTTGAAAGGAACCTACAGTGGCACAGCATTAGGAGAAATATTTCACCATGGAAATAATTAAACATTAGAACAGGTAAGCCAGAAAGGTGAAGGAATCTCCACCCTTGAAGGCTTTCAAGGCAAAACTGGACAAAGCCCTGGTCTGCACTTGGTGCTGGCCCTGCTCTGAGCAAAGAGGTGAGCCAGTGCATGTCCCAAAATCCCTCCAGCCTCATGCTGGGAGCCTGACTGCTCTGACCACATGAACACCTGATCACTATTTGCTTGTAGCTGTAGCAGGTAAACTTCTACATCTGCAGGACTTGGGCTTTAGAGATGTGTAACAAGGCAAAGCTTTCAGAATCTTGCTTCCAGCACACCTAGGGAGAGCGACACAGAAAATTTCCTGACATGCACTGATTTTTGAGCCTGACCAGCACTGCTCTGGGCTAATAATCAACTCACTGTAGTGCTGGTCAAGGAGAGCCCCCAAATAAAGCTACACTACTCCCCCTGCTGCTGCTGAACTGCAAGATATACTGAAAGGCCTGGGACTAGCTGAAAAAAACACATTTGAACTGATGAAACACTGAGAGCAACAAAGAACATTCAGTGGACAGACAAGTTTTTCCCCCCTCTAATTAAGTACTAGAGTACTTTCACATGTACTTCAATATGAAAAATTATTGTTCCCTACTGTAAACAAGTTAGTCTCAGATACAATGTCTCATTAGAACAACAGGAGTGGAACAAAAGAAGGCTTCCTTCACATAGTTAAGAACATGACGTTATTTTGCTTTTGTTTTATTAGTAACAATTCATGCGGCATGAAAAGAAGTACTCCTACAGTCAGTAACATTGACATAATTGAAGCTACATGCCCTAGCTAGGGAAAAACAATAGTTCTACATGCTAATATTTTACAATTATTGAAAGACAGTTTTTAATAACCAGAAAAAAAAGAGAATGCTTTCCTGAAGCAACCACTGGTGTTAGAAACCTGTTGAACATGAGATTTTTTTTTAGAAGCTGTGAGAGCTGAACTAAAAGAATAACTGATATAGATGTTCTGGAAACTGAATTAATACCCATCCATCTCCTTCTCTCAGGATGTTCAATACATAGGATACTTTAATATTTATAAGGATCACCACTATATAAATGGCATACTAGTGGTCAGTCAGTCAACATCTTACCAATGTTGCCTTCTTAATAAGGTAAAATGCTAATATTTTACAAGTATCATCCCAGATTCACTTTATCAGCATAGAATGAGGAACTTATCACTGTATCAGAAAGAAAAGCATAAAAAAGTTCAAGGGATAGTATTTTTGTTGTCAACAGTGTATCTTCCACCATCCCTTCTGTAGTTACAGCCAGGTGTGAGTAACAACTCAGACCTTCCCATAGCACTCCCAACCACCTGCACGACCCTCCTCCACCACTCAAGATCACAGCAGTATCCTGTAAAAAGAGGTGCATTGAAAGTTTTTTTTTCTCCCACTGCTTAAATTTCATACTGTAAGGAACACATTAGTAGCTAAAAAATGGAATATTCTGGAAAACAACTTCCTTGAATCTTATCCAAACTAATTCCTTGGATATCAGACAACACCCATGTTAGAAAAACTTGTCCAAAGAGGAATCTTCTCCTGCCCTTGGCGTGTATCTGGCTCACTAAAGCAGGCAGCTTTCTAACCCACAAGGTACTGACAGGCCCAGCACACCTCACATGATGATGCTGAGGTTCATCTCATTTTGTGCATTACAAAGGGCAAGAAGGACCTCTGGGAAAAGCTGCTTCAGTCTCAGTCTGTATTGTGGTATTACAGCTATATAATATCTATAATAATATATAATAATAGATAAGCTATGTATGATTACAAAAATTAATTTAAAAATAATTCCATGTGCCTTGCACTTAGTCCCCTATAATCTCTTTCTACACATTTAAAGGTCCTCTAGCACTAGAAACATACTCTTTGACCAGCTAAAGTTTGCAGTTTAAACTGAAGAGATAGGCAAGCTGTTGTAACTCAGTGTTGCAGATAAGGCTCTGTAATCTGCACATCAAAACCCAAGAGTTTACAGGGCAAGGGGAAGCCTCCCATGAACCATTTCATCCCCTAGAGCCAGGAACAACATTCTCGGCAGCAACATCCCCACCAATGCATTACTATCTTTGTTACTACTCATGATAAGGATGGGGTTGGGGCACCTCTGTCCACCACAAGCAGCACAGGTATCAGATAAGAAGAAATACTGTTACAAACGACCAATAAGGAACTATGGGAGAGAAAGCATATAGTTTAGATAATTAATTTTTAAAATTATTGTTTCTGTAATTTAAAAAACTATTGAAAGTCCATAAATCATTTAAACAATCTCGTGCTTGTGGAAAGTTTCTTTGAGCAAGATCTCCACAAACACATGACTAAAGGCTTACAATTATTTTGATTTAACACTTTTGATTGCTGGCTTTAACCACCACTGAAAATGTGAAGAGAAGCTATTTTTTTATACATGTTCACTGGTGTCAAAGAATTTACCGTTCATTTTACTGTTAACTGTAGTGACTGACTGAGGTAATCCAAGGTGAGTTAATTCTGGTAACGCTCTCTTCATGTGTCAGGAGAAAAACTCCTAAACCAATCCTAGCAGTACACATTCCCAGCAGTAGATTTAGCCTATTTAAATACAGACTGCTACTAGAGAATTATTTGTTACCATTTTATCCTCCTTCAAAGAATTTTTAGCTGTTCTGAATGTATAATATGTTTCTGGCTGTTCAATACATTACTCCAAATGCTTTGGGCATCCCTTGTCAACCGCATCACATCAAAATACCAAACCAGACTTTCTACAACAAAATAATAAGAACCTCCTCGAATCTCTCAGCCCATGTTCACAAACCACCACGAAGCAGAAAATATCATCAGCAGAGTGATGTAGTTAAATAGCAAATTGAAAAATATCTCTGTGTTTAGGGGGGTGGGATAGAACTCCCAACCCCCTCACACACACCTTAGTGAGTCATTCCTGCCTAGGAACCATGCCCCACTACCTGCAGTTTTGGTGAGAGCCTTTCCAGAGTGGCAAAACCTTGAAACACAGCAATGGAAATGAGCACCAGAGCTCCTGAAGAAAATACGCTTGTCCTTCGGGATGAGCCCTCTGCAGTGGATGAAGATAACAATTGCATGTGTTTGACAATAAGGCAACCACGCTTTGCAAAAACATGACTTCCGAAAATATACACACAAAGGAACAGCTTACCCAGTGTCTTAAATTATAGCAAATACCTGAAGTGTGAGGAACCCAAGATCCTCCTGTCCTCACCCCACTAGGGAAAATTAGACTGGACTGAACTCTGCTGCCTCAGCAAGACACTTTCTATTTGCTCATGTAAAGCTGCCTCAGCCACCTCTGCCTGATCGACACGGCTGACAGCAGTGCAGATGTACCCTGAGAGAGTGTTGTGTATCAGTTACAACTTTAATCAAAATGGGAAAGAAAAAAACAACCAAACCACACCAGCAACACAGGCTGTTATTTGTATTATTATACACATTTTGTTATCAAGCTGTCAAGTGCTTCAGCAGCAGCAGAAAATCTTGAAGCTGTCTACATAAATAGTTAAAGGCAGAAACAGAAACACGTTCCCTGTTCCTGTTTGTTTTAAAAAGGCCCCACTTGTCCGCTCCCACAATGGGAAGTTAAAATCAATAGTTGCTATTTTTAGTCATAAACATTTCTTTTGTTGTCAAACAAATGAGGAAATAAAAATAGCAATGCTAATTTCAACTACCTTCAAAAGGGGAAATAGGCAGATGTGTCAAATGCAAGAAATAAAACCTATACGCAAGGAAAGCTTTTGGAGGACCATTATAAACAGACTCTGACAGTGTCTTTTTAATAACAAAATATGTTTCAGAAATTTCACACAGTCCAAACGTCAAGATTTATGGCTGACCAAATGTATGATGACATTAAATTTTACTGATGTTTTCACAGCTGCAGACCACTTATTGGAAAAAATGTGGTTAAAAATAAAGCAGCAGCAAGACTTGCTAAGATCAGGACTCAGATTTTCTTCTGTGTTTTTGGCTGAAACTGATTACAAGTCGGAACAATTATGAAAATATTAAATTTAAATCAAAAGGAATTGTCTCAAGATTTAAGAAACAGTATAAAAAATAGTGACAGAACTGATGTTCCCTACAGCTTACATACAGACCATGCCAAGCTAGCTTCAGCCAAAACTGGAGACTATGTAACGTAATTTATAAAAACACACACTTCCACAGAGTTTACAGTAAAACAAATCACGCAGGATAGAAGGAAATATCACAAAAGTAAGCTGTTGTGCATAGAACAAACTTCAATACACAAGGAACAGAAAATATGTGAAGAAAAAAACAATGTTCACTGAACTCCTCTAAAGATTCCTTTTATAAAGCCATGAAGTAAAAACGACAAAAATTTCAGTGGTACATTTCAAACAGATGTACAATATATTTTTGACAGCCTGTCGTTTCCCATCCAGTACACCCTGTATCCTTTTACTGTGATCTGACTGCGTTACCCCAGTGTTACGCTGCTCCAACTGCCAAAATATTTACAGAGAACACTAACAGAGAGCACTGTGAAAGATGCATATATTTTTCATAAAGCATTTAGAATACTTAATAACACATTTCACGTGGAAGAGGATTTATTTATTTAAGGAAACCTAAACATTAAGCTTTTGTACTGACAGAGACACAACCATGACACGGGCTGAAGGTGGTTAATCGCTCCCACAACAGCCACAGTAACTTCTTGGCCATCTAAGACAACAAAGCAGTTCAACCAGAAGAAAATTATCTTGTAGTAGCTACAACTATATAGAGAGGCTTGAGGGAGAAATTCTGAGCTGATGCAACACCTCATGCATTCTTGGGAGGAATAACTTTTATTCTGACATCTCCTGACATGCAGCATGAGATGAGTTGCCAGTCAGAAACCACACCTCTGCAGTGAAGCCAAAAAAGAAAACAGGGGAAAAAAAAAAAAAAAAAAAAAAAGGAGACCAAACGCTAGCTAAAAAAAACAACAACAACCAAACCAACAAAAAACCCCAAACAAATAATTATGTGAACATTGTGGATTTGCAAAATTCTCTAGAGGACTTCAACTACCTAAAGCAAAGAAAGGCGAGAAATACAACCGTGATGTTGCTGAAAGGAAGGTGTGAGCTTGCTTCTACTCCCTCAGTCTCTCTGAAGGGAAACTATATACCTTTCCCTCAACAATGAAAAAAAATTAGGATACTCCTACTACCATAACAAGCCAAATGTGGTGGTTTGACTCAGGCTGGATGCCAGGTGTCCACCAAAGCCTCTCTGTCAGCCCCCTCCTCAGCTCAACAGCGGAGAGGAAATACAACAAAAGGCTTGGGTGTTGAGATAGGGACAGAGAAACTCATCAATTACCATCACTGGTAAACAGATGCAGCTTGGGTAGAAAAAAATTCAATTTATTATCAATGAAATCAGAGTAGGATAATAAGAAATAAAAACTAAATGTCAAAATACCTTCCTCCCACCCCTCCTTTATTTCCAGGCTCAACTTCATTTCCAATTTTCCCTCTTTTCCTCAGCAGCACAGGGAACAGGGTATAATGGTTGCAGTCAGTTCATTGAATGCTGTCTGTGACCCTGCTGCCTCCTCACAGGGATGACTGCTCATCCTCCAACGTGCTCCAGCATGGGGTCCCTCCCCTGGGGGATAGTCCTCCATGAACTGCTCCGACACGGGTGTCTGCTCCCCTGTAACCTCCACGGGCTGCAGGGACACAGCTGCCTCACCATGGTCTTTGTTCACCACAGGTTGCAGGGGAACCTCTGTTCCAGTGCCTGGAGCACCTCCTGCCCTTCCTTCTGCACTGGCCTTCCCATCTTACAGAGTTCTTCCTCTCACATATTCTAACCCCTGTCTTTGATCTGCTGTTGTGGGGTTTCTTCTTCCCCTGCCTAAATCTGTTATCCCAGTGGTGCTACCGCCAACACTGATATATATATATATATATATATAAATATATACACACAAACACATACACACACACACATATATATATATATATACTGTATTTTTACACGGAATCACAGAATAGTGCGCGTTGGAAGGGACCTCTGGAGATTATCCAATGCAGCCCCCCTGCCAAGGGGGGGGTCACCTGGAGCAGGTGACACAGGAACATGCCCAGGTGGGTTTGGAACGTCTCCAGAAGGAGACTCCGCAACCTCCCTGGAGAGCCTGTTCCAGTGCTCTGCCACCCTCGATGTACAGAAGTTATTCCTCGTGTTGAGGTGGAACGTCTTGAGTTTTGGTTTTCGGTCACTGCTCTTCGGCCTGTGGCTGGGCACCACCGAAAAGACTTTGACACGTACTTTTCAGCCTTCTCCTGTCTAGACTAAACAACCCAGGTGCCGCAGGCCGCTCCCGACGCCGAAGCTCAGCACAGACACCCTAACCCCGCACACCAACCCCTCAGGGGGCTCGGCCCCGCCCCCCCGGCGGTACCTGCGCGAGCGCCGCCATCGCCGCCCGCCGTCGGCACGGCCAGGGGGGCGGGGCCAGCGCGAGACCCCGCCCCCAGCCCCGCCCCGCGCCATGGCGGGCCCGCCGCGCCCCCGCAGAGCCCGGGGGGCCGTCACCCGCACACCCCGAGGGGGTCCGTCACCCGCACCCCCCGAGGGGTCCGTCACCCGCACCCCCCGAGGGGGGCCGTCACCCGCACCCCCCGAGGGGTCCGTCACCCGCACACCCCGAGGGGGGCCGTCACCCGCACCCCCCGAGGGGTCCGACACCCGCACTGCCCGCGCCACGCTGCGAGCGCAGAACATCTCCCCCGGGCCCCGCGCAATTTTGATCTCACCGTTTTCCTAATCCAACGGGACCGCTGGCATTGTTTGAATAACAATTATGTGGATGGCACCATGCAGTTATCCCAACAGTTACCCGAACGACATCCCAACGTTTTCAGCTTCTTGAAAACCATGGTTGAGCTAAATTTCTAAAACTGAGTCCAAAATAAGCTAAAATAAGCCAAATAAGCTGAAAGTCCAACAATGTCAGCACCAATTACTATAGCTCCAATGTCAGCAGGTGTAAATCAGTACATCTGTTGGGACTGGTTGACAGATACAGACTTACTCCAACTAAGGATCTGAATTTACATGTTCAGGTTTTATGTACAATAATTTACAAACTACAGTAAATGGAAGAAGACTTGGAGACTGAGCTGCATTTCCATTACAATCCACATCAGTATTCCTTGTTTCTCCTCTTTGTCCTATTCTTTTTTTTTATTATTATTTTTTAAGCTTAGAAGACTAATGAACTAAACTATATTGAAACATTTTCTCTGTCAGCTTTGTGTTTCATGCTGCAGCAGCATCAGCAATTCAGAGTAATAGCACTTACCTGCAAGATCAAATAAAATGCAAGCATTTGGTGGATGAACAGTAATTAGAACAAAGGAAGAGCTAACTTATTTTGCAAAGTTTATTGATGTGCTGAGGGAGCTGGTATGACAAAACAATTTCTTTGCAGTGCCCCACATAAAGCAAGGGCCTCCTGGGATTTCTGCAGCTGTCTCAAGGTCTGCTACTGCTTCTGAGCAGTGTGCCTGAGCAGTCTGCCACTTTCTGAAGGTTGTCATCATCAGTTTCTTAAAATGTGCAAACCACTAAGTACAGTACCTGTGTCTTAGCTGGGTCACAAGAGACAAGAGCATGCCCATTACCCACTAAGATTCTGATTTATAGTGTGAGATTCAACACGTCCATAGCTCCGCTTCCTGCTCAAACACTCTGACCCTCACTGACACACGTACACCAATCGCGCTTCCAAAAGGAGTCAGAAATCTGTTTGAATGAGGTTCAGAGAGCTGGATCCTGCAGTGTTTTGGAGAATTATTCATAGTATTTTAAAAAAATAGAGCCCACACTGTGAATTTTAAAGAAATAGAGCCCACACTGTGAATTCCTACAATTTGTGCTGTGCTCTGTAGCTGACAGCTGTACAGCTGTATTACTGCCCCTTTTCCTGTGTATATAAATCTAACCAAATAAGAACAGTATTCAGAGCTGCAAGCACTGCATGTAGTAAGGTGTTAAAACTGGGGAATTAGGTGAGATATTTGGATGCAATATAACATTGCGTACACTTATTCTGATGTTACCTAGTTGGTAACAGGTAGATTCTGGACTTAACTCTGCATTCCTCTGGTACTGAAAATGCCCACTGACTTTCATGAACATTTTCAATGTAAAAGACTTGGAGGCTCAAAGCCCTTTAAAGGATCTAATTCCATTTCTCTTACTGAATATTAAAGGAGTGAATTCTCTCTTACACAAAACCTGCACTGAGCAGGTGATTGAAGCTGAGCACTGTTTGAAGCTCAACCCACATTTCCAGTAGTGAGCTCCTAAACTTCCTACTTCTCAATTTAGGTTTTTAGACAGTTGGTGTCAGATAGCTTAGATATTAAAAAAAAAGAAAAAAAAAAGAAAAAAGGAAAAAAATACAAAAAGAAAGGATTCAATAGTGGCATTAAGTCATTCCTTCTAATTTCATGTGGATTCCTCATATTTACAACACCTACATTTGTATGTGCATGTGAGTATTTAAGGTGGCTTTTTGATTTCCTTCAAATGCAAAACTTCTAAGTGCAAACAGAAATAGTGGTTTTAAAATGCTGACCTAGTCCATTCCTGCTACAGGTAACCACGGTAGATTTTCTATGATTTCTAATGGTCACAGACACTCCAGGTTAGAAGACTGGAACATCAGAGCTCCTTCACTGGTGTAGCTGTGTTAGATGCAAAGGTTCCCTGAAAGTGCCTGTTCCAGCATGTGTAGTTTAAACAGAATATATTTGAAACCCCATCTTTATGCAGTGTTACACAGTAAGTGCTCTTCTACTTGTCTGAGAAGCAAGCAGAGTTCAGGTTTGGGAAATGTTTTGCCAAGGCTTGTATCACCCAGTGCATGAGGATCTTGGAGAGAACATTCCCTTTTCCCTCTAGCCTATGTAAGATAACCACTGACACTGAGCCCTGGCGGAGGCTGGGCAAAGAGCTGATTTCTCTCCTCAATTTTCATCAAGTCCTCAGATTTCCATTTTGCTAATAATGTACTGAAGTATCACAAATACTAGAAATATTTTGCTTTTCCTCATGATATCACACCTTTTGGGGACGGAGCAGGTTCACCTGCGGTACTCACACAAGTCCATGTCAGAAGGAGAATAAAGGTCACAGCTGCAAGCGAAGCAGGGCTTTGAGGGCACAGGCCACCTGCAGTTGGAACAAAAACAGCAGCTGCAAGTGCTCTAGAATATTCCACTGAGTCCTCCAAAGTTTTAATAACCAAGGTGATTCAGTCTGACTTTGTTACTCATTTGCAGAGGTTCTTGCATTTCAGGAGTAAATGAAATTTATTAATTCAAGAGAAGGGATGAATTTTCAGAAGCCTTCTTTTACAAAGCCAAGATTTTGTAAACTCCAGGCCTATCCACACATCCTCCTATAGACAGAGATCCTATGAAAGCGTTCAATTGCAAACATGTTTCCATTCACTTTTAGTTAAGCATCACCAAGCACAGTAATTAGACGTAGGCAAATTCAGGATGAAAAGCAGATGGAAATTCCTAACGGAGCCTTGCTTGTTACATCAACATCAGATGGACATATAGCTCCCCTGGCTGCCAGCCCTCATGACAACAAATTGCTCAGACTTGTGCCCTGTGGGACAAGGATCCAGAAAACACAGGCACATATGGAGGTCTTGCACACACATTATTTGGGTTTGACCCTCCTAGTAACAAATGGGTAATTTGTGAAAGCAACAGGACATTAGTGCTACATCGCTTTTAATAAATAAGGAGCCCTGCATTATTGTACATAGGTGCATTAACACAGTAATTAATCATTCCCTCCTGGCTCCTTTATAACATTCTTCGCAGATGCTCTATCCAGGGAGCAGCATCCCTCTAGGTAACGTTGTGTTTTACATATATATGTCTTCAGAAAAAAAAATCCTGAACGTGATTATGTGCTAGGAAAAGAAACACATAAATCCCAGGTTGTCAGAGAAACTTGTTTTTAAAACAAAAAAATAATTCTGCCACTTTTCAGGCAGTATCCAATTAAAATAAAATACAAGTACAGGAGGATAACTGCTTTGTTGTGTCAGCAGAAGGATGGACAGAGCCTTGAGTTATTTAGGGAGAGATGCTGCTTCTTTTTGCTCACCATTCTTCAACACAGTCTAGCTCAGTATCTCACTATGTCTATTTAGTTAATAGGTAGGCAGAATTTCCATGTGATTTGACAGTGATAGTGAGAGACCTGTAATGTTAGTCCTTGGCCCAGCAATAAGAAAGTACAAGTTAAATTTAGCAAATCATAACTTTTCAATTATTCAAAACAATACGCACACAGAGAAATGAAAGTAGTAAAGCATGTATTCTATCAATGATTCCATTATCCTCTCCCCATAAAGAGAAATGGCTCAATGGAGGATAAAAGCAAATTTTAGATTGATTCTATTCTTGATCATAGCCAACAGACTGCTATATCTAGTGCCAAGAAATTGGATCGAGGTTCATAGCAATCCCAAAAATTAGATAGAAAAGACTTAAAAGGACATGTAGTCAGTCTCCAGGGGACCTGTACTTTTTCTTGCCAACAAGAACTTCAAGCAGAAATATGAATTTATTTAACCCAGTAGTTCAAGACAGTTCCTTACTACGTATTACACTGTAGGAGTAATATAAATGTGCATATAACATTGCAGTACACTGTCTGTGAACTAAGAAAGCTTAGGATTTTCTCCCCTCTAAGTACCTTTTAGCACAAAACCCAAAACTACGAGACCTGATGCATTAGACAAAGCAATATGGATAATTTAGAGCGCTGCTATTTCAAACTTCCTACCCTCAAGGTCAACAAACCCCAAAATCTCTGTAGATCTCAAGGACTCCTCCAAGTCATCATTCAAACCAAGAACGATCCACTAAGAGTTCCCAAATTCAAGACAAGAGACAAAAAGAACAGCCCTGACTGTTGAGTAACTCTAAGCTGCCTAAGTCTTACACAGCTGTGAGTACACTGTGGCAATGGACAACAGATTTAAGATAAGCTTAGTGCAGGTTTTTGGATTTGCTGAGAGTGCACAGGAAAGCATTGTTTCACTGTTACACTGAGAGCTGTGTTCTTCAGGGGGGTGAGCTGTGCAATACAGAACCTGCCAATTACTGTAGTAAGGGAAACCACCAGAAGGAATAAGCCAAATTAAACAAATTATAATGGCAAACAGAAGTAACATCTGTTAAATACAATATTACGTATAGTTCTATTCTATATAAAATATATGTTCTATATACAACATATATTAAACATATACATAAGGAGTTTTCTATATAATACATATGTATATATTCTTTCTTCAGACTACCATTTGAGCTCAGGTTCTCATCTACTCTGTATCTTTCCTAAGGATATGAACTACTGTTAATCTCGACAAGTGTGCATAAACTGGAGTGTATTTTTCTCTGTGTAAAAGATGACACACAAATTTTTTTGGCAAACTGACTTCAAATTTCATTTTGATAGACAAAACTTGACTTTTTGGATTTGAACTATTGTTTCATTCTGTTGGCAGACCAAGGAAGATAAAAAGACAACTGTGTAAAGTATTACATCTTAATAACACAGCAAAGCCTGCAAAAGAAATAAAATTCACTGATTCCATTGTCCTTGCCCTTTTGCCCCCAAACGGGAACATCATTTCTTTCAGAGATTTCATATTCTACTTCTTTCATGTCTTTGTTGTGAAGTTCTATTGATTTTTTGCCACCTTCTCCATATGATGTTAAGCAGCTTTTAGAATAACATATAACAATTTAGGGCAGTAAGTGAAAAAAAAAATACATCCAGCTGAAATTACAGGGAGACTTTCAATAGAGAGACTACAGTTACCCAAGACACAAGTCATCTTGTATACTGGAGCTTGCCAAACCATCTTCTGAAAAAAAAATGTCCTGTGACTTTTATGCCAGCCTGAACCTGTGTGCAACTTTAGGCTTGTCACTATTTTCTGTTTAAATTTACTGTATTTTTTCTTTGTATATTTGTGAAAAGTTTGCTTGCTGGACTGCACAAACAGCTTCCAAGGTGTCTCAAGATTTCTTTACTTATTTAATATGGACTGGCAAGACTGAATTAATGGGACATAACATCATGTTTAAGTGATGTCTTGGAGGAGGATTCCAACTATAGCAGCAACACCTGGAGAGTCAGTACAGCAAATGTATCTCCGATTTACAGAGTGAGGCCTATTCAAGAGAGTGAAATTTGTCACTCTGCAGTCTAGCAAAACATTCTAAGTGTCCCTGCCACTAGAACCAAGTGATAAATTGGATTAGGGGTCACATGTATCTTCTCCTTGTGTACTTGGAATCACAGAGTACAAATCCCAGTGAGTGGATGAACATATGTCCATGCAGTCTCCTTAAATATTGAAGCATAAAGGTTATTCTGTGATCACTGGGCAACAGGGCTAAAATTACAATGAAGCTGTTTGTTATTGCCCTTCCCCTTTTCTTCCCTGACTCATTTGAGGTTATGGACTCATCTCGGCAGAGTACATTAAAATAAAAGGGTATATAAGTCAGTAATCAGTCCTGGGAGCACTTTCCTTCCTGAAGTCTGAATTTGAAATATCTGCTGTGCAAGCAATATGTTTATAGAGAGCTGCAAGGAGGAGTTAATGTCCATATTCACTCCAAAAAGATTATGTAGTTGCATGAAAAAAATGAATTTGCAGAGCTCTAGAGAGTTTAAGTATATTACTCCTAGTAAAAATAAAACTCATTGAGCAGAGGACTCGAGGCCAGCACATATATTTTTGCTAAGAATATCACTCTAACTGCACACAAGCTCTGCGTGTGATGTCATACAGAACATTCATGGGTTTCTTCCAGAACAGGGGCCAAATGCTTCCATAAGGTACTTATTAAAGTAATTTATTGATTTATTTGAGGCAGAATTAGCCTCTTGTAGAGTGGAAGCCTGATTAATCAATCCTCAAATTCTTCAGTGTCTTGGAACTCAAAATGCAAAGAGGAGCAAGACAGGGCACAGCTCATACTCTGCTGATATTTGTGACTGTTGAGTTATGGACAACACTGGTATATTTTAAACCACAGGGAGCAGAGTTACCCACATATTTATCCTAGGAAACTTAGAAACAGAATGAAAACCTCAGTGCACTGTTTGACAATGTTCCTTGAACTGGAGCTTATGCTTTTCTCATTTACTTGAAATTTGAAAGAAGATGATAGAAGTTAATGGAGTTTCATTATGGTAAAGCAACGTAAAATGAATCATCCTCCTTGTTTTAACATCTGTGAACACGGTCTTCCTCTTCCTCGCATATGAACATATGCAATTCTGCTCAATTTCAATGCTGTTTGGCATCTGTGCCTATACTGCCAGGGACATTCAGAACCATTTACATTAACAGCAAATATTATTTTTACTCTAAGGAAGAGAACATATCCTTATTGATATTCAGCAAGTGGTGCGTTGTTGCAACCAAGATATAATTTACTCACTTGTCTGACTGGATTACATTACTCCATGCATTTTGTAGTTTCATCTGTGAAAAATCGAACTTTAGTTCTACTGCTGTCATTTCCCATAATTCTTTTAAAACAATCTGTGGCACAAGGAGAAAAAATAGCTCCAATAGAAACTGCTTCTGGGGATGGCATTTGAAAGCACATTATTTAGAGTTAATGAATTAGGGTAAGAAGTTTGTCATATTCTTTACATGAGCTGTGAGTCAGACTTTGTATACAACTATTTCTTCCATTTGTGTACTTTGTAAAGGCCACGACTTCCTTTGTTCCCTGGGAACCCTGCAGTGAAAGCATTTGTCTTCAGAAGCACACGGCATTGTTAGGCTGCATGAGTAATATTTGCAGTTGTTCTCCTCAACCTTTCAGCGTGCTCAGAACCAGCGATACACCCGCCCGCTGCCATCCCTCATCAGAGCTCCCTTAACTCAGTGCTGCACCACCTGAGCAGGACAGCAGCTCAGCAATCCTTGGGAAAATCCAGAGGGGTTCAGCCAATGCAAGGATGGGAGGACTGAGCCATTATTTATTTATAAAATCATCAATTAGAACTTGACTGTAGTAAAAATGAAAAGTCCCCAAAATGGAGGATCAGGGATGCTCTTTCAGCTGTAGTTTCTGCCTCTTTACTTCCTCTAATGTAAATTTTGAAACTCCCTTTGATGAAAAGAAGATCAAATTCCAAAACCATATTTAGCTTCAAAAGATGATTACAGGCTCTCCTACACAAAAGTGACTTAAAGTTTTATCTCCTGGGTTTATCACACACAGCCTAATTTTTCTTCTACCTCTTGATTTTATACTACTACATGGATCATGCATTCCTTCTTGGTAACTACCTTTAGCATGTTACCCAAGCCAGACATTACCCTTGATAAATGACTATTTAAATTTTAACTGCCTCTGCTGTGTTTTAAAGTATAAACTGTAACTGGATGTTTTATATACATACCAGAGAAATATTTTTTTCTCACAGCCACAGTGAAAAGTTTTGTTGAAAATATAAAGAAACTGAATGCAATCCAAATAAAGCATTTTTAAAGTTGAACTCAACCATGTAAATTTTTGATGCCAAATGAGAATTGAAAATCAGAGGCTGCAAGTAGGGGATTATAATGGAAACCATTTTTCCAGTCCTACCTCTACCTTTTGCTGCTGTTCATGAATCCTGTTATCACTCATGTAATACTGATAGAGTAATCATTAATTATTTCTGTATCAGTCCCAAAAAATTCCCTATATGATTTCATCTGATGGTAAAATGTAAATCATTATAGTAAATAGATACCATTTGTCCGCTTACATAAAAAAATGGACTCGATCTTGTTTCTCCCCACTCTATATAATTAAAAAAAAAAAATCAGAAACCAATTTTTAGCCAAGCATTCATCAGAGTACATATTGTTAACAGGTGTTGTGTATTACATTTCCCATGCACACAGTGTTGGAATGTAAAACCATAATACTGCTCCCAGGAACAAGTAGCATAATTAAAATTCTTTGTGAGTTTGATTTACTGGGTATTTTCTTCTTTTAAAATAACTACATTGTAAACAAGAGCCAATTTCTTAGATTTGATCTATGGGTTGCATGGCTTATACTTCAGGTTCAAAATGGTGATTTAGACAATAACACATAACAGCTGAATAGTTATTTATAATGGCACAGCACCTGCAGCAGATTGTCAGCTGAAAAGGCAAATCTAAATGCTTTCAAATTCTCTTGTGTATTATAATAGCAGTAGTAGTGGCCACTATAGATACAATAGTTAGGCATGTAATGTAACTTTTGTTTCTGATTGCTTGCCATTTTCTCAATTTTATTCCTTTAAGACTGAAAATGTTCATACTTCGTGTCAGTCCATAGGCATTATAAGGAGTTCAGGCACAATTTAGCTTTTTGTTAATTATGGGTGTGTGAAATTAAATATTAAATAGAACATCAAACTCTTTTCTCATAATTTTAAGATTGTCCACATTTCCTAGACTGTTACACATGCATAATTAACACAACTTCAGCAATTTTTTTCATCTTGATTAATGCCTCTGAGCACCCTGGAAAAATTGGATCTGAAATTTTACTACTATAAAGACATTGTTCTTACCTCAATATGTACCAGGACTTTCCTATGAGCCCTTTAGCAGCAGCTCAGCTTCCATTTAAAAGTCTGAAGTTGTGCACATGCAGTTTCCTTTTAAATTTGGTTCCCTCCTGGACTCAAAACCAGCATTGATCATTTGTGTGATGATGTGATAACTCTGCTGTGATCTGAAACACATGTTAGGAAGAAACGTAAAAGCTTGTTGCAGCAGACCCAGGCCCATACACAAACTGTCAAGGCACTGATGTAACCTCCACCCACAACATAAAGTCCATTTAGATGCACAGTCCACCAAGAAATGTTCAGATTTCCACCAGAAGGAACAGCTGGTATGTGAATGAGCAAGGACCATTCCCAAAAGGCAAGCACTCCAAACCCATTAGAATTTTGCAGGCAAGACGGAATTTTAACTTCTTTTGTCTATTAAACATCTATAGAAGTACCTGTTTACCTTCTGAGTGTTGGGAGGTATAAGATGGGCAGTGTACTTTCTGATCTTTAGTTGCAAGGTGGCAGGCAGTCTGAGCACAATGGTACATTTCTAACAGAACAACCAAAGTCATATTAGCTTCTAGTAACAATAAAAACATAAGCAGAAGTAGCGTCTGTCTCCAGATGAAAGGAAAAATAGTTTCCAAGGAGCTAATTGCTTTAGAATACAAACAATAGAAAAAGAAAAGAACTCGTCTGTAATAGAGATAGCTGTAACAGAGGTTACAAACTTGTGATGAGATAATGCCATTGCCAATTACCATGAGTACTTTGGTTTATAATATCCCTCTATTCACTGTGTGACCTGTTTTAGAGTACACCTCAAAATCATCTTTGGAGTGCTTCCACTGGAGCCCAGGGAGTTACTCCAGGAATTAGCTTGGCCAGTGAAGTAATTCATATGCAATAGAAATAGTTACAGAAACTTAGTCAGAAAAGAGTAATAGAGAGATACTCATTCATGCTATAAATCTTCTTGCCTTTCTGCTAATGTTATTTATCCACTTGAGATAGGGAGGATGTTACATAATGTATGCATACTGTGCAATATGGGAAAGAGATTTGTAATGTAAACTGTCCATTAGTAATGCAAAGCAAGTTATTTTCATCTGCTAGATCGTTACTGCACATCTTTCTCCTGAGTTTGGACATGTTATAAATCTTCATGAAGGCCACATTTGTTCTCTTTATCTTTTACTTCTATTTGATTCACTCTGCTTCAAATGTATGTAAACATATTGTAAGACCTCTGAGCTTTATATAATTTTAGTAGGGCAACACTTCCACTCCTAGGAAGAAGTTGATGCCTCAGAATCTCAGTCTGCCAGCCTAGCTGGGAGAGACATTTCCCGAGCATCCCTCACTGCACGGTGCCTGTACCACCATAAAACACAAAGAATTTAAATTTGAGAAGCACAGTTTGAGAAAGCCTAGCAGAGCTGTGGCTGCAGGACAGTGGCCCTATGGCCATCCCCGGGCAGGGTGACAGGAAACAAGGTCTAACAGCTCTTCCATCATCCCCATCCCCAGTGTCCCTCTAGAGTGAACTGCACTTCTCCAATACATTGGCAGCAACACATGATAAAGCAGCTTTTGGCCATTTGCAGGACAGCTGTCTCAGGGGCTGACTCACATCCCGTACAGCCTCCCATCCTTCAGCTGCATGAACTTCTTGGCATTGGCTCTGTACACGTAACAGCCAATGATCACTGACAGTATATCTGGCCCCACTCCAGCTGGTGACACTAGACCAAACATGACCACTGACCACTTAACTTCATCTCTTGCTCATTTTTGGGGTTTTGGTCAAGCCACTAACAGCTTTTAAACATGATTTCAATATGAAAACAGACACCCAAGATTTTCAAAAGCATCATGGTATTAATGTAACCTAGACCTCAGAGTCTTTTTAAAAATCACCGAAGGTGTGTATCCGAACCTTCCAAGCAAATTGAAATTCTCTTTCAGGATTTGTCTCCACTTCCTTCAAACTCTTGATTTCATTATGTAATAATTGCATACATTTTCTAGGTATCTTCTAAGTTCACAAGGATCTACTAAAAATTATTTCATTAATATTTATAAACTACAAGTAAAGCTTTTTTCCTACAATAAGAATTACACTTCTAGCATTGCATATATATATTTGTAGGAGGTATTTATTGGATTTAATAATCACTACTTTGTTGGAAGCCCACAAAAATTAAGATTTAGCTGACATTCCTTTATCCAGGAAATCCTGATTAGTGGAATCTTACATAAGAAATATAGAAAAGTAATGCAGTTTTGCATTCTCTTTAGGAATAGGCTCTTGGGATGTGGATTTTCCTGCTTTGGACAAACACCTCCAGGGAATTTCAACCCAGGAATTAGAAACTTCTGCTTCTTCCTTTCATTCTCTCTCATGCCCAGAAGCCATCTGTACTCTGAAGACTACCAAATAGCTGGCAAGGGAATGTCCTTTACTGTTAAACAGTACTTAGCTCCTTAAATAGTTCACTGACTAACAGTTACAGGTTAATAAGATATAAGCATTAAACGCATTTGCTGTGTGCTCTTCACTGGAAATGAATTTCCTAGTTATCAACAGCACTCCTCTTTGGCAGGAGCAAGTAATACAACACAGCAGAACAGCCAGCAGCCAGTGACCAGTTGCCAAGCCTTCCATGTAGCTAATATGAATACTGGGTTTGGCTCCAGGCTGCAGAAGATTTTGAACCCACCCCTTTACATCTTCCCCCTCACCATGGTAGGCTGGAAATGCCTTTCCGCTGCCACATCCATCAGGGAAGTTTTGATGAAAGATGACCATGTACTATCTTGTATTTACATCAAAGTGGCAGAATCATATTGACCTGTTACCCCACACCATGTGATGGCAATCACTGTGCCATGAATCCCTGATTTTATGTGATCACTGTTAGCTTGACAAGCTGCCTTAAGACAAACTAAACACCAGATATTCCAATAGCCTTATTCACTGTATAAAAATGAAAGCAATATTACCTCATAGGTTGTATTTGACTATTGGAGATAAATAGTTTGTTAGCAATAATCCATCGTGTTTCAAATTATTTAGCAACAGGCAGAGAAATCTTAAATGATGCTGTAATTATAAATTGAGTATATATGAGTAATTTCTTTATATTTATTTTTAACAGTATGTATTTTAAAGTGCCCTCTGGGAGCAAAAACATGTTTGTAGAGATAAAGCTGTAGGGAGCGATACATTCATGCCAACACGTGTAGCTGAACCACCAATTTTGTTTTATTAACTTAAAAGTTGCTGGATTTGTTCCTGATATCTACAGCTGTATTATCCCCTCATAGAGGTGGATGAGTGGGCGGAATGAGGTTGATTACAATTGATTTAGTAACCAAAGAGTAATTTTTTTCATTGTTTGTTCAGCATATTACTAAACATATGGCTTAATTACAGTTGCCTTGTGTTCTTTTCAGTCTGCTATTGCTTATTTTACTGAGACACTGATTTATGCAAAATATTAATTGAAATAGAAAACAGACTTACTACAAGAGAGCTGACATCCATGAAAACACTAGTTACTCACATTTTGCACCGAGCCCATTGGACTTCTCAGGGGAATCAGTGTTTATAGTTTAATTTGGAACAGCACAGGCTCCCTCCCTCCAGAAACTCTGTAATGCATGTACTGCATCCTGGAGCAGGGGTCAAAAATTTCCTTTCCCCAGCAGCTGCAAAGGGAAATCCTCAGAGTTCTTCAGCCAAAGTCTCAAAAATATGCTGAGGTAGCTGTTCCATTTCAGTGTGATTGCAATAATTGTATGCAAATGTCTCATTAAAAGTAATTCAACTTTATATAGCTATAAATAAACTACTATGCTGTTGTAATGTGTTTCCAGGCCATTAAGTACTATAATAAAGATGCATGAATTCTCTCAATAGATTAGATAATCAAAAAACACACCCACCCCCCAAAAATCAAGCAACTATACATTGAGACATACTGTTTTGTTTTCAGAGTCATCATTGTAATTAATCTGTTTGGAATAAATAAATCATCAAATATAAATATAAAATAATGTTCAGTCACAGAACTCATAACTCAATATATCCAGGAGGAGTGTTTTTATATCTCATTTCCTATTCAGGATTTTAATTCAATCCATTGAATTTTGCTGTCTCTTTCATAAATGAAATCTAATATACAATCAACTTTATAACCAGATAGTCAGAATGCAGAATTAAATGGTTTTGCAGAGACAGACATAAAATGCTCACAAATATTTTTTAGGAGAGAGTATGAGAATTTTGTAACCTTCACTACCCACTAATAGAATTCAGATATCCACTGTGAAATGATCCAAATATTTCCTGGGTAACAGCCTCTGCAGTTGTCATATTAATTTAAAAAAATACATAACTAATGCACATATCTCTATAGTGCAATATAGACATAGTCATAGGAAACAAGACTAGACAACAGGAGAAAGAAAAAGACCCAATATCAAATTCAGCAGAGATGGCAGAGAGAAGGGTTTGGACGCCATCACTGAGATCACACCCAAGGCCTGGCAAGAACAAAAACCAGAGGAAACCCAGACGTGAATTTAGAGTTTGTCCTTTGAGGAGGTGAAGTCTAGATACACAGACTCAGTCTGGATACACGTGGTAGAACCACAGTCTCTCAGTGGGGTCATGAGGCAACTGGGACACACGTACAGCAGTACGCACCTTGGACACGTCACTGCCTCCCACCTTCCCCTCTGCCTGGACTCAGGCCGCACTGAGATTTTCTTTTGCTTGCTACTTAAATCTAAGGTGGGAAAATCAGGTTGCCTTAGAAAAACAAGAATGCTAGACTTTGTTGTGGAGCCATAAAGGGGGTCAAAATGGATGCATGGTATGTTCTTGCCTTAGTTCCACCTCCGAAGATTTTCAGGGCTTCAGAAACAGGAGGAATTACGTCCAGGAGAAAAAGAAGAAAGGGAAGGCAGAGGAAGAGTTGAAGTTTCAGTGACTTTTTAACTTTAGGACAGGCTGTGGGGAGAAAAAGAGAGGAGAGGCAGGGGAGGCATGGGAGATATGATTATCCTCCTTGCTGAAGTTTGCTAGAATAGGAAATAGCCACTGTAAGTGCAGTGTGCTATAAGACACATGGTTACTCATAAATGGCATCCATTGTGCATTCTCTCTGTTTTGCTCCTGCCCCTTTCACTCCTGAGCTGTCAGAGAAACAAACCAGAGGTAATTGTTTCAATCCCTGACCATTTCAGCAGCAATTTCAGGGTGTGTAGGTGTCTGTAGGTAAGCACAGATCAGGTTGTAAAGTGAGGCAGTGTCCTGGCAGCAGCAAAAGCTGCCACAGCCCCAAACTCACCCATTCCCACTATGGGTCAGCCTCTACAGATCCCCAAGCTCTTCCCTTCCATCCCCAGCCAATAGCAGAACTAAGTTTCCCCCAAAATCCCAAGGCCTGTATTAGAGCATATCCACGGTTGCCTCCTCCAGGAAGGGCTGATTGCAGCTGCAGTCTGTGCACAGCTCAGGGCTTGTTGCTGTACCTGCAGTGGGAGGGAAAAGAGGGGCAGAGCTGCAGAACTACTCAAGTGCAGTCAGCTCAGAACAGTTGCCAGGCATAGAGGCACAAGCCACCAGACCTCCAAAAGAGGCATCTTGTCCTCCCTGGGCAAGTTCTAAGCCCATGAGCTCAACCTGAGCAACTCACAGTCCAGACAGCTCCTGATGAAGTTCACAGGCAACCTACTAAACACAGCCTGAGTATGATACACCCCTAAACCTTTCCTCCTCCTGGAATGGAATCACAGCTTTGTGAAGCAAGATGCAGTTCAGTGATACAACATGCATAGTGACAATTCTCCAGAATGTGACTATAGGAGAAAAAAATCCAAACCCCTCACAAGCACTCTCACACAATAGCTTGGAAACCTGAACCAACAGAAGAAAAATAAACCAAGAAAGAAGGAAATAGAAATAACTTGAAAATGAATTGTTAATTCAAGATTGCAATATAATCTGTATAAAATATTTAAGCTGTTTTTCTATTTATTCTTGAACCTAGAGTGATTAAAATGCAGCCATAGTACACTGTGTTGCTCTTTTTTTAATCACAAATGCAATTTTAAGCAAGTAGACAAACTCTAGGAAATTAAAGTGAATATTTATGTCCATATAAACTTCTTAATGGCAACATTCTTGCTGTGAGCACAGCAGCTGAAGAGGGTGGATTAAATTATTTTGGCCAGATCCTGTTACTATTGTTTTCACTGGCAAAATTCCCACTGACTTAATGGGAGCTGGATTAGATCCTGACTTGAATGAAGTACAAATTTCAGATTCATATATAATATCATCACTGATATTTCATGCATACACTCTAGTTTTCATGTCTGTTTTCTCTCTGTGAGTTTTACTAATGCTCTGAAAACACTAATCAGGTAAACTATATACCAGTGATTAAAGGTATGCAGTCTCACATTTCCAGAATTTGGGAAAATTTGTGGTTTACTCCTATTTGAACTCAGAAACCACAGTCTGCATGATATTCAGCCTCTTGAGTACAGAGCTTCAAATCTTAGTATGTTTAGTTCCTCCTCTTGCAGGCTTTGCAATGCATATGAATAGAATTTATTTAAAAGGCAAGGGAATTACAGCGCATTTGGCAGACAGCATATGCTGTTGGTGTGATATTTTCAACCCCTCTCTCCTGTTTCCATCATTCAGGAATATTCAAGAGCATCCTGGAAAAGCTAGGAAGCTCTTGGGCTTCATTCCTTCTGTCTTGAATAAGACCTCATACAGAATAGAACAAGGCTGTTACTCAAGCCTCCAGAAATGTTAAGAGGACACATTAATGTACAAAGGACACATCTCCATCAAAGATCTTACATGAGCAGAAGTAATTCCACCTCCCTAGACAGTGAGCTCCAATGACCATAGTTCTTTGGGCTGATACTGCTCAGTTCCCTGTTGAACTTGGGACAGCCACTGGCTGTCACAGATCAGTTCCATTCAGAGGGACCTTGTCCAGGCACGTACACCTGACTTTGTTGTTCTCAAGCCTCTTCTAAAGCTCACTGAGTGTGTGCTCTGTTAGAGTTTGCATGTAGCAGACACAGAGTCTGATGCCTGACTACCTGACTTTGGGTGCACATATAGCTCTGAGAACGATAAAAAGCAGCTCTGGAAGGAGGCTCAGTCAGAACACCAGAGTTCAAGCCGTCCTTTAAGATATCTTGTTCCTAGGAAAAATGATAAGCTGAAGTGGTGAGCCTGAGAGCTTCCCAGGACCACCAGAGCTAATGGGAGTTAACTGAGCCCTCCATATGCTCTGAGTCAGGATCTGGTTCCACACACAGAGAGGGGAGTGGGTTTTCTAAACAAGTGCTCCAACTTGGTGGAGATTTATCTGTGATTACTGCGGCCCATCTTTGTTTGAGCTTGGCAAAGCAATGTTACATTAAAATGACAGTGTAATTTCCTATGCAGAGGCTGTTTCTCTATATGACTCATCTATGTATTGTATTCCAAGATGTAAGTATGATTCATGGATAACTGATAGCAAAATGCAAATGAATCCATTAATTTTTTTTTTTTTTATTATGTTTTAAACAGAGAAACTTTTTTTTTTTTTCTCCTGACTGTGAAACTTACTGGAAATAAAATGGATCAAGTCCAATTGAGAAATCTTTGCATTCTACAAAGCCGCAGGCATTTTGTTGCTGTTTCAATGGGGCTGAGGAGGTGGGGGTGGTTGTTGGTGCAGTTGATTTTTGTTTCATTTTGTTTGCACTAAGTGTACAGCTGAAGCTTTATGGCCAATGTCACCAGCAGCAATGCATTTAGGTATTTGATTGTTGGGGTTTTTTTAAAAATGTAATCAAAGGGATACAAAATTGATTGTTGATGGTTATTATTAGGTATCAGAGAAATGGGCTGTAGGTGAGAATCTAAATCCAGTAATTCCAGGGTTAGCACCTGGCATCTAATAAATGAATTAGAACACACTTGAGACATTCACTGCAGACCTGTTTTAAACAAAACAACCTGCTGCAGCAGCTCAACACTACAGCATAAGGGAGTAATTTAGTTATAAAAGTGGAGAAGTCACTTACAGAGGAGAACCTGTGAGAAGAGCAGATTGTGAGCACCAGCAACACAGAGCCAGTTCTCAGGCACTGAGTGCAGGAGGCAGCCAGCCCAGAATCAGGCATTGTCTGCCTGACAGTGCTACTGACAGGGCCTGGAGCAGGCCAGGGGACACATGGACCTGCAACAGGTCTTGGGTTCCTGTGTTCAGTTTCCCGGGACACCTGCGAGGAAGAGGATGCTCAAGGCTAAAGGAGGACACATGGCAGGGTTGGAATGATTAAGCTACCCCACTGACTTCCCTCCTGGACTGTGCCATCTTTTCCACAGAGCAGGGGAGACCTGCAATTCTAAAGACTGCATAAATCTATGACTGAAGTGTTTTGGTATCCAAATCTATTTAGTCTCTGCACTGTCATTTGGTCTTAAACTGTAACACCAGAATCAACTACTCAGTTAGGACTGATTTGTACTCGAAGGAGTGCAGAACCAAACGTGTGGATCTAATGAAAGCTGCGAT
>JAWWES010000169.1:5958730-6077946 GCA_035583135.1 Lophotriccus pileatus
ATCAACTACTCAGTTAGGACTGATTTGTACTCGAAGGAGTGCAGAACCAAACGTGTGGATCTAATGAAAGCTGCGATATTAACAGTGTTAGATACAGATACAAAGATCAACTAATTTCCAGGGCTGGAATTTTACTGTAATTTTACCTTATCTTGGAGCATTTGTCCATTACAGACAACCCAAATTAAAGTGTATGGATTTTTTCTGTATACTACTTTCTCCATTCTGCTGCTTTTCCTATTTTAAAACCATAACAGCAATTCAGAAAAGAGACTATTATGCCTGGCATAATGACCAAAACTGAAAATACCTTTTCCTGGAGTCCCTGAGGCAACAGGACGTTTATGCCTTTGACGAAATTAAACTGACAATGTCAGCTTAATATTCTCCCATAAAGAGATTAGGATAGCTTGTATTTAAGTGTATTTTGGGATTCAGTAAATGTCGACCTGTCCAAACCTCTGCTTTCTGGAAGGACTATTGCTAGATCTGATTCCTTACAAGTAGAGGAATTTTATAAAGTAACTGCCAAAGTAAGCAAATATAAAAATGCAATGCTAGCTCTAATATTTACTTTATGCTTTTTAAGACAATATGTCCTGAAGTGAAAAATAAAAAGTAAACTCCATAAATCTCAAAATCTATAATTAAGAACACCTGACAAGATCATTTTTTTCCCAGCTGACAAATAAATGTTGCTTTTAAAGGAATCTTCCACAGAGCGATAAGAACAAGAAAAGGGGCAAAAATTGTTCTGTCTTCATTGGTAGAAAACACGGAGGGGTTTTTGATAAGTACTTACAATGACTGTGCTGTTGACTTGGCAGACACATCAAAAGCGTGACAGACTTGATTCATGTTCCTGTGCAATACAAACAATGACGTGGAGGCCGGATCTGAGCAGCCCTCAGCGAGTAATTGAAGGCAGCACAAACACACTCAGAAGAACCAGCGGTGCACAGTTCTGCTGTTAATAAATAGAATTGCAAGCTAGACATCCACCTTGTTATTCCATGGTTTTCCTCAGTTATTTATTTCATTTTAAAAGCCCTTTTTGCCTTGGGTCAGGGACTTTTAGAGACTAACTAGTTCAGTTCCTCCGTAAAAAGCACTGATTTCCTGTGGCTGGTGGGGCATTTTGGCACCACTATCAGGTTACACAGGGGATCTGCCTCCTGTTGCTGCAGAAGGGAAGGTGCTTTCAAAAATGAATACATTCTGACCCCATATACTTACAGGCAACAGAACTGGAACGTGTCTTGCTTGATTAGGTGTAGCTGCACTGGTTCTTCTCTGGTTTCAGAGTACTTTTCTAAATAATTCGGTGCAACCAGTTCTGGTTTTAAATACAATACTCTCTTCACCAGTACCAAGGCAAATGAATATGAAATTACTGCCATCATAGCAAATTGTAGTGGGTCAACACATAATGCTTGCATTTTCCAGCTGTCTGAATCTGAGCCATTTCCTCCAAAAAGTTCATATTTACTCCAAATTAATAATGCATTTTCTTGATACATGTAATGGAAAACTATGCTAGTCTATCATTCATACTGAAGTCAGAGACAATATGAACTTAAACCCAAGAAACTCAAGAGCATACATATTGGGGGCTAATAGAAGGATAAAACCTAATAGGTATTTTTATTCAAAGTTATTTACTTTGGTCACTAAAGCATGATTATTTCTGTGTTCACCTCCAACACCCCCGATCATAACTTTTTTAGGTCAACTATTTTCTGCAGATAATTGGGGAATTGGAGAAAAAGGAGTCTTACATGAAACAGAATATATTTATAAGGTTAAGTGCTCTGAATGCAGCACTGATTAGGAGTATACAGTTCTAACTTCCTTGAAGTTCAACGTATATTAAAGTAGGCATTAAAGTAATTTCTAAAGTGAAAGAAGAAAGAAATCAACAGCTTATAAAAATGTTCTGTTTAAGCTGTCTTTTCCCCATAAAAGTGTGAGTTTTTACTAAACATATTAAGTGGCATAAAAAAGTTTCCCTTGACTAGAAAATATAGCCCAGGGCTGTACTTAAAAATATGAGGTTACATATTCTGAATCTGTAATAGCTTACATCATCATTTTAAAGCCAAGATAATTTAGTTCCTAAATTTTTATTGAAATAAAAATTTTGTCCAGGTGTTTTCTGTTCCTTTAGGAATTTTTATGCTCATTTTCACTGAAAATTACTTTAAGCAAGTCCCTGATTTGAGAGCTTCAGCATTTTAATATGTGAAGAACCCTTTCAGATAGCCCATCCAGGAAAGAAAAGCAATAATCACATCTGGAGGCAAACAAAGCATAAATCACCGTGCTGGCAACCAGCCAAGACAGTAGGGGACAAGTGTAAAAATGTTACTGAAATGGCAGTACAATATTCTAACCACATGCTGTTAACAAGACAAAACAAGGTTGAACATTATATTTCTATTGTCACAGAACATTACATATGAGAAGGAAAGAAGACTGGGGATTTGCAAACTGAGGGTCAAATTCACTTGTGGAATAACAGAGGGCAAGTCCTTTGAAAGACAGTAGGAAAATTCCCTTCTTTACATCAAAACCACACTTAACCCATAGATATTGCAGTTGGGAAGGGTTAAGCATTCAGAAGTGGCTATTTCCAATAAATACTTTAATATCATATGCCTAATTTAAAATACAACCACGCAAGTTCAAAGAAAATCAGGCTGGAAGGGTAGAGGGCACTTGAAATGCTACACACACCAGTGGCAGTTTAGTTTGTCATCAAAAGGCAAATATAACTGCATGAGATGAATGCCAAAGCACTTCATTATGTAAAGATTTACATGATGCATAAAATTATTATCAGCTAATGTTTAAATACAAGCAAGACTCCAGTCCAGGCTCAAGGATCCATTATTTTAGACATTGCTCAGGAATAAAAGGGGTAACTCCCTGCCACAAAAAAAGTTTTAAGAAAATTTTTTTAAAATATTAATTAGATTATCACGCAGGTGAATTCCCCAATGATAACCTTGCAGCCCACAGTGTCAAATGCAATCTGACAGGATATCCATCGCTGCCCTCATCTAAGGAAAGTCCTTATGATTGCAGCACACAGAAAACCTCCAACTTTCTGAAAGGGACAAGACCTCGAGTACCTGACACAGAAGACAAGAAGCCATAAACTACTTCCAAGCTTTGGGCGACGATGTATTATAGGTCTTGCAAGACTCATCCCCACATTTCAGTCCTGATTAAATGAAGATGAATGTTTGCTTAAAACCTATTTAATACCTTCTAAACTATTTTAGATGCAAACTAAACACAGTGAATGGAAATCAGTAATTTGATGAGCCTTCCACTTAAGGATGGAATTCTGAGAGAATTTACGACTGACACCAGCTGTAGTAAAGTGGAATTGCAACTAAATATTGAAATTATGCTTCAAGAGCAGACACCATTTCTTTAGATTCCTAGGAAGGCCAACTGAGCCATGAATTCAAACTCACTGTGAATGGGTACCTTTGGTGTATGGCTAAAGATAAAAGGAATTTTCTGTAAATGCAAACAAAAATTATGAGATAACATGCAATGTCAGAAATAATACTGAGATTTGAAATATCATTGTATGAATAATATTCACTATCAAAATGGCTTATTTTCATCATAGTGTAAATTAAGGTCATGTAAAGCTACATCTACGTAAAACAGGCAGCCCTGGTTGCACATGAGGTCAGCTGGATGCCAGCCAGCTCCAGCAGTCACTCCAGCTTGGTGTCAGAGCCATGGAGAGAAGGTTTCCTGTGATTTCCAGATTGGCATTTACCTAAGCACCAGCTTGGGTGGTGGGGAGAGCACACACTGGGCTACCTATCCCTGGCCAGTTGGATATGTACTGACATGACCAGCAGACAGATTTCCATGTGCACCCCGCCCTGGAAAATCCCAAATTACAGCACATTTCTGTGAACGTCACAGATTTTGAGAATCCCTGAATTAAGAAAAGCAGGAAGGGCAGATTTACAGACAGCATTAAACAACCAACTAACCAAGTACCAGGCCTCCTGATACTACAAAATATATTTAAAATAATTACCAGGAATGGATCCAAACTGGGAAGACATTAATTTTGTGCCATTACCTTACCACCTAAAGCCTCAGAACTACTTGGATGATACTGAAAGTTTCCTGGAAAAGAATCTTACTAAGGGTTTGCACACAGTTTTGCTATTTCTTGCCAGAGCAAATAATCTGTTCTGAAATTAGTCTGCCTGTACAAAAAGAAAGCCCTACTGTGTGATAGTTTTCAATTGGGTGACCCTCTTGATCTCAATACCAGACTTTGAACAACAGCACACAATACAGAAAGTGAATAGATTTTCCTTTTCCCTAGCACAGAAAGCATCTGTTGATACCCAAGGGCTAGCAGTCACTGTAAAGCAGATCCCCCCTATGCTATAAATCCCATAAATCTAGTTTCTGTAGAAGAAAACCACTGTACAACATGCTCTGTGGAGGAGATCTGAGAGTAAGAGGTAGGAGATCCAAAAACAAATCAGAAAGCCAGGGGAAAAAAACTTAAGAAGTTTGATGAAACAGGATGAAAGCCCGATTGATGAGACACATTACTCCTATTCCTGTCAGCTTAAAGAAATTTGCTGAAGCACAAAGTCTATGTAGTTGGCAAAGGATGCATGCAGTTAACTGCTTGATGAGAGAGGGAGGCAGAGCATTCATCCTTTCTTCTCTTAGCCAGTGGTTAGCAGTGGTGAGACTTATTTAATCTTGTGTTTTCTCTGAGAGCAGATAAAATGGAATGAAATTATATTCTGTGCTTCTGCCCTGTGCTCGTGGGGCAGCACTAATAGGGAACTGTCCCTGCTTGGGGCAGCTACGTCTCTGTGCTTGGGCTGGAGGGCTGGTGTCTGGGGTCCTCATGGCTTTCCGGCACATATGGGAGAAGACACAGTAAACTTCTCTGAACCAGCATGTGTGTGCATGTGTTCCTGATCTCAGTTTCACCAAGATAGCTGCGTAAAGCAAACCATGCAAATTCTCCTCTAAACATCAACCTTCTCCCAGCCATTTCCATTCCTACTCACTTTCTCTGAATTGCATCAGAGGGCTGTGAGCATATTCTCTTTTTTGTTTCACATAGAAAAAATCCACTGTATTAAAACATGTTGACTACCTCTTAAAAGTTATTCCAGAAATCTATTCCGATTTTCCAATACTTTGTCCCTAATTATATCATATCTCCCTGTTCCTACCACAGCTTTATAAATCTGCTCACACTCACTTCTAATTCTTTGTCTTGCAGGCAGAATTTGTCTGTTATGTAGAGGATAAGGGATTATTGACCAGAACACAGCAGCCCCCACCCAAGCTCTTTACAGTAAGTTAAGAAAGGTGTGAAGAAATTGCTCACCCTTAACACAGGGTCACAGTTTAAAGTGAAAAATAAAAACTGCTTATAAACCAGAAAGAATTGTTTAGAAAAAATGTAATAGGAAAGGCTGGCTGGAAAGCACATTTTCTTGTTTGCAGGCTGTATTTACTTGTTTATTCTACCACAGCTGGGGATGAAGCTCATACACACAAAGAATTCCTCACAGTTGGGGAAGCTGGGCAAAGCAGATACTAGTGACAGATCTGTAACTGCTGACAGCAGCAGGAAAATGATATCCCTGCTTCCTGGTCCAGGCTGTACACCCAGACTGATGGCTCTGCCATGAGCCTGGGCATCTCCAGCCTGCAAGCATGAGCATTTTGGGCTGCAGAGCTTGGAGAGTGCTCCAGGGCTGAGTATTTGGGCACGTCTCAAAGGCAGGTTTCCTGGGTTCGGGAAGCACCCACCCTTCATCAGTGGAAACTATTGCTGAGGAGCCTTCAAAAAGATGAGGAGCACAGCAGGCTTGAATCATCTTCCTTCAGCCCCCACCTTACCCCCAAGTATCCCTGAGAGTAGGTAAGCACTGATTTTCTCTCACTGAGATGCTGTACAACAGGATGAATTTGTGCCTACCGTTTTCTTCGCTTTCTATGTCCAGAATAGTCCTCTGAGTGTTCCACCTGCTGGAATATCTCAGCACGTTGCCAATATTTGAGTATGCTCATCAATCATAAAAAATAAACATGGCGACACACTCAGGTGAACATGACAAAAATGCCAAACTAATTAGATTATTGATAGAAATTTGCCATATTCTAATCACTTTGCTTTGCTTTCCATCCCTATTTCTGATCTTATGCCAGTTTTGCACTGGCACAACTAGTTTGACTTCAGTGGAGCTAATGCTGATTTGTAGCATCAGGCAATCAGAATAAGGCTCTTATTTTTCCTTGGCAATGGATCCCTAGGGAAAGCTTGTCCATCTCCAGCAGCTGTTGCTCTGCTACATCTGTCTAACTTCCCTTTTTAATGTCCATTTTTTCAAGTTTTTTTTTAACGTCAATCAGTGCGATATAACATCATTCAGTTTTTCCTTTTGCAATCAAGTTTTAGCAATCACAGCCAGATGTTGTTTTCATTACAGCCCAAACCCCTTCTCAATAAAGTTTCAATGTTTAACTATCAAGAGCACTCTTTACTTTCCTCTCAATTGCCAGATCTTCATGGTTTCATAATCTATTTCACCCTGACATCCTGTCTGTCTACAAATATGGCATGTTTGATCACCCCTGAATGTTTGCCTTTGTCTTCTTTTTGCTTTCTTTTCCTGTTTCTTCTGCAGAGTGTACTTTATCCTCAAACCAGGTCAGTCCAAAATACTACAGTGCATTTCTGTGTCTAAAGATATTTAGAGATCATTAGGTAGCAGACGGGGGAGGGCAGATGGAGGCAGATGAAAATTTATCGATTTCAGGATCTGAACTTTAAAGAACTGCTTGATCCTTTTCTTTCAAATTTCTGCAGGTATTGAGGAGAGATGGTGCTGATATTTTCAGTATTATACTCTGTGTCTACAGGGATAAGTTCCTTCACAAGCCAACCAGCATTTGATTTTTCTGTTATAAAATTCAGAAAGTTCAGCATCTAAGGAAATGTTTCTATAAGGGATGAAAAAAATAACATACTTTACACAAAATCACCACCTCCACATTGTACATTGCTCAGGGGCTCTTCTGTGACTATATAGTTATGCTAACAAGAGGATATAATCTCACTTATGGAGAAAAGTAGGAACAGAAGGTTAAATTCCTCTCTGTAGAACAAGGGGTTTCACACGTGCAGCCAAGGTGTGAGGAATTCAAGTAAGCCTAGAGGAGGCACAGTGAAAGAGTAAGCAGAATAAAATTCATCTGAATGAGTCCATTAACTATGGACTTCTGTCTCAAGTGCAGACCACGTTTGCTCTCACCAGTACTGACCAAGGAAAGGAGGAGCCAGGGCCAAGCCTTTACCACTGTGTGTTTGCCCAGTCGTAGCAACTGAACAATGGCTGCACTTGCCTGAAGCAGTTGCCTGGCTCTTACAAATGTAGATTAGTGTATTGTGTGTCAGCTATAAGAAAGGGGTTTCAGAGCTAATTCTGTATTCCATTTGATTGCAAGATTAATTCCCAAACAGTGCTATATATGAGCAGATCTTCACTAAAGGATGTTTCCTCGGTGGAAAATACAGAGATTCTTATTTAGGCTCCAATCTTGCAACCCAACCAAAGGTGGCAGTTCTTATGTCCAGGAGGATAAGCACTTACTTCCAATGAATTAATGATACAGGCTATATCCAGACTGAAGGACTGGACTTAGTCTGAAGGAAATCTATATTGCTTAAAAATTAACTTGAAAATGACCGAGAATTAGACTCTAATCAGCACTGGGTTTACTCTGTAGTGGTTTGAAGAATCTGGCATATGAAATCAGTAGGAAATGAGACAATGAAGGTATTTGTAATCATATACCTCATTATTACGCCAACTGCCAAAATGAATGGAGAGTGGCATAACAGCTGCTAAACAAAGAACAGGCAAGTGTGGAATTACCTGGTTTACAGCAAAGATTTCTCCTAATCTTTTGCTGCAGAAAGAAAATCCAACTTGTTAGATTAAAACACAGCTCATGAATGCATCAGTCAACGTGATTGAACTGCTAGGCAAATTACTCAACTCTCCTTTTCAAAATTCCATTTCAACTTCTGCAGTTTCTTTGCTAAAAGCAATGACATTTAACAGGATTCTTTAGATCACTTCAGTAATGCAATGTCCTAATTACTGTAAATGCTCTCTGTACTTTACTAGTAGCTTGATAAAATTGATTTGATTTTTCTTTTCATTAGCAAAGGAAACAAAAAATTAAAGCCATGGTTACAGACAGGTTGGAAAACAGTTGCATTATGCTTCATAACAACTATGAAGAGGAAAGAAAAGTTGAGGAGGAAGAGGCGCCTAAAGAAATGGAATATTTTTTGTTAGCATAACAGAAAAAAATTGTATAACCCACTTATAATACATTTTGGATACATATTAATATAGTTTTTGAGAAAAAACAAAGTGCTTAATTACAGCTATTTGGTGCTGAGTACTTGTGTTTTTATACAGGCCTCAAGGAGAAACCCGAGCTGGTGAGCCACCCTCGCACAGTGGGTTGTTTAAAATGGTAACAGGAGGTTTGTTGGCCAGATTCCTTGCTCTGGAAGGCAAAAGGAGCTCAGTAGCAGTTTCAAGAGCATGCAGAACACGTTCACTTGTGGTATTTCATTTCTGCAGATGTGTCCTTGGGTGCAACACCTACATCAGCATTTTGGCTAAAGGTGACTGGGACATGCACCTCAGTTCTGCTCACTCCCACATGGCCAGGACGGTGCCTCCCTCTCTCGTGCTGACGGTGGTGGTTGCTAAACCACCAGGTCAGGTTTCTGATGGGGAGTCTAACTAGGGTATGTTATTAATACAATAGGTAGAAGAACAAAAAATGTTAGAGGAAAATTACTGGCTAGCAGGTGCTGCTGGGAAGGAAGGATACGAGCTCCGTCTCTTCTGCCTTAGCTCCTGTTCACTACTTGATTGTAACACTAAACCTAGTTAAACTGGAATGTTCCCAGCTTCATCCTGAGCCTCACATGCCAGATATTTTACAGCCTCATTTGCCCATACCATCACCAGGCTCAATATGCACTTCCTAAAGTATGTGCTGGTGGCTTTGTGTCCCATATCACCAGTGGCCTGTCCCAGCTTTCCCCACCATGAAGAGAGAAGGATCCTCTTAGCATTCATGAAGATCACAGCCCCTTTATAGACAAAGGAAGGAAAGACAGGCTTCTCAGCAACAGTTAGCTGAGAAAAATAAGCAAGGTCCCTCATTTCCTTTCTCTCCCTTTACCCACCCATTTAGCAGGGCTGAAAATTTTCTCAGCTCAGGGTGCTGCTCTTGGGAAAATAAAGTCACTTTATGCTTAAGAAGCATTCAGTCACTGCAGAGATGAGGCCATATGTTAGATAAGTGCTTTCTGTGAGAAAGTACTTTTTAAACTCTGGAGCCGAAACAACTATTGAGGTAGGAATAAAGAAACAGGATAATATAATTTCTCTGCTATCACATTTTTGAGTGTTACTGTTAGGACAAAAAAAAAACCAAGTCACTCAACTCTAACATACATGACAAATATGTATTACTCAATTACCACTAGAAACATTTTTCATTTCACTGTTTTCTTTCTCATTTAAGGTCTAAACTTGCAAACTTTTCTCAAGCACATTTTGCTCTACAGGATAAATGTGTTTTGTTGGGGGAAATATTTCAAGTCCTGGGCACTATGGTCATATGAATGAGTAATAAAGTGCAGTATATGAAAGAGTCCAAGATAAGAAATAGAATAAGTCTTATATTCCATTCCAGCTTACAATTTCCTGTTCACTTAAGCAGGACCATATCACCATTAATTTCTAATGCAGAAACAGAATTCTGAGGTGGAAAGGAAGAAAATAAATTACAAAAGTTGGGGGATTTTTTTCTTCTATTTATGTATTACTGTGTTATTTAGATTGATGAGAGCTAACATCAATTTCATTTACGTATCCAAAAATGCCCAGAATTGTCACATTTACTTGATATCTGTGTCCCTAAGTGATATATTACGTACTTTTATTTTTGATGATATCAAAGATGCAGCCAGTAAAGTCCTATTGGCCAAACATCTGAGGAGAGCTGGGAGGGTAAGTTATCCCAGATAAATGCAGAAAACTCTTCTGAAGCTATCTGGACTCAGACTAAGATCCAGGGTGAGCCTCTGTGCTAAAACTGAAGAGTGAGCTCTTGCTCCTCACTCAGCAAGAACACTCTTGCTTTCCCCTTTCCCCCCTCAGCAGTACTGCAGCAAGTGAGCCTGCAAGCAGCAAGGGCATCTCAAAGGGCTTTTGCCCTCTCCACCCTGTGCAAGAGCATAAGTGCAAGGCAAGGCAACAGGGATACAGTTTTTGAAGACTAAAATCATTGGAGACGGATGCTGTGCTTTCTCTGGAGCTCAATTCCTCTCGCTATAGAGAGAAGATAAATATGAGCTCATTTCCTATTGAACCACACAAAATATAAAATAAATATTGCCATATATGCAGAGGATTTCATTTCCTGTAACAGCATTCAAACAGCCTTACCAATGTTTACCTCACTACACCAACTCAATTTTATTCTTGAGTAATGGAGTCAGGTGATCAGTTTTACAGGATATTCCCTCAATGAGCTGTCAGATAAATGCCAAGATATTTCAGGTGGCATTACCAAGCTATTTGCTGCCCTGGCTAAGCTGCAATGTGTGAAACACAGGCTTAGGATAAGTAGTTCAGCATGGTTCTCCCTACCAAATGAAGTGAACCAAAGTACTGGGGTATTTGATTAAATGCTACATTTCCATGAGCAGTTTTATCTGCTAGTGCTGATCCTGAGGCAACGATCATTACAGTAACTTTCACCTCTGTTCTTGTCCTGCACACACACAGCCCTAGTTTTAGTCTGCTCACTTGGCAGGACTTGGTATCCTCTCAGCTTGTTTCACTGTCCAGGGTGCTCTGCCTGGCCTCCCACAGCAACCCCCATCCCTCCTCATTTCCCTTCCAAGGCACAGAACTGTAATGGCCCCACAGAATCTGGAGGGAGCAGAATCTGCTGCTTGTGCAGTTAAAGGCTGCCAGAGAAATGGGCAGCTTAGTATCCTTACCCCTAGCTCTGTTCCCTGGTTCCTGTTAAAAAAATCAAACGTGAGGGATCGAGAAGCAGCTTTTGCTGGATCTGAAGATGAAATAGCAGGTCACAGATCTGAACCACTGCTGCTCTTATCTTCAGTAATCATTCAGCTGCTTGGCACCTGCCCTGCCTCTCTGTAAAAGCAAGGTATGTAAGGAGTGAATTTGGCCCTATGCTATTACTTTGTTTTAATTCCTTTCCCAGAGAAAATTCACTTCAATAGTTTGATATGAATATTTTTTTAAAGGATAGATGATATTAGCTGCCTTCTGCAGATAAGACTTCTGACTTTTAAAGCTCCCTGTTTTCACTCCAATACTTTGATTAAAGGTTTAAAGTGATTCATTTTGGTCATTTTAACTTCTTTTCTCTGGAAAGTGGTAAAGGCTAGAGTCAAAAAAAAAAAAAAAAAGAAGCAAAAAAGAAATCCTAAAACAGAACTTCTATTCCACATTTCTGTGTTATATATAGTAAAATTTCACTCTCCAGAAGAAGTTGGGATGGTGGCATACCAGGTAACCCACATTCATCCTGTCTGAGTCTTGAGGCGCTGCCTGCGCACGGGAAGATACAGGTCACAGGTCAGTTGAAATGCTGGAACTTCACTGGTTCAAATCAGGAATGGCCAAGAAGGAATGGACTTAATATGGAAACTGTTGTCAGGCTTGAACTGCTGGTAGGACAGCAGCAAAAGAAAGCAAATCTCAACAAACAAACAAACAAACAAAACCTCCAACAAAAAGCAAAACAAAAACTAATCAACCAACCAAACAAAAAACCCACAAAGAAATGAACAAAAAAAAACCTAAAAAAAAAAGCTACCACACTGAGTGGCAAAAAATTCAGCAGCTTTTCAGGGTAGGGAGAGGAAATATCAGGTTAGTGGGTCAGGTGCTGGGATGTGCAAAGGCAGCACAGTGTGTCAGGTGTGTCCAGTCCTGTGCTACCCCTGTGAGAACAAAGGGTATTGCAAAGTGTGCAAAAAAAAAAAAATAAAAAAAAATTGGCCATTCTTGCCATAAAACTGCAGAGATCCAACTCAGTGTTTCATGTTTGTGTCACTTTTTTGATTCTGTTCACAGCCTTAAGGATTGGGTGGTCATTCCAGTTTCATCTTGTATAGCTGCCCTGATTTCTGTAGTATTAAATTTATTTCTGATAATAATCAATGTATGTGAATCCATGCATGAAAACTGGTCCTTAGCAGTGCTGTTTTTAGCCAAGTCTGCCTTCACACCCCAGCATAAACATATCTTAGCCAAAATTGCTGTAGAGGATAAAGAAGCACATTGGAATGAAATTATTTTTAAAAGCCTCTATTGCAAATATTTTGCACAAAGTAATGTAAATTGATCTATAAATGTTATTTCACAGCTTGCCAATAATAGCAAATATAACATGCTCCCCTACAATGTTGTATTAAGACTTAATAATTGAAATATTTTATTTGTTTGCATTGGATTTAAAGAGTCAATAACAGCAGCTCCTACTTAGTTGTAATGCAGATGTGGTTTTCCTTTCCATGATCACCATGTTTACTTCTTGCAATGACAAACAGCTCATCACTTAGTTTCATGTCAAGTAACTATCTAAATCACCTTTGTCCCCCAAGCAAAAATTCACTGTGAAACTTAAAAAATGTGATGTTTTTAACATGCCATACCAAAGGTTTTTCAGATCTGATATTTTAAACAAATTGGTTTTTGAGAAATTCAAATACCACTGCTAAAACAAAAACATCTTTTGAGATGTCTTTTGCATATAATTTCTTCTATAACTCCTATCAGTACTTTTGCATTACTTTTTATTTGCCTTTTGACATTTAACAACTTAAAAGGTTTCAAAAGATAGTGTTTCTTTCCACAGAAGACAAGTTTGTTATCTATTAGATGGCAAGACACCCATTTGGATACAAATTCATATCCAACTTTGTATGCAGGCAACTGGAATACTTTCAATTAACCTGAAAATCCCCTTTAATCACTGCTGTTCAAACAGTACCTAGAAAGGTGTCCCTTCATCTGGGAAATGAGAAACATAGGTATATTAGTTTTATGGTTCAGCTAATGTAATTCACTACTCCCACACACAACCACCTACCAGACACTTTCTTTCCCTCTCTCCCCACCCATGCCTACCTCCTTTTCAAGGTATTTTCATTTTAGACCCTGTTGTTTATGTTTTATCTCATTTGCATGATATTGAAACTAAACTTTTTATAATATTCCTACTTTGCCACTGTCACTAGCAGCTACATTATTTGCTGTTTGTTTCGTATGTGTTATCTGCTATTTTAGCTCTCTGGTTACTTTTTTTGCCTCCTGATTCACAATAAGAGATGGGAGATTTCTTAGGCCACCAAGGCAGGCAGAATCCACTAGAGCAGAAGGAAGAAGTTACAGGTATTAGGCAAAGCTGCCACCTGAAGCTTGAAGAATTACAGTTGTTCTCCATTGGTGACATGGCTAACTTTTTTTTGTTAGTGTACTTAATGTTCAGCTGAGTCTTTAAACTGGCTTAGCAATAAATACTCCTCATTTACATTTTTATGATATAAAAGCTACATCATCAAAAAGTTTTTATTTTTATCCAGGTAACTTCATAATGGATCTTTTTCCCTTAAATGCTCTTCAGTAAATGCTCCTTTTGTTGCCTTTAAATTCTGTTCACTTTCACTTAGTACTGTCATTGCTAAATTTTTTTTTGATATCTTGGTTTAAATAAGCATCTTATATGTTAAGCCTTGATATCTATTTAGTTGAGTGTTTCCTGCTATGTTGAATAGTGTTTCCAAACTATATTCAGATGTTCCAAGATCTGCATATTTCATGGGGTTTTTTGGGACAGACCCCGTTGGTTTGACTCACAGATCTCACACATATCTAACCTTACAGATACATTTTTCTACAGTTCAAACCATTGCTCTTAGTGAAGACTTCAAAACCTGCTATCACTGAAGACCTGGCAAAACACCTGCTCTGATCTGCACACAGAAGCTCCATCTGCGCTACTCTTTTTTTCACTGCTTCTCTACAAGCCCATGATTTTGCTCTTCACTCATAAAGACAGCATAGTTTGTTTCTCAGATTGGAGTTTGGCTAGGAGTCTGCCACAGGACATTCATCGCCTGATGTTCTCTCAGAAAACTGACAGCGTTTTTATTCCCATCTGAACTGGTCACTTAGTTGATTATGCTACATAATGAGTGATAGACCAAGCCACACATTATAAATTGCATTCCCCAGCGACTCAACATCAAGTCTTTCAGTCTCTTTTCAAAGCTTATAGAAAAAACAGCCCTAAAAGCTCCACTCCATCAAGCGTCCCTTTAGGCCAAGATGAAAAGCAGATTCACATTTATCAATCCTTGAACAAGAAAACTATCAATCACTGAAAATACTTAATGCAAAACAGCGAAGAATGTTTGCTAAAGGCAAACAGCGCCAAGCACGGAGTTACTCAGGAATACAGGGTGAAGTCAAATACTGATTGTCTCTGCAGATATGCACAACCTATACATGACACAAAGACACACTGCCCTTTGCCTAAACAAATCAAGATCTATAAATCATGCTGACACTCACTGCAGTTTAACTCTCTCACCTGAGAAATTACAGCATTCTTGCTGTTTATGACTTGCAGGGGAACAGTGGAACACAGTTTGTCCTTGTGAAATTTAACCATTTCCAGGGTATTTTCAGAGTATCAGTGAGCCTTACCGTGTTGCTGTAAGTAAAGAGTGATGACGCGTTGTTGCATGGTATGCAGCATAATCGTTACTGCTGGAACAGAGTGTTTGAATTTTTGCCTTGCCAGACAGCAAAGGCAGATCTGAGACTGCCTTTTCACACGCAGCAACATATTCCTCTAGAAGAGCTGGCCACATTGACTCTCACCAGCCAATTTTAATGAGACAATTTGTACAGAAAAATGGATTAATGATGTAGGGCAATTACTGAGCACTGCATGTGTGCAAGGAGAACAACTTTTTCTGGAAGAGAATAGAGTCAGTCACCTCTAACAAGGGCTGTGCCCGTAACCTAATTTCATTTGTTCTGTGGAGTTCCTAAGATGTCCATTACAATATTCAAGTTTGGATTTCAGTTATTTCCTGCATTCAAAGGAACCAACCTTTTATTGACTAAACTGATCTCTCAGAGCAGGAAACGCAGTCTATTGCTAGAACTAAGGTCCCCAGACAATTAGCATGAGCTACATTTACTCAGTAAGTCACGTAGTTCGGTCTCTGCAGTGTCATGGAAGACTTTGAAATGTGCCCTAAGCGACAACAACAGTATTTCAAAGACCCCCTCAAATTCTCACAAATTTAGACAAAGTGATACTGAGCAACTGACAACCTCCAAGAGACCTTCTGTAAAAAACAACTTTTTGATACTTAAATTATCACAGGAAAAAGATCAGAAAGGGTAGTATTGTGAAACCAATTCATTCAGTCCCAAGGAACACTAGCAGGGTAACAGACTAATTGCTTTAAGGGTGGCATGTTGCAATGGATTGCCTTCAGTATCTGGGAGGGTATGTGCAACCTTTGGTTGTAGCTGCTTCTACAGCAGCTGTGACTTTCCCTGGTATCTGTCAAGTGACATGACAGCTTTTCCCCTGGTTGGCGAAACATGTAAAAACTTGATGTTCTCTCCAAATTCTGCGATTCCATTAAGTTTGAGCAAAATCGGCTAACAGTTATTTGGTACAGAACAATAAAAAAGACAGACTTACTTGTTTAAAACTGATCCAAATATGAATGCCATTTTTTAAAGAATTCCGAAGGTCAGATTCACAAAATGTTAACACATACACACATATATATATATGAAAGGTGAGATATACATGATTGTTTACAAGCTCTCAGGAACATTCTCCACTAATCAGTGAAGTACAACGATTTTCCCTTCATACTCAGATACTCTCTGATCAGGCAGAAGAGTTTGCTCTTGGTCCTTGATGGTTTGGATGCATCCACCTCAGCAGATTGGGTTGGAGCTGTCTAGCACACAGATGGGGCTGTTCTAACCTCTGCCAATGGCTCTACTCTGAATGTACAGACTGTTAGCTGAGGACCATAACTACCTCTGATCCCAAGGACATTCCTATCAGGGTTTGAAATGAAGGTGTTGCTTTAGCATCAGGAGAGGGGATCTCTTTGCTGGCAGAACACAAGATCTCACACACTTGCTGCAAGATCAGTAGAGACAGAACTGACCAAGAAAAGCACTGGCATATAGAGATGATTTTTGAGTATGTGCCCACCAACATTTATGCTGATTTTTCTCCTGCATATGAAGCACACACACACAAAGTAAAGCACAGCTCACATTCTAGTACTGCATTTTGGGGCCAGCTCTCCACTACAGTTTTCCAAATGAACTGTGAGCATAACTCAGATGCAGCTACATGGCGGCACAGCTTAAAAAGAGAAGCCTATAGTATTAAGAATGTGGGGAATTAGTGTAGTAGAGTGAGAGCAGCTGCATTCTTTGGAATAAAAACTAAAGCAAACTGAACTTGGATTACAATTGTTGCGGAAATATTTGTTAAGATACCTATTTGTTTGGTGAAGTATCTAACAGCAGCATTACAAGAAAAGCATTTGTAGCAGAACATTCAACTAAGTCCAAAGGGGGAAATACTGAAAATCTCACGAGAAACATCTACTCTTGTGACTGTCTTGTATTTAGAAAAGATTGAACAGGCATCTAAAATGACTAAAACTAAATATTTGATGATTTGTGAAGACAGAAAAGCAGAGAGGAAAGTGCTACACAGTGGTCACTTGAATCACTATTTTTCCTCATTATTTGCTCCCAACTGGGCCAAGCAAACTGCCAAAGGGAATGCCTGGTGGGAGTGTTTGCAACATCAGCTCCATGGTGACCTATATATTCTTAAGTAGTTCTATACTCCACTCGTGTCAATCACTGCAGCCTCTTTAAAATCAGTGCTGCCATGCTCAGCATCTGTCCCAAGCACTGATGGTTTGTTTTCTTCTTTTGAGCAGAGCCATTAGCAACCCATTTCTTTTATTATAGAGTGGTATCAACCTCAGGTGAGTAAGAATTATAGTGACAGTCACCAACCATGACCAAAGTTATTTCTTATTTGTACCATTTTCCAAATATGATTGGGATCCAGGGCATATCAAAGAAACCAGGGAGAATTTTCTTAGACTTCAGCACGGCATCATATGCAAACCAGCTTCATCTGCTAAAGCTGTGCAGTGAAAGAGTGAGGCCAATACAGGGAGAGAAAAGCAGAAAACAAGTTTACAGAGCCTGAGGCTACTGAAAATAAGAGGGCAGGCACACAACCACCTTATACAAACAGCTCATTTAAAAACCACAAATTCAGTTTGTATTATATTTGATAAGGTGTGGAAAGAGAAAATTTTAAACTGTCAGAAGTACCTGCCCTTTAAGGTGGGAGGCAAGGAAACAGCAGCAAGAGAAACAGCAAAAATCTTCACAATTTTGAGCATGACCATTATTAACTGCTTTGTAATTTTCATTGCTGTTTACTGAAACTATATTTTTGGCCAGTTTATTAATTATAGAAGAAATAATCAAGCTGATGAATACTGGACTTTGTGATGCCAATATTTTCCCATGCCTTTCCTGAGGGTATTGCTAGTGGCCCTCTCAGTACACTTCTGCACTGTATGTCCACCTCTGTTTTGATGATTGCCAGGCTTCCCCCACAGGGCTCCAGTGTGCACCTACATGGTTCACATGCCTCAAGTCTAAACTCTCAGTAAAATAATTGAATGTAGATTAATTTCTATAACTGTATTATGAAATAATTGAAACTTGTGCATATATATTATCAAAACCCACTAAGCGCCTCACATAAGCATCATATTTGCCTTCAAATAATCACTTCATGGAACATCAGAATTAATCAAAAAGGAGAGTCCTCTCCAGCAGACCTGCTCTGGCAGGTACTCACATACAGTGGGTCCTGAAGATACATGGATTTTGGGACAGAACAGAGTTAGGGAAGTGGAACATGGCTTTGGATGACATAGTTGCTAAAGGTTGACTTAAATTGTTGCCTTGATAGTAACTGCACAGAAATGCCTCGTTACTCTTAATTTCCTATTCAACCCTGTTTAAGGTCTAAAAAAAACCAGAGAGAAACAGTCCAGAATGTCCCGTTTGTACTCCCTAGAAAGGCCCAGCAGACTAACTTCCCCTGCCTGCATTCCTGTCATCCTTGTCTGCAGTAGCCCAGCCTCTGCTTGGCAGCACAATGCTCCAAAGGAGGGGCACTTGGGAGAGAGGCACTGAGCTTGTCTTACCCAGAGCTCTCAGCAGGAATTTCCACAGAACCTTGTCTAGGATCATGATTGCAACATTTAGGACAAAAGCTATTATTATCATCTCATTTATCATGTTAATAAACCTTGGGAACACTTCAGGTGCTAGTTTAGTGTTAAGTGACAGCTACATGTTTTCTGCTGCTGCTCCTCCCTTGTCTCCATTTCCTGTAAGGGACTAAGTAACCCAAGCAATATTTACCTGCCCTACCTGTTCAAGAGCAGGATAATAAAAACCTTAGATGTAATTGACAAATACAATTTTTGCTAGGAAGCTAAAGGGTTATCAAAAAGTGGTTCTTCCTTACAGCTCAGATGGTCTGGGAACAAGGGAAATCTTTCACCCATACCTTCTTCATTTGTATCTCTGAGGCACGTCAAAAATATCCAGCTTTTGGACTTTTTCTTCCCCTGTTGGTTGATTTCCAATCTTTTTTTTTTTCTTCAGCTTTGTGAAATCTTAATTTCTGACAGTTTTTGCAAGCTGCACTTCAGAATTATTCCATCCATATAGTGACTTCATCTCAGAACAGCCAAGATAAACAATTCTAGCTATTTCATGCACCTCTTGATCATTTCCAGATTTTCCTATATTTCTTATGAATCTGGTAACAAAGTGTCATGCATTTTGGCAACCTCCTGTTGTTTCACTCAACAGCTGTAATGTTCTACTCTCCAATTTAGATTTTTTTTTCAATTTATATTAAAGCTGCAATGCCTCTGATTGCACAGGACTAAAAGCACTCCTGAATTGGCAAAATTTAAGATCTACTCCAAACCTCTGTTAGTATAAAGAAAAAGGCTCCATATAACATCATTTATTGAACCACTATTTTGCATTCTACTTCACTGCTCCTTTCAGAATGCTTAAGACCATGAAAACAGAGGCTTCTTGAGAAACAGAAGACTACAACATCAGCTTTAGTTACATACCAGTGTCATAATACTCCTTCATATGTTAATTTATGTACTGAAAAAAAAGTAGGACAATTCTGTTCCACAGACAGCTAAATTCAGGCAATGATGTTAACAACACTAAATATTTTTTCAAATGTCAAAGGTCAGTGTCTTCAAATGAGGAAACTACCCTACACTCACTACTCAAAAGAATTAATAGAGTCATTGATTTAGTTGCCTGGCATTTAGGAGTCTGAGTTTAGGGCCCATCTTGGAAATAGAAAAGAAAAAAAAAATCAAGGTAAAAATAATGTTCTGTTACACAGTTCGTGTTCTGAAAGTCTATGAGACTTACCTGAATTTGAGAACAGATGCTACCAGCCAATAGGACCGAAAAAATCCAACTGATACTGAGTACATTAGTGTAATTTATGCATTCATAAAACTGATAGACACATTTCTGAAAGTCTTTAAAGAAGAAATAATAATGGAGCTAGTCAGCAATTTACCACTAGCAATTAATCATTCTCACAATATTCACAACATTCAGTTTTGTTCTTGTTGTTCGAGGAAGTAATGATTAATTGATAAAACTTTAGCAAGTGCAGTAATAGCAGGTGCTCCTAATTGCAGACTCTCAGGGATAATTTGGTCTGAGCTACTTTATGCTAATTTGTACAGCATTAGTCATAACAGTCGGTAATTTTACTTTTAAAACGACTTTTTCCTGAAGTCACTATAATCTAATTAAGGATTTTATCTAGTTATTTGTATGCTGAAATGTAAATGTGGGAGTCTGATCACCATAAAAGATTAAAGAAGAAGTCCTTAAAAATATGTCCCCACCAATTAAAATCCCTTGCCAATTGAGTTCAGGGATAATTGTTTTAAAGGACTTTTAATGAAAACATTTACCCTAATCTCATATAGTTTGAAGTCCAATCCCAATATCCATATCCCCCATTTTTTCTGGACTGAAAAACCTTTTTCTTTTAACAGCAAGTACTTCTCTCAGAAGCTGAAGAAAACCAGTGGGAAAAGCTGCATTCAACTACCTGTTTTCCAATTCTGCAGTTGTTGTGCACCCAGAAGGCTCATTGAGGTAAGTGAACTCAAGCTACTGGGCAAACAACTGGTACCAAACAACTCGACAAACAAGCACATGGTTACAACAACCAAAGAATTGAACAATGAAATTTGTTATCCAGTTGGTCTTTGGGCAAATCAGCAAAATTGACTCCTATTAAAAAAAAAAAAATCTTTACTCACAATTTATTCCACAGACCATTTAATATTGTACTTTTCAAGCAAACTGTGGTACATGCCAGAATCTGGGAAATCCCTTGATCATGTGGTAAGCCCTGGCAGATGTGGTAACAAGGTAAAATTAAAACACTCCCAGCAACAAGTCCTTTTTTTTCAATGCCATTTTACAGACGTAACTCTTCTTATAGAGAACAGTGGAGAATTGCAACAAACACTGTATTATTCTATATGAAGCAGGCAGATTTTCCACAGGCCATTTAAATAACTGCTTTGATGTTTGCTGGACCTCAGAAATGCTCAGGGTTCTTCCACGATACTGAATGAGAACATATCTCCTCAAAACATGAAAATGAATGGTCAGTTCAAACATACTTGGAAATGCTTCCTGCATATATTCTCTTTTCTTACAGAATTTCATGTTGTGGATTATCTGACAGCTACAAAGCCAAGCTTGGTGAGTGCTCTCTGCATTACTGGTTGTCCCATCAGCTGATCACACAACACAAATGGAAGCAAGCCACTGCTAACTCCTCTCATCTGTGGATCTTAGGAACTGGGGAGGTTTCGTTTGGAACCAGGAGCAGCTGCCAAACAGATGTTCTTGCTGAGGCCTTCAAATAAAATGACAGTCCAAATCTGCTACCTAGTAGCTAAGCAAGGCTTTGGGAAAGAGAGATGCAGTAAAGACTTGGTAAGAATTGCTGTACCTTGTGACTAGGATGGGAACTTCCCTTCGGGATGCTAAAGAATTTGCCTGTGTTTGCATTTGCCCAGTCTATACTAAATAAAACTAAAACTTAGACATTGCCTGATGACTGCAGAAACAGGTGAAAATTGCAGGCCCTAAGCTCCTCTCTGACAAGGCTCATGCCATATCTAGAATTTAATATCTGAAGCCAGTGTTTAAGCTGGGAGCCCAGATCTGGATTTTGTAGAACAGCTTAATAAATATTCTCCTCTTCTGGAGAAGCAGCCCTTCAACTTAATGCTTTTTCCCCCCTTCATTACGGTTATCAAAATAGATACACACACAATAGAGGTCCATTAGCATCTTTATCAACACTGCAAGTGGGCCAGGGAAAAACATTAGAGACTCGCTTCCCTCAGTAGCTAATTGACTTTTCTCTCCCTTTCACATGCATGCACTTCTCATACCTCACCATTAAGGACTGGATTTCAAATTCCCTTGAACTTAAATCATCTATTACTAATGCACTGATCTCGGGCAGAAAAATAACTTCTTTTCCCGCTTGAGATCTGTCCTTCACATGGCTTGAAAATAATTGTCAACTCAGTGGCTAAAAACCTGAAAGCCAGTGATTGACTTTAAATACCAATATAAGCTTCAGTTGCATTATTCTAAAACTTCTTATGCCATAAACATCTCTGTGGCACCAAGTGCCTTCCAGTAGTGTATGAAGCAGCCATGACTAACATCTGTCATGTGTCATTAGTACTCTCATCCCTCAAGGGGAAAAGCATTTGCAGTGAAGTGTTTTGTTTTGGTAGGAAATTAAAAGAAAAAACTGCACACAGCTACATGTTTATCTCAGAGGAACCAAGACCAAAGAGATGTATTTTGCTCTTGGAGCAGGGTATGATATCTCTGAAGGTCCCTGGCTCTTGGGGTAGTTTATAACATGGTCTTACACTGCCCCCTTTGGAAAATCTGCTCCCTGGCACCTTCCTACTCTTGATCATAAGGACGTTCCATCAGGTCTGAAGAGAAAGATGTCAACCACAGAGCTGTCAGCTGCCTTTCAGCAAGCCTGAGCCTAAGCCAAGGGTCTCTGAATAGAAGGATTGAGGAGCTGAGCTTGGTTCAGTGCCAAATAGTAAGTGAAGATAGGCTTGATGTGCTTGAGAAGCTCCTGGTGGTGAGGAGACTCCTGTGCTCTTCAGAGCTTCTGAGACTCACAAGGTAAGGTACTGCTGAGCTCCCCTTGGAAAGGGTCTTATCATGAGGGTACCTACAAATGCTCTTGCCAGCTAACAGGAGTCTCTGCCTCCTTGCTCTGGTTTAGTTTTTCCCACCTACTGTCTAACCATAAGCTAACTGTGCCATGGTGCACAGGCATAGTGTGTTTGGTCTTATGTAGGAAAAGACAAGCAGCACATGTGTCACCTTCTCAGTGTGACCCAGTCCGGTCCTCTGCAGGCAAAGAGCTGGGCAAAGATTGGACTGGAAAGAGTTTGCTGTAGTTGGAAGTGTAGCCTCTCACCAGTATCCACCAAGACCACCTCAGACTAGCAGAACTGGTTAAGCTTGGAGAGTGCTTGTCAAAATCCACGATGATGCATTCCCAACATGATCACTCCCACAGCTTTACTAAAGCATGTTCAGTTTCACCTCCTGGCCCAAATCCAGATTTTTCTAGGACTGCGATATGAGACTTCAATTACATTATCTCAAACTTGGCCAGCAGTATTTTATTTAAGGAAATGTTTGAAAACTGGTCTCTGGTTTAGCAGTGCAGGCTCAAGCTGTAATTTCACAGTGACTAATCACTTTGTTACACGTAACATTGGCTTACAGGACTGTCCTTGAAAACTTGGGGTGGTACAACATCATCCCTGGCAAAGAGAAAAGCGAAATCCAGGTGCTTTTTCACATTTTTCCCCAGATAGCTGCAGGGATTTCCTGGTCCACATCTCCTCATGAGCCAGAAGAGTGTTTTGATTCATCAACGTATTTTCAGTCTGACCTTTAGCTCCCTTCCTTAGTGGCATCAGACCAGTACACGACAATGCAATTTTAATGCAGTAGCCACCATCACAGCACAGCAGTGGTTTATCTGCCCAAGTTTCAGAGCACAGCTGACTTCCCCATGCTGGCAGCTCTGCTCATGTGCACATTGTGCCTAGAACAGTCCCTGAGCAACACCCACAGACCAGCTCTGCCGACCCTGCTGCAAGGGCTCAAAAGCTGCTGACGTGCAAATCCAAGAGAGATCAAAACTCCATTAAAAGCTTGATCTTGGAGGCTAATGCAAGAAATGAAATTAACCCACTCAGAGTCACCAATTTAAATCCCTGCAAGATTGTCAGGGACGCAGACCCTACATTTTAAAGGATGTTTTATACAATAAATACCTTGTGATACAAAAGTAAGTTGTGCTATTATTTAATAATTCTTATTTAGCTATTTTCTCACACATGAACATGTTACAGTTGTACCTATGGATGGTGATAATTACTGTAGTGACAGAAGTATTAAAATACCCTTAAATACCTCCATGGAAACATCTTTTTTAACTTCTTTGGTGCAGCTGCATTTATAGCAATAGCAGTTGCCAGTTTTTTAGGGCTAATTACTTGGATTTATGGTGATATTTCCCATATTCCATGAAGTGTCCCTCACTTAATAAACTTTACTGTCACATTTCTCCTCTTGCAAGTTATATTACTGTACATGGGTAACAATGACTAAATATCTTGTTCTTAAAACAAAGAAAGGCCTGCTTTTGGAATGCAACATTCCTGCAAATTAAGAGGAAAAAGGCATCAAGAGTAAGTGTGGGCATAACCTTCCCCCTCTCACTAACTTTTGGTACTGACCAACCAAAAAAATAAACAAGCAAACAACCAAACCACCACGAAATACCAATCCCTTCTGCCTCAGCTGAGTTTGTAAAACATCTCTGCTACCACTGAATCAGCAATCTTCTCTATTTCCTTTGGGTAACTGCCTTGAAATATAAAAGGAAGAGCCAGTGACTCCAGGTTATAGGAAACCAACTCTTTCTGCTCTATTTTACTCAACTCTGATTGTAAACATATTTATCTACAGCATAATGCGGCTCTGGTTTCAGTTCCCAAATGCCTCGTTTTTTAAACGTTCAGTTTTGTAACCTTGGTGTGTAGGACTTCAAAACTGTGGAGCTTGCCAAGAATGGGTGGACAGTTCATCCACATCCTCCAGAGTATGCGCTGTATCCCCTTAGGATACTGCACAGTGTGCTGTATTTATTACTAGCTGTATTAACTCATGCTTTACTACTGACATCACACCAAACAATGCTGCCCTCTCTCATCCCCTGCTGCATTTGTAAATCTGCCCTTCAACATCTCCAATACAGTTTCAATTCCACCTTCTCTGAAATCTCAGCCACATCTTGCCTTTCTGGTTCCTTGTCAGGCTCATGAACTGACTGTTATTACAAGTTCAAGAATGTATATCCAGCCACCACACTGGAAGAGTCTTGAACTTGTAGCAACAGCAGATGTCACTTTATGAAGAAGGTTGGAGAGGAACTTTTTAACAAGGGCATGCAGTGAGAGGGCAAGGGGGAATGGCTTGATACTGAGGGAGGGTAGATTTAGATTAGATATTAAGAAGAATTCCTTCCCTGTGAGGGTGGAGAGGTCCTGGCACAGGTTGCCCAGGGAAGCTGTGGCTGCCCCATCCCTGGAAGTGTCCAAGGCCAGGTTGGATGGGGCTTGGAGCAGAGCAACCTGGGACAGTGGAAAGTGTCCCTGCCTTTGGGGGGGGGAGATGTAACTATGTGATCTTGAAGGACCCTTCCAACCCAAACCATCCTACAATTCTATGATTTCAGAGTCTAGCTCTCATTGTCCAGCCTCACTTCTTCCTTTAAAGATGCTTCTTTCAGTGAACTCAATTTGTGCCTGTTCAGGTGATCCTAATTTACCTACAACTGGTCTCTCTTTACACACTACTACCACCTAATTTCTACATCTGGTACAACAACTTTCTCCTCTGGCTTCTCACAGTCTGTAGCAACACCCAGGAAGTTTATTCAAGTTTGCATCATATTTCCAATTCCAGTCCCATTACCCTTCAGTCCCTTGAATGGGTGATCAACAGTTAAGCAGTTTGGGATAGTTTCCTTAAACATACTGTGCAGAGGAAAACATTGTCACAAGAATGCTATTAACATACTATGACAAAAAAAGAGAATCATAAATGAGAAGCAGCTCTATAGTCCTCCACATACTGTCCTATCACTGTAATAAACAAGCTCATAAATAATAAGTAATCACAACAATGACTAATAAAAAACCCCGTCTCTTTGGTAGAACACTTCCTATGCCAGAAATGCATATTTGGAAACTATCTATTTCATTTGTGCATGACAGCTCACAGACTTGTAGCTAATTCTAGCCATCAAACATGCATAAGATGGCTAAGAGAGAAAAAACACCTGTCAAGCCATAAAGATTTGTTAATCAGTTAAATATATAAATATATATCCAAAGTTTATGCAGAAACTGGAGCAGACCAAAACTACTGTACCATCCATCTACATCAGTTGCATGGATCTACATCCATTGCAACATCAGTATCTCAGAACAGAGACAGGATTTATAAGTATTAGGTTTCCTCAAAGTATGCCAAATTACAATTTATAAATCCTATGCTCACGTGCCATTCACTCTGTAATGCTGGTGGTTCAGGTTTGGCACATGAGGGCAGTTTCCAGCTCTGTGGCTCAGAACTCCCGTATCTGCACAGCTGGGGAGGTGTTACCTGTGGGACTCCTACAAAAGCCGTGGCAATTCAGAGTCACAGAGGCAATGTGAATTCAAAGAATAAAGGCTTTCTGAATTTCAAACTTGCAAAGTTCTTTCCTGCCAATATTAGACACACTTTAAGAAAAGCCTTAGATTTCAAAATATGCTCAAGAAAAGTACTAAATGTTTCCTGACCCACCACAGAAATGAAAGAATTGATAAAATATCTTCAGCTCAGCGTGCTGTAAATCAGCATTCTGACTTCCTGGGCATTTTGGGCTGCATTTCAAATAACGTACCTTACCATATGATTTATACTACCTCTGTGCAATAAAAGTATTCTAGACAGCTTGATCAGCCCCCCATCATCCTTACTCACCTCTCTCTGGTTCCTGCTCCCATGAAATAAACACATGCCCTAAAGACCCCCTCTCATATACCCAAAACAAACCCACAAAACTCAAAGCACACAGACTAGCTGCAATTAGGAACACAAGGTTTTTCTGATGTAACTGTAATTGTGGCTTGTTTTTTTAGCACTTCTGAATATAGCAGCTCTCTCTTTGGGCTGAGACTCAGATCTACAGTATAACAGGCTTAATTCTAAGAGATTTTGGTTTTACTTGGTGCAGTCAAAATAATAAAAAAAGTTCCTTCTGTGAACAAGATATCTCCCTCCTCAAATCTTCCAACAAGCACATCAAAACCATCTTGTCTGTCTTTGAGACACAAAAGGGACTTTAAAGTAGAGAACTGACAGGATCTTATGAATCCTCTTCTAGAAGAGCCCTTGTTTTCTGATTCAGTTACAGACAAAAAGAATCAATTAGTAGGATTTCTAAAAATATACTGCATTTGGATAACTTTTGATTCCTACTAAGCTAAAGTTATAACCCTAGATGAGTAGATTCCAATCAAACTTCCAGAACAGGGAATCACAGCTTCTAGTCAATAGAGGTACTGGAGAATACTAATCAGCCAAGATGTTTCCAAGAGCAGTAGGACTATCTTCCCCCACTGAAACTGTTAACAGAAGCTGGCATAACTGAAATAGTCCAGTGGAATCTCTTAGATGAAATAGTTAATTTTTGCTCTTAAAAAGAAACAAAACCAAAGCAAGATAAAAAAACACCACGATATTAAAACCTGACGAGAATTTATTGATTTTGTCCCCTGGCTGTCATTCAGCATGGTAAACACTCTGATTTACTCCTAAACTTTTCTCTGAAGGAGTCTGAGGATAAAGCTGCCCTAAACACATGCCAGACCTATGACCACAGACTCTTCCCTTTGACTTCTCATTTGAACCTTGTAATGCTGTTACTAGCATATAGTAAACATGGAAAAAAGTCAGCTGCTAGTTACAAAACTCAGTCTAAAACCTTTCCTTATTATTTCTTGCCAGGTGCTGAAGATTCTCTTGTCAAGTAAGATTTTGCTACTTTAAACACAGTTTTTCAGGCTCAGCAAATCCATGAGAACTAGTAGCCATTTGCTGGGATCATTAGTTAGGTTTTTTTGGGTGATAGTTCTTTTGGTGCCTTTTTTTAACTGGCTTCTCCATGTGTGACTTTTCCCATCAGCAGTATCAGAATTGACATTTGACTTCAAGGCAGTTTAAAGACCATCAGGAACATACTGTGACATTGCTGAGTCTAAACTCCAGAAGATATTTGTGCATGCCTATTACACCATATGAGCTCTCTTTGTTCAAGTCTCTCAAGTCATTATGCACACCAGCACCAGCATAGACAGATGTCTCAAATAAAGGATGAGGAAAAAATAAGTCAATGGGATAAAGCACTCAAGAGAAGGCAACAGATGACATTATTTATAAACAAACTGGCATTGTGAGCCATGCAGTGTGAGTGATCAGAAACAACGCAAACTCATTTCTGAATATCGTCAGACAACTCAACAATATTGTTTTGCACAACAAAAAAAGTTTGAAGATCTCTGTGGGTGTCAGATAGGTATTAATAACTTATGGGTAAACATCACAGAAAAAAAAAATTCTGGCATTCAGCCTCTCTTTTTTCTAGGAAAGAAAACGATTGAGCAGATGGTTTGTTCAGAAACTGCAGCCTTTGGGAAGAAGCTTTTTTGTAAAACTGAATATATTTTGCAACCAACAAAGATGTGGAATGTTTGTCTTTAGGAAGTTTTCACTGATAGCAAGAGGATGGGAAAGTCAGTGCAGTATTCCACCTCAAAAGGAGTATTGCTAATCACACTATATTTTTTTTACTTAGCAGATCTGTGGCAGTCCAATGCAACAGAACATAATTAAGCATCTTGACAGGTTTATGGAAGCCTTGCTCTAGGACAAAGACCCATGTCATTATATTTCTACTGCAGCAATGATGAATACGATTAGTAGGGGATTTTTTGTGGAGGGGAGAGTTGTTTCCTTCCAAAGCTCCTCCTCCCCTTGTCTGAATTCATGAAACAATTTCCCAATCTGCCAACCTGTATTTTGTGGTATGGTCCTGTCTTTCAGTCCTTTCCAGCACAGAAATTAAAAAGCCAGCTTAACAAATTAGCTTGTAAAAATATTGTGGAGTTTTGCACACAGCTTAATGACTATTTTGTTCATTAAATTCTGAACAGGTATCAGGGACCTGAAAGAAAATATAAAAATATACATTAAAAAATATATGCAATATCACCAGGGAGGAAAGTGGCTTGCTAGGACCATAGCCAAGTGTGATTGTTTAACTGTTCGGCCTGATGATGGCAAAGGCCTACATGCAACCTTCACATCATGAAAAATTAAAAAATAATAATTAAAAAAAATAATCAACAAAGACCCTATTTATCAAGCACAGATGAGCCCAGAAGCCACTGTCCTTCCATGACTCCCCCAGTAAGTTACATCCTGGTTTTGTGAGACTTTTCATGTACGCAATACAAACATTATGTACATTTGTACCCAGTGCAAACGTTCAGGGATTTTCTTTATATATACAATATTTTGCCATCTCTCTTTCTTATGCTTTGAGTTTATCAGAGGCATATGATTGTAATTACAAAGACACCAAGCCCAAATAAATCAAGTTGTAGTGAGACAACTGTGCCATAATATTTGCACAAGAATTCCAGTGAGTTCAGAGTATGGAGGAAGAACTTAATTGTAACACTATGTAGAGGTACTCAGAGGGTAAACCAAGGCAGTGCCATTAGCTTTTAGCTTACAAGCTTATCTTGACAACTGTCATCTGAAGCCTGAGATATTTTGCCTGTGTACCCAGTGCTCCCTCTGTGAGAGGAGCTGGCATTTTCTCTGGCAATAGCTGCATCAGCAACCTGTGCCCAGCCAAAACTGAATCGTGTTTTTCCTGTTGGGTCATTCTCTCTCCTATTCTCCAATATAAGTATGATGCAATGACTAGAAAGACCATTTAAAGGATTTCAAGCCAAAAATTTTCCTCTTCCCTAATGACAAATGCTATAGGTTTTTACTGTAACTTCAGGTCTCCTGCTTCAGTCATGGTTGAAATAGCACCTGCAGAACAAGGCTGCTTCTCTTCTCTGAAATATTCAGTGCTGCAGAACTCCTGTGTGTTCTCAGAAATAGAGCCCCGGCTGGAGGAGGAATTAGAAATCCTAATAAAATACCTTAAACTTTTTCTTTCTTTCTAGTTCTTAAAGAAAGAAGTGGTCCTTCCAGAGGGCTTTTTTTCTCAACTACAAAACCAACAGAAAAGTTGTATAACTGTAGAGAGCTATAAAGTGCTTGTGTGCTTTACCCCGGCTTTAATCAGAGGGGAAAATACACCCCCTCTGTGCCATATTTTGGGGCTACAGAAGCTTTGATGTCCATGGAGCTCTGCCAGCTCACACCACCTACCACTCTGGCCAGGGCCCTGGTGCCACTGCAGACCCACATCCACTCAGAACTGCAGGGCCAGGTAGTCGTTGCTTTCACCTTCCTTTCTAAAAACCTGGACTCACAATGCATAAAGTTTGTTTGTGCTAAGCTCACTCTCCTCTGTCAGATCTGTGTCTTAGAAGGTAGTGCCAGCAATCCAAAACAGCCCATTGTATGGGTCCTATCCTCCCAGGAACAGCTGTAGAGGAGAGAAATGACTACAAGCACAAGAAGGGAAGCATCGAGTGAAAATTACATCCAGGTTATAGAGATGCAAGAGAGAACAAGAGCAGGCTGACCACTGGAAGCCTTTTGCTTCTTCCTTCATAGGGTGTGTGTTTGCATTTTGGATAAGTGTATTTTGAGACCTGATTCTGCAGCTGGTGGTGTGAGTACAGGGGGGCACTTAGATCACATCTTGTGACTCTTATAAACTTAGTAGCAAATAAAAAGGTGCCTGGGGGCTTTATTTTCAGATGAGGGTGTTTTTACCTGCCTCCTTTCCTCTGAACAAAGACAGGGTGCTCTGCTTAATTGGACACTGAGTATTTTAATTCTTCCTTTTTTTTTAAATGAAAGAGCAGCAGAAGCAGGGTTATAAGAAAGAACAGACAAGATTTGTAATGTTCATTAAGCCAAAAGCTAGGAAATTAGATGAAAGAAAACTATCAAGGGTGTATTCCTTTGATGACTGAAACTGAGACTGAAAAGTTCTTTGTAAGTGCATTATGATTTACTGGATAACAGATACAGAAGGATTTCACTACCACCACCTGTAAAACTGCATTGATTTTTATCAAGTAGCTCCTGCTTAGCCTATCTAGTTGATGAACATTCTTCTCAACTAGCAAATATAAATGACTTATGGGGATAATATTTCAATATATAATGACATTGCTATATCTTGGATTCTTTTAAGATCTGGGTTATTAAATATTAAATATCAAAGCTGTAAATTATTGTAGCAGCTTTATACAACTAAATTAAATTCAAACAAAACCTAATTTCCTTAATCATTGACTGTAATCCTCCAGGAACACATGCTATTAACTCAGCTACAAATGGCACAGAAATTGTATGACTTTAGTTAAGTTATTTTATATCAAATTCTAATCCAGGGCAGAGTCCTCAGTAAATCTCCTGCAGGGATTTTAATGCTTCTGCAATCATATTGGCTTTTTACTGGAGAGCTAATCTTTTTATACTCTGTTTTTTCACTCCTTTATTCATTTCCTTCACACCCTTACTGAGCTTTGCTGGTACCTTCTTTCACATATCATGCTTTGAAAGATTTGGCTTTCCCCTTCTGCATTTGATGGCCAATAGTTAGGCTTTCATGTATGCCAAAATTGGCTAAGTTTTTTTGTTTCCCACATGCAACTGAATCATTCCCATTTGAACATGTATGTTCACTGCCACTTGTGATCTCTCTATAAGGCTATCAGAATTATTCACAGTTTGCAGTCAAGCATTGAGAAAGCAGAACAATTTCCTCCTCTTTAAGAACCCTGTGGAAGTAAAATTAAACAGATTTAATTTAAGCAAGAAACTTCCTTAGAGACTCAAGGCAATGATTGGATAATAAAGAAATAAACCTTAGAGCCCTAGGAGGTGAGACTTGGAGAAAGCTCCAGAGATCATCTAGTCAGCCCTCTGCCCCACAGTGATCAACTAAACTGCTGTCATCCCTGACAGATGTTTCCCTAATCTGTGCTTAAAAGCCTGTGACAATGGACATCTCTCTACACAATCTATTTCAGTGCCTCACTAGCAAGACATCTTCAGACATCTATTTGCAAGGGGGTTTTTTAAGCCTTTTACTTCCTTCCCTCTACTTTGGGACTGGAAAAATGGGACTATCCTGGCCTCTCAGCAACAGCTTCCCGAACACTTGGCCACTTCCACCTCTCCTCAAGTTTATTTTCCTCTAGACTGAATCGCAGTACCCCCTTATTCTTTCATCAGCAGTCTCATACATCTTGTACATCTCTGGACATGCTGTCCTGTCAGCTCACTCTTGGAAAAAGCATCACCTGAATCAGCGTAATTTAGCTGAGGTCTTTCCCAGCATCAAGGAAAGCTGAAGAAATAACTGAAATTCAGCATGTCACATGTCTGTTTATACATCCCAGTGTGTCTCTGTCAGAGCAGAACAACCAGAACAACATTGCTGACTCACAGCAAATTTATGACCCATTCTCATCTCCAGTCTCTTTCAGCTTAATACCCTATAATTATTTCTTTATGAATACTGTAAATCAAATCTTCAAAGTCTCTTGAACTGAAGACAGCAAATAGCCACTACCCCCAGATTTCACTGCCAAAAGCATCCCAGTTTGTAAACAATATAAGTAAATTCTGGGACAATCTCCTTTGTTCAGAGCCCCCCTTAAAACCAACCCCCCAAAAAACCCCACAGCACACAATTACCAAAACTCCCACACAGACATTTTTCAGCATCCACACAGACACAGTTTGCAGCCAAAAAAAAACCCAACCCAAAAAAACAGAGGAGAGGGCATATCATTAGCAGAGCACTCTGTACAGTCAAGCCTTGCTTTCAGCTTGGATCCAACCAACACTACAACCTCTCATATGCACAAACTGTCTTGCTCCCACTCTGAGACCAATTTCTGAGACCAGAAAGTCTCTATTAGTGTAGCCATTTTGGATCAGAGCAAAGGTCCACTGCCTGCATCCAATGGTAGACCTAACTCCATCCTCAGGAGTACAAGAACAAGGTAAACAGAGTTTCTTCCCCAAGTTCTCCCTAGCCCATGAGCAATTAGCCTGACAACTGTAAACTGCAAATAGTAGAAACTACAAAAAGAAAAGAACTGGTGGAACAGTACACATACTGTCACAAAATAAAAATATTTCTATAAGGTTTTGTGCAGGAGTCAGTGCTGTCCCATTCTACAGTGTACACCTGTACTCATGCTGGGACTCCAAAGAGTTCATCTGCTCCTCCTGCACAGCCATGCCATCCCCTGGGGGCTTCTATGTCATCTGACCATCCCCTGGCCAAACAATTCCCTGGCAGACTTCCTGTTCATGATGTGTTTGAACAGATAACAGACATTTTATTTTGCCAATTGTCCCTCACACTCCTTCAGCCAGCCTTATCATGTTTGTACATGCCAGAGTTTATCATCTTTTCAGTTTTCTTCATCGGGACAGCACTTCAGCTTTTTGAAGGATGCTTTCTTGCTCCCGCAATCTCACTAACGCTGCCAATGCTGGCTTCTTCTCACCCTCTCTCAAGTTTTTCTTGATACACAGTTATTTTCTCTGCACTTCCCATGTGATTTATGGAAGCAACATCCATACTCCCTGCAAGGAGTTAGGTGTTCCATCTGTCTTACTTTCAACAAGCCTGCTGATCGGCGTCTAGTTTTCCTTTTTGAAGCTGAGCAGAGCAATGGTAGAGAACTCTGGCTTGTCTTACTCCTGCCAAATCTAAGCACATTAAGATCCCCCTTTCAGGGAAGCTCTTCAGCTGTTAGTCTCTACATCGTATCCCATAAACCACTGAGGAGTCAAATCAAGCACTGCCCTCGTGGGCTACTGAACAAGCTGCTTCACAAATTAGCCATTGAGACATCCAAAAACATACTCTGCCATGTCTGGATGCAATATTTGCCTCTTCTAGACAAAACAAAAGTCATCCATGAGTACTTACTTCCTCCCTGTGCTCAGGGTGTTATGCTGCCACCATGGTCCACCGGTGAGGGAGGCAGAGTCAATACTATGTATCTTCTTCCTATTAGAGTTTGCGGCTTACACTGATGTGAAGCCTGAAACTACCCGGTTAAACAGGTCAGCTCCAAAGTGTCTTTAACATGCAGCACTACTAGCTATCAGCAAAGCTGACTGCATCCTTCCAGAGCACAGTATCATGGGAACATCCCACTGATGATCATCTTTCCAAGTTTGTGACATCTGCACTGTTAGGATCTCCACAAACCATCAGACACACCAGTTCCCCCAGGTCATTGCTTTGACATTAAGCACTCCCACAGAGGAATATCTTGTTTAAACAATCTCTTGAATCTGTCTGTTCCCGGTTTCCTCTTCTACTAGATTTGACCTTAACACCAGCGGAAGGGCTGTGAACCAGCAGCACTCAAGGCACGATATGGCCGGGTGGCTGTTGGCAGGGGATTATCAGGAGTAGGTCCTTGACTTGAATTAATTTTCCTCTGAGTGTGAGGAGTTTGATTTTTTTGCTTCAACAAGGCACGCTGCACAGCCCATTTATTTACACAGGCATTTCCCCAGCGAGTGATCTATACTGTGGAATGGACTTTTGTTTTTCTGGGCAGGGTTATTTTAAAGTAGTCTTCTCCCCCATTATCCCCTTGTCCCCAAGGATATCAGCTGGCCAGCACCAGCACTTCATAAAAGAAGAGGTTTGGCTTTGCAGTAAGGAAAACTTGGATCTTAGCAATTGAGGAAAAATACCTTCTTAGAAAGGTCATAACTCTTAGAAGAATATCTCCTTGTGCTTAAAGTAAAAAAAGGACTTTTTAAAATTAAATCAGCTAGGAACCTGGCACCTTTGAAGCACCATAGTATGTTACAGGGACTTGATTCTTCACTTGCATTTTTCAATTGTGTATCTCAATTTAAGCACTTTGGCAGTAAATTAGCACAAAACTAGAGCAACACAGTGACGTTTTTGATCAAGAAGAAATTTCTCTTTAGTTGCCCAAGTGTACATTCAAATAAAATTTATAATCTCCATGAGAAACATCAAGGCAGTTTTAAGGATACTACAAGTCAGTCTGGAGGTAACTGACCTAACAGTCCAACTTCGTGTGGTTTTTGTATATGTCTCTGTTGGCCAATTCTTTAATATTGGTGCTAGCCCAGATTTCATCCCAATTTCTGGAGTTCTGCACTCCTTAGTCCTGAAGTAGGGTGTAGATGATACAACAGAGTGGTTTGACTAGCTTTTCTGGCTTCTACTGCACAAGAGATTCCAGTATTGAGCTAAGTACACAATTTCTGCTTTCCAGTATTGCAGTGGTAAGCAAACGATTTTAAAAGTTCCCAAATATGAATTATGTCTTTCAGGGGGAGCAGAAAGAGAGCTTTTATTTTGCACTCTCAGTAGTGCAGCGGCGCTTTCAGCAAAAACTATTCAAATTAATAATGTGTCTTTGTCAGAAATGTACGAGGCGAGAGCATCAAGTGGGACTGCAGAGCGATGGTAACTGTGAGAGGGAAACCTCCCTGTGCTGGGTCCTTGAGCCGATGACAGAGGGGACAGAAACAATCCTCCCCACCCCAGCTTTGGGGCGCCAGGGCTGTTCCGAGCCTGCAAACCACGGCAGAATGGAAGCGTGCTTTTTTTTTTTTTTTTTTTTCCCTTTAAAAAGTTTTCAGGAAGTCTGGGGGAGGGGCGATGCTGTTTCTTTTTTGTTATAATGGGCCCCTTTGTGGAGATGGAAGAGGAGAAGAGATCCGTGTGCCTGCGGGGCGCGGGCTTCCCGGTAACTCCCAAGGTAACTTCCCAGGGCTCCTAAAGGCGCCGGGCCCCCGCGGTGCGGGGCGAAGGGAGGGGGCTGCTCCGGGATGGAGCTGATGGTGCTGCTCAATGCCCTGGTGACTCGTCTGCTCTTCGTGCTGCACTCTCTCATCGGGGTCTGGAGAGTGACCGCGGTGAAGAAAGAACCCAAGTACTGGCTGCTGGCACTGCTCAATCTTCTCCTGTGCCTGGAGACAGGTCTCACCCTCAAGTTTAAGCAAGGCAGAGGCTACAAATGGTGAGCATATCCCGGCGGAGCCCCTTTTGCTTCTTTGCATGTACTTTGCTGCAGATAGGAGGCTACCCCCGAGAGCAGGGGCTGCCCCGGCGTTCAGGGGTCGCGTTTGCTCCCCGGCTGCTCCTGGGCGGCGGGGATGGAAAACTGGTAGAGTTTGGCTAGTCCATTGCCAAATAGAGGGCTTTCAGGAGGGGCAGTTCTGCAGCAGACTACCTGGGAGTCACTCTGTATAGCTGTGTGTGTATCCATACTAACAGCTGAAGAGTGTGGGAATGTAGGTGCAGGCAAGAGGTGGATGCTGGGAAGCTGCGGGCTGGGGACGATGGGGGCACCTCCTGAGCCACTGCCTGTCCTCACGCTGGAAGGGCAGAGGGATTCTGGGGCACCCACAGGGATTCTCTCATCTCATACCCCATCCTGCCGTGCCCTGGTTTGCACCTCCTTCCCTAAGGACCATATTCCCATTCCCTCCTCCTTCCAAGAGTGCTAACACCACACTAGTGCATGAACATAAATTCAGTGACAAACAAAAGATGAGCGGCAACTGCTCTTCTGATACAGCAAAAGTGGCTTAAATATTTGGATTTGAGAGGCTATTCCAGAGGGAAACTTTCATGCCTGAAATGCTGCCCTAGAAATGAACAAAAAAGTTAGTCATCGCAGAGCTTGCCCAAGCACATGGGTTTTTACGTGCATCTAAAGAATTGCTGCTGTCATCTACAGCTCATCAGCGCTCAGGCAGCCAAAACAAGTGCGCTGTGAAAAGGAAGCGGTCATGTAGCTAATTGTCAAGATTTCGCATGACCTTTTATTGTTAAAAAACTTAAACTGCAGGCAGGCCCTGAGACAAATCCAGAGACTTAGAGTATTTCCATGTTTTTAAATTCCTGCCCGTTGCAACCTGTGAAACTCATCATAACACAAGCAGTGTTGTGTGACAATTCACACAAGTGTTCCATGCCCTAAATTTGAATGTAATAAAAGCAGTGATAATGTCTGGGACACTGGAAAATTTAAGAACAGCAGAGCCCCAAATGCAGTTATGAGACAGACAAATTGAGCAGATCCAATTCACTTGGGAAAAGAGGCGGCAGCAGAGACTTCATGAAGGAACACTTGCTATGGCAGCTTTTGGAAAATCCAAATTAAAAAGATTCTGAAAACAGATCCATGTTAGATTAATACATGTGCTAAAAGACTGGGCTGTGTTTAGCTAGAAGGAAATTTTGAAAGTGGATGTGGTCCAGCGCCTAAAACAGCACAGTAAAGACATTTATAGGTAAGAACTGTAGACAAATGGCCAGCATCTATTTGCATCAGGATAATTTTCTACTCCAGTGGAAAACACATTTAGAACAGGAATTATCAGAAGCATTTATAGAAACACCTCCACAGATAGTCACCGATCCAAGCAAGGGGCAGACTGTGCTGCAGGACTCCTCTGTCGTTACTGACAGAGAACTGTTCCTTATTACACCAACACAAAACATAAAACGGCACATGTGGAGAAAAAGTATTCTTGTGAGCCTGGCCATGTAACATTTCATCTAGATTGCCCTTCTGACAGAAAGGCAGGGTTAAAGCCCCTGAAGTTTCCCGGCCTGATCTGGTGTCATTAGCTCAGTATTGCTAACCTGCCAGCTGGACAGATTTTTCATGTGCTCAAGTCCTACAGGAAATACTGTAAAATATGTTAGTTCTTCCATTCAAATGAGAGGTGTGTTCTCTCCCAAAATAACCATGCTAAAACCCCACAGAGTCAGTAACTTTTTTATAAAAAAAAAAAAAAAAAAAAAAAAAAAAAAAAGAGCTAACAACAAAAAGCCCCACTGTCAAAACAAACAACACTCCCAACCCTGAAAAATAAAACAAAACCACAATGGAAACCTAAACCCTGACTATTTTACAGGGGATTGTTTGAAACATTTCAGAGGAGCTCAGCAACCCAGTCATTTCCCTGAGCAGCACGGTTTGTTTTTTTCTTTTCTCAATATCTAATTTCCCCACTGGAACAGTCATGATTATCAAAATAAAGGTACATTCAGTATAGGAACAAACAATAAATGCAGCAACATTCGACCAAAATGTTGCTGCAGTTGCATACTTATAAACAATTCAAATTCACTGCAGAATGTGCCAATGGCAGGATAGGAGGAACCAAGCAAATGTCCAGAGTTTGACTCCACTGCCCTGTCCTGGGCTGTACCTACATGTGATGCAAAGGCAGCTGAGCATCAGCAGTGTTGCAGCAATGCTCACTCATTGGAGAGCAGAGTTAGGTGGAACATTTGTGGCATCACACCTCATTCCTACTCCAAAAGGGTAGGAATTGCCAAAAACACTCCACCCCAAACAAATGTCGTGTTTAATAAGAAAACATCAACTCTCAGAAGAATCAGTACTTGCAGAGGGAGTCATAAAACCTCTCCATTATTTCTGCATAAACCCAGCTAAAGAAGCTGAAGATAATAAAGCTTCATCATCATAAGTAATAGAGAAGACTGGCAGGGAAAGAAGAACCAGAGACAGAAATCCTGAAGAATTATACAATTGCCAGCACAAATGGGGAAACAAGGCCAAAATCCATTTTCATAAACGCATTTTCAGTGCATAGCCTGCACTGAAAGACCTCCTACTGAAGAAATACTTGTTATAGGCAAACTGATGCTATTTCTACATTTCCTGTGTCAATGCACAGGATTCTGACCAACAACCTTTATCCCAGCATCACTCAGTGAAATGACTCAATGCATTAATTCACTCTTCATGAAATCAGAAAGAGCATGTTAGCTAGAGGCTTTTTAAATACAGAGAACGCTGTGATGGAAATCCAAACAGCAAAGTGCCTTTGGTTAGTTCTTAAAAAGAGATCTTAAATAAACTTCCATATATGATCCTAGATGGATGTACAAATAAACCTATGATTTATAGTACTGACACAGCATGAGTAATCCAGCAAAAATAGCAATTCTTATTTGCAGTTACCCTATTTCTTAATATCCCATATGGTAGAGGCACAAGATAACTTTTCAGTGCAGATAACATTTGGATACATGGTATTTATGATGTGTTATAATACCAAGATATCTTTTCTTTTCCTTCACAGGTTTTCACCAGCAATATTTTTATATTTGATTTGCACAGTACCATCACTATGGCTACTAGAAATTCATCATGGGACTCAGGTATTTATTATGAGACAAGATGAACTAGTTTGAAATTGATGCATTATTTGATGGGTTGGATTTGGCCATAGACAGAAGTCTGCCAAGTCTTGTTCCAGTTCTCTATTTCATATTGGTGGGTCTCCCAAACCAGCTGTACTATGACTACTGTGCACTTCCTTCCTAATTATCAGATAATGAGCCTCATTCCTAGCTAAAAATGAGACCATTTATTTGTATTTATCTGGGCAACTGAGGACTAGAAGTTTGAAAAACACAGCCTTTCACCCCCAGGTTACCAGCGTGAATCTTGCTCAGTATGATGAAAGAATTTCCTTGCTTTGGAGGCCTTTGTAAAATAAAGTATGAGTTTCACAGCACTTAAAAGCAGATAACACAACTCCAAAAAAGTAAAAATTGAGACAGGTGTCAGTGGAAGGGGTTTTAAACTCAGGTTACCTCATATTTGCTGCAATCTAGGAGAACACTCACAGATTATTACCACAGCCAGTAATTTGTCTGTCAGTGTTTATATCCTTTCTTTCTTTGTGCTGCACAGTAATCTAGGAGGGGAGTGTCTGGATTCCAATTCAAGACTAAAACACACAGTAGCATTTTTAAAGGCAAATTGTTCCAGGGGTCATTTAGGGCCAGAAGAGAGTTACTTAGCCCAGCAGCTCCCACTGAGTGAACCATCTCCTTGTGTAGGCTGCTTTCAAGTCCCTATAGCACTTCCATGTTGAGAAAAGGAGATTTTGTCTATCCCAGCATTTGCACATACGCAGGGCCTTACATCCACAGCAGTAAAGGTTCTGATTGAAACAAGAAAAAAAAAGTACCAGAAGAAAATACATATATTAGACTAAGAAGACCTAGTGCCTCATTTTCTCCCTTGAAACATTGTTAGAGCCCACAGAAGCATAATCAAATATTCAAAATTGTGTTTACACTGAAAATGCCTGAGGCTTTTTCTAAATACAGCAGCAGGAATTTATTGTCTTCTTGTTTTCCCAAATCTCCTTAAACAGTCACAGACAGGTAATGTGGATATTGAGAACATTTGTCATAGTTAAATCTGGTCCAAGAAACAGGCTAATTCTGTAGTCAAAGGCAGCAGTTTATTTCCCAAAATGATGTTAGAACATGGCATACTTTGTTCTTATTGATATACTGCTACTGTGAATTAAAGGAGGAGTATATCAAGTTAACAGCTTAGTTTATACCTGGAGAGATAGGATAGAGAGTTCTGGAAACATACAATCTAACGGATTCAAAAACAATATCTCCAGAAGGCGAACAGCCCTTCTAACAATCTCAAACACAGCACCCGGATTAGTACTACTCTCAATACTGAAGTATTCCTGGGACTTTCCTTATTTAAATACTAACAGAATGAGTAATTATGCTAGATCCACACTTTTAATATATACACCATGAAAACAGTTTGTGGTCTTTAAGGCAGTAGAACTTTAATCTCGTGTTGAATCTTTACCAGGAAAGATCAGCTGCTTGTGTTGGTGCTGTTATTTAAAGCAGGTGCTAATAGGCAGCCTCTCTTCCTGAAGACAGAGGCAATTCTGCCTCTCTGTGTACTGCAGAACCGGCCATAAATAATGCCATTCATATATCAGCAGTGAAATACTAACTGCATAGACACTCCTGCTTTGTGGTAACATAGTCAGAGATGAAATACATGTTTGGGAGAGATGATAAAGTAAATTGAACTGTACTGAGAGAAGACATTGCTGTCTGCAAAACAGAGTGTCAAGAAAATTAAAACCATTTAATCCATTAAAATGCCCAAACATTCTTTCTCAGTAATGTACAAGATCTTAGATAAAGAAATAGCTCTGTTACCTTTTCAAATGCCGGGGGTTTCACTGCCACAGAAAGCAATAACTGACCAGCTTTTGCAGGGCTTACCTGACTACCAGAATTGAAGTCAATGTAGCTTCCAGTCAGTAATAAGACAGATATTTGTAAACCCTGTAATAATTTTTAACCACCTAAAATTGAATATTTTGAGGAAAGAGTGAATATTACTGTCCATTCCCTCATTCTGAGGCAGGATTCTCTTACCAGCTAAAATTATAGCATAATGATCTCCGCAAAGTGATCTTACATTTTTCACTATTTCTTCCCTTCCATACCCATTATATTCCTCAATTTGGAAAATAGCTTAAGCAATCATTTCTCCCTGTTTTACATTTCAGCTTTCCTGTATGAGCAAAATGAAGCAGTCAGGAGTGCTTTGAATTTCTGACATCACACGTGTTGCCATAGTGACGGCCACACTGTTTGCAGCAAATCACGGAGAGCAAGCAGGGTACCTGTTGCTTGGCAGAGGGCCTGCTCCAGGGAAGGGCTAGGCTCCTCCAAAACATCCTCAGCCTGCACAGCCTCCACGCACATTAACAGGTTAAATGACATGGTTGAGTACCCTCAAGTGTCAATTTTACCATCCCAGTGCTGGACCTAGCACGAAAAGTTTTAGCTATCCTCTCTTTTATTTGGGAATAATGGATCGTGAATAACACGCAAACAGAAATTGCCTGAATTAGTTCGGTGTTCCAGATGTCCCCCATGCACTGGCAGCGAACTCTCTACAGGCCATACACTGAGATGTCACCATGTCATGCAACAGCACTTCTGTTTTGGTTAGATGTTTTATAAATCAGAGGTGTGCAAGCTTCATCTCAGAAGAAAGATAAAGTAAACAGAGCTAGAATTTATACAAAATGGGTATAACTTCTTCCTGTTCTATCTTTACACAGGAAAAAAAAGGCATTTTTATTTATCTAGATACAATCACAACACCTAGGAGTGACTGGGCTCTAGTTTTAAAAAGGTAAACCATGTTTATCAAATGCCTGTGAAACACAGTATTGAATTTTTCCTTGTCACGTTCCCATTAAGTCACTGCACATCCATAACTCGCTAGGTAAATATGCCTGGCATCAACAGTCCTATTTACAAGCATATACATGTTGAAAATAAAGGCTCTTCTCCAAACTTTCAAGTGAATCACTTCACAATCACCTCTTAATAAATTTTCAGAGAGGAACAAACTGAAACAAGACATGAACACACTTAAATCAAAAAAAAACAGGATCCTAGTTAAACAACTGGCTGTTGTAGATGCAGTTTTCCATTTCCTGCCTGCACGCAGTTGAGAAGAGCTATGGACTGGCCCTGGGAGTGCCATCCAGTCCAAGTTCATGGAGCCTTGCACTGAAACGGAAACCCACTTCTCAGCTGGAAGTACTCACAAAAATGACAAAGACACCAATAACACAATTTCCTGCACCTTTGTGCCGCTAGAACAGATAAAAAGAGCTCCCTGGTAAGCCCCCTGTAAGCCATGGCATGCTTTCTTCCACATCCCCCCAGCAGTGCAAGTTGCCGACCCCTGCAGCTCCTCTGCCGGTGTGGAGGCCATGTGGATCAGCCCTGAGAATGATCCATGTTTGGATGTGCTTGCTGCTGGCCCAGGGAGAGTCACACCACATGCTCAGAGCAGCGCTCACACACCTTGCTACCCACACACCATAACAGGAGCCTGTAGCAGTTTCACTGCCATCCTTCAGCCACCTGACTGACTTGCTGGGTGTTCACATGGAGTTTGGGAAGGGATTTCCACTGTCCTTGCACATACAGCAAGTGGGGCAAGTAGGCTGCCCTACATGGGTTCTGCCTCAAGTTCAGCAAATTCACCCCTGAACAACAGAGTTTTAAAACACTAACCAAAAAAAATGCCCAAACTTGGATGCGAAGTTTGATATGGGTTCATGGCTCTTTTCCTCTTACTGTGCCAGACCAGAAAAGGATGAGCTCAAATGCAGACAATGACAAACCAAAGACTGTTGGAGTCAGCCTTCCTCCTCCTCCATGAGTTAGCAATCCCTTTGCCCTACCCAGACTACTTGTTGATATTCTCTTCTTGGTATTCTGGAGTGATCAGTTATGCAATATTTTTAGGTCATGGCCTCCTTGGCCAACTGTGTCACACTGCCTGTGCAGGTAATGCAGAAAGACTGCTTTTGGGCTGGTCTCCGTAGATTTTAAGCTTTTTCTATAGGTAATATATATAAACGTCTCTCCAGAGCATCAGTTAAATTTGATTTCCAAAACGTCCTCTGAACAAGCTGTTTTGTCTCTCTCCTGTGGCTGAAGGGCAAATCCAGGGAGATTAGCCCTACAAGGCTGTAGCCAGACACAGTACCAGCCCCTCCATCTCACTGTTTCCATGGCCAGAGCTTTAGACTTCCCTCTTCCAAATGGAAATATCGTCTTCCCCCACATCTGTGTGTCGATCTTTCAATACTCTCACACCCACTGTCCAAATAAGACAAGCATTCAGCTTAGGAGTCTTTACCACCAATTATAAAAGCAACAAGCACTGACATTTTTTCCAGATTGTTCAAGTCACAAAAAGTTTATCTACCATAAGGTCAGGCAAGAGGCAGCATTTATTCAGATACCAAGCAACATTATCAGAGGCCAAGTGAAGTATCAAAGTAGAATCTGGAATTTGCTGGGAAATGTTGCCCTTGTATTGGCAGGCATTATGCTGAACACAGCTACTCAGTATGCACTCAAACACATTCCAATTGTTGCAGAAAATCACTCCCCGTGCAATAAAATGGTGGGGGGCCCAGTGGAGAAATGCAAATCATCTGCTGTTCTCTGGCACAAATAGGACAGGATAAAAGTCTCGAATACCAGCATGGTTCGATTTTCTAATTATCCTCCTTTTATTACAATGAAGAGAAATGTTAAGGGGTTGTTATGAAGATAGATTTTGGAACCATAACCCACCAGTTGCCCCTGGGCCAGCCTTGGGTGTGAAGGTAGAAGGGCAGGGCAATGCTGCAGATGGAACATAGTCCTGCCACTGATTTACTGCAGTTGGAGTTTTAATCAACATTTAGTTTCCCAGAGCACTTGGAGAAAGTACCCAGTACTTTTTTCTACTCTGTGGGGGTAGGCAACAATAAAGGTCCATTTTTCTTAAATACTCCTGTATTTCACCTCACACACTATGAATTTCCTTACAAAATAAGGCATAGCAGGGGCAGAAATGACATAGAATACAACCTAAATATCCTACCCCGACTCAATTTCAGCCATGAGGGAAATCATACAGAAAAATGAAACTTCTTCTGGATAGTAGAGAATAGAAGCAGATATTTTGAGAACAAGTTTGAACACAACATGGACTGACCATGACCAATTTTTACCTTATTTGACTGTTTTAGCCAAAGAGAGCCCCTATAGGAAACCCAGTGGCCTGTTCAGGAGAGCTACAAGCAGATCACATTCAAAGAGTGCAGACTTAACAGCACAGAGATCACCCACTGCACCAACCTTTGAATTTACATCCTCTTCCACAGTACAAACCTACACTTCCTCAGGGACCTACCAACACACATCACTCTTGCCCTCACAAGAGGAATTTCTCTTCTCTGAACAAGAGGGGAATTGCATTCAGAGTGAACACCTTTGTAAACATCATGTTTCACAAATGAATCCTCTACAGTTCAGCAAAACAGGACATTCTCAGCCACAGAGCACACCTGCTGCCTGTATGGGATGTTTATGCATGTGTCATGTTTTTGTTCACAACAGTACTGTGGTAATGAGCCCGGGGCAGTTCAGGTGAATGTCAGCAACCAAGACTTCAATCAATCCAGAGACAGCAGTCATGGAAATGAGGGAACGGATCACCACATCATTCAGACGGTGGGACATCTTTTCCTATTCCTAGTATAGATCTTATGATAATTAGAGCAATTAGAGAGAAAAGCTTCTTGCAGAGTGAGTAAAACTAAATATATATATCTATTTATATAGATGTATCTAATTTCAGAAAAGCACATTGTGAACATGACCTACAGCATGCTGTATACTAACTATTGTTGTCAAGACAAGGCTCTGTGTAAAGAAAAGAGTCTCCCACCACTCTCTTCCAAATCCCAGTAACTGAACTTAGAAAGTGTCGTGGTGATGATTGAGCAAAGGATAATGCTCAGCTGAAAAATGAGAACAGGAGGAGTAGTATGCAGAGAAAGACTTGCTATTCAGTATCTAACGTCTGTATTACCATGCCTTTTTCAAACTAGGCCTGCCAGATGGAAATTATTTGCTCTCATACAGTATGAAAGAGAACAAAAAGCAGGCTCAAGGACAAATAGTCTCTGAAGGTACTTACAGTGTCAGTCTGATGAAGTTATGCTATATTATTGTTGTCTTTTAAACAGGCTAAAGTCTTTGTCAATCAGCTCTCCACAATCTGTGAGACTGTTTGGACACTGGCCCTCCACCAGACTTTTCTACTGCTACTAGTAGTTGGGAGATGGCTTCTCCCCATTGGAGTCGAAATCACCCGGGATCAGTTGTCTCAGCTGCTTCTCATGTTTGTGGGAACAGCAGCAGATATACTTGAATTTGCCAGTGAAACCTTGGACATTGAGGATGTTCGGTAAGGACTTTTTGCTGATGTAAATGACTTGCATGGTAAGGTGCAGTGTTCAGACCAGTGAACTGTATTTCCCATAGAAAACAGAAGGCTACATTCAAAGGCTCTGTTTTCCTACTCTTGCCTTTCCCTTTGTGAAAGGCCTAAGTCCTACAAGCATTGTTAGTCCTACAAGCTTTTCTGTGTTGCCAGCGGAGAAAGCATGTCAGATCCATCCCAATAAAAGGTTCAAAGAGCCAAACAAGTAGCAGAACTGCCATGCAGCATCAGTTCTTTTGGCTACAGGAGCTGAAACACTGGATACACAGTAAGCCTCCTTCAGGTTAATGAGTTGTTTTAAACTGGCAAGGAAGAAACTAGAGTTTGCTTTAGTGATTCATTATCCAAGTTGTTCTCCAGTTATCTCACACGTGCTTTCTTCATGATAGAATGACAAAGTGTTCAAAGATAAGAAGAAAGGGAGTGACAGTCTGGTGTGAATTTTCAAGGTTGTGACCTCTCCCAGAGAAAGCAAGCTCATCTCCCCCTCACAGCGCTGAGAGATGAGCTGTGAACATCCATCATAAAGGAAGAGTCACAGAAGAGGTTCATCCTCCCAAACAAATTCTATTTTATTTTTGTTAATAGCGAAGTAAAGTTTTTAGAGCAGAAAAAGAGTTCCCTTCCACTTGGGAGAGAAGCTTCAGGCCTGCAAGGAATGTGCAATCACTACAAAGGTAAAGATACATCCTCTTTGAGTCACAGAGTATCTATTTCCATACACCTATCATTATAATGTTAGCATCAGATATTTAGTGTAATTACATGGCTGGAATATGCAGCCTGAACAGCAAAAATTCCATACAAAGAGGTGCCTCTGTTCTCCTTAGTCTTCAATCTCAAGAACATGCATTAATAAATCACTCTTTCACTCAACCACCCTTTAAGTGACATTCCAAACACAACAGGAAATATTTTTGTTATCACATAAGGCAACTGCATCTTTATTGTTATCACTTTTTTCCCCTCCCATAGGAAGAATTACGCTCTCATAAATGCAATTCTTGCTGTATGGACCTGGAGTATGTTACAGTTTCCACTTGATCTTGCAGGTTAGTACTTGCACGTACACAAGAAAAGAGAAAAAACGCTCTTAAGTTCTTGCTGGAACGTCTTGTGGCTGTGCACACACTACAGGCTATACCAAGGACTTCTGGGGGAGAGCAATTTATATGACAACGACAGCTTCTGAAGAAAGCCCATTGTGGTTTCTTTTAAGGAAATGCTTGTTTCTGGGTAACATCTGATCTTCCTGATAGAAATCTCTACTTTCAGAAAAAAGAAGAAAAGGGATTGCAACCTTGCATTGCTCCAGTTGCCTGTTACTGCCTTAAACTTCACCATGTGAGCTCTCAAGTTAGATCTGGTCTATTATATTATGTCTTGAATGTGGGTAGCTTACTAGACCCTATGGAGAGGCAGGCAATTATTGACCACAGAGAACAGCACAGCCAAAAGCACTGGGGACATTAGCACAGGAGAAATTACCTATTCACAGGAAACCTAAAGGACCATGTGATGTTGTGACTGTACACCTTTACCTTAATCCAAAAGGCCTAACTATTCAGCCAGCTCAGGGTGGTATTTGTCTCTGGGTAGAATGGGCTTTGCAGTGACCAAGAAGAACAATGAAAGCTGTCTGAACCTTCATCTGTTCAACCACTTTGGCCTCCAGTCACTACAGGTTTGCAACACAGCTATAGTAGTCCAAAGATGCTTATCCTCACTAGCATCTTATACAGAATTGGTTAGTAGGTTGACACACTGACTAAAATAATGTTAAATTGACTATTTTATGTTATTATTTTATTCATTAGCCTTTTCTTCATGGACAGTGCTAGGCTTTGTTTTCAACAGTAAAGTTATGAAAATATTTCAGCTTCTCAGCTCAGCAGCTTGCCTCATGAAAAATCTGATGCAATCACATTTCAGATTTATCACAGCTAAGTTTCCTGTTACTGGTAAAATACATTCTGTTACAGATGCACAGCACTCAGGTTTAAAAAAACTCAACCAATCAACCAAAAAACATCCCATACACATCACCACCATCCAGATAATTCAAACAGCACTTAAACAATCTGTGCATTTTTTTCCTCTGGCTGTCGCCTTTCTGCTTGTTTAATTACATTTACCAGTTAGAAATTAAGTTATTGAACACACTTTATTATGGGTACAGCTTATTTTAGGCACTTCTATACAGTTGCACAGATAGTACTTGTTATTCAAGCATCAGAGTGTTTACTCACGCATCTAAGATGACGTAAAAGAAATTTTTAGACACTTATGATTAGACTACAGCGATGCAGTTAGGACTATTAAACAGCAATGGCACAAAAACATATTAAAAAATTAGCTGCTGCTGAAGCCTTGCCTAATGGATTCAGCAAATTTCTACATTCTACAGCTCATTTTCCATTTGAGTCTCATCTGTTTTTCCCCCTCCCCAGCAATGACTCAAACAATAGAATTCTTTTGGCAAGCTGAAATGTTTGGTGGTTGTTACTGCATCACAAGTAGTGATGTTTTTTTAAACTAATGAAATCTCACTGTCTGAGAGACAGGTTAGTTAAGCTATGTGCATTTTTTGTAAGAGACAGCCACAATGATCCCATACAAACCCTTCTGATGGCCCTTCTCTAGGCACCACAGAGAGCATTTGAGCCCACAACCACCTTTATAGCCAAGGTGAACCCACACATGCAAGTTCCAGCAGCTGCGTGCAATTGATACCCAGAAAACTAAGAACAAGTAACGGTGGCTCAAGTCTTGCATGGCAAGCAGAAACTGCATAATACTCAATATTGACCTGCACTAACAGGATTTATTCTATGACACATGAAAAAGGCAATGGTTATCTTGTGAATCTTTTAAAAGCAAGGCCTTAGACAGCCTGGAACAAACTGAAGCACAACAGCTCAGGATGCTCCTATTCAGGACAGTAGTTTTTTTTCTTAAAGATACATGAATGATGTATCAGCATATTGATTTACAAAAGAAATGTCTTGGAAAGCTGGGAAGAAAGATTAGGTGATCTATTTCTGTTTCTTACTTTAGAAGTGTATAAATACTGGTATCTTTGTGGGATCGAAAAGGCAAAGTGGTTTTTGGTCCTGTTTGCTGGACCACATAAGTGCCTCACATGAGTTTAGTGTCTTTTGCTGAAACAAATCCCAGAAAATGGATGTGCTGTACATTGCACAGTTCACTGTTGAATGCATTTATAATCCAGGGTACCCTGTCTTATAAGTGCCTTTTAAACCAACCCTGGCTCTGCTTCACCAAGTTGTTTTAACATAACTGTTTTGCTTCCAGTACAGCACATTGGCTGCAAACCAAGTGCATCGGCCAGGCGGATCCCCAGCCTGCTGCTGTGCAGGTACAGCGCGGAACTGTGGAACATCTGGGTCAGCCTGTTCATACAGGATGGTCCCTTCTTCATTGTGCGTTCAATTCTCATGGGTCACTTCAGAATATTCAATCAGATGCTGGTATTTTTTACAGCTAAGAATGTCTTGGTCGTGACTCTCCAGTTGTATCGTTTGGCAGTGATAATGTTTGACTTCCGCGCCACCATCCTGCTGAAGAGCCGGAAGGGAGAGGTCTGCTGCTGCCCATGTGAGCCTTATGAGGCTCGTGCTCATGCTACCAGTCACCACGACAATGAATTGAAAGAGTTGGTTGCTTTTCCTCCAAAAGAGGAATCCCAAGCTCCGTCAGAAGATCACTGAGCAGCTACTGACTTGAAAGAGGTTGCATTTCCCACAGCTTCTTCAGAAGGGCTTCGCCTGTTTCTATGATCAAACACATCTTGAGTGCCTAAGTCATCTTTTCCACCAAGAGAACATTAGTTTCTTCTAAACTGTAGGGGAAATTTCTCAAGCAAATTCATAGGAATGGGACCTCCTTTTTAATTCATTTGTATGGTGGGTTTTTGACTAGTTCCATATTATTATTATCCACAGGATTTTGTAGCCATAGTTTGTAGTAGAAAGGTTGTACCAAGAAAAGTTGGGTGCACTAATAGAATTGGTTGTTACTATGGGTGGCACTGTGCTAACCTATGTACTTGCATGTATTCAGATAGACAGACAAGCCTATCCATATGGGAAGTACAAAAGCATTTAGCTCTACTTGAATGGTTGGGCTATAACTCCAGTGTGATAAACAATATGTTCACTGTGTATGGGAGCAACTTCAGCAGCAACAACTGTGCAAGTGAAGAGGGATGACAGATGTCTGCTGTTACTGTGACATCTGAACATTGTTCATTCCATAAATTTAAGAAAACCTTCTTCAGATGTTACCTCATCCTTGGCCAGATTCAGTTAAGAACTATGCAACACCATGAAACTGTGTATGAAATACTCTTACAACCTGCATGGTCTGAATAACCTAAACCTTAAAAGAAAACCAAAAGCAGCCTTATGGATCATCAGGAGACAACTGCATTTGCTACAGGCATTTTCTACAGAGTTGCTTGCCTTTCTACTTCTACCAGTTAGAACACACGCACAGTTGGAACACACACGCACAAAACCTCACCAAGATATTTGTAAATACTTTTTCCCCCTCTTGATTTCACTGTTCTTACAGTTGAGACAAGTTTTTAAAAATCTCCATTTTATACGTTTGGTTTTTTTTAAAGTGGCCAGACCCAGGCATGTAATCTCACTAGAAAGAAGATGGCACTGCTACTCAAGTTTGACAAGACAATCTAAGCAAAAGGATTCAGGTACCTACTTCACATTTCATAAGGTCCCATGAAATAACTTGAGAGGTTGCCTGGCCTGTTGAGTGTCAAGACCCATTTTTAAGAAATGGCTACTAATTAACGATTTACTACTTTCACATTTGTAGTGAACAACATATGTTCCAATTTCTCCCAAGTGCACACTTGAGATCAGTGTAAGGCCATTGATTTTGCTGGGCTTGGTTTATAGAAGCTGAAAGTAAGAGAACTAACTCTCTGAAGTCCACATAAAAATTAAATTCTCGCACAAAATGACAGGTGCTTTTACAATTTTCTGCATCCATTCTGAAAGAGAGCAGAAAAGCATATAAAGTGACCTAAGGTAATTTCCCTTATGAAAAATGCCCAATTAAACATTGTTTTCTAAAGCCTCAGCTATCTAAAACCAGAATCTGGTTTCACGAATGAATAAAAGTGTTTCTGCCACCACTGCAGCAGTCATAGACTTATTTATCTACAGCCTGAGAAGCAATGACACATATAAAGGTGAACCTATTTAAAAATTTCAAACCTCAAAGATATGAACATGTGTTTATGCTTGTGAGTTCTTACTGTTTTATGCAGGATCAGACTCTTCCATTAAGAAAGAAGAAAATGCATTGCCATAAAGAAAGAAGTCTCATGTAATTCATAGCCCTTTCTACCATTCATACAATAGTAATAATGTGCAATACCTCCTCCTATTATTTTGGGCCCTTTTCCAGCAGAAATTTTTAAAAGCCTATCATTATTTGCCATGGTGTTGTGATGTAGACATATGGAGAGTGGAATGCAACTTCATAAAGGATTTTAATTCGAGTCTAGAGGTAAAATGTGACAGTTCTGGTGATGAGCTGTGCTGTCTAAAACCTTTCACACTGGGATGAATTTAGAATCAGTTGGTAGAATTGCAATACAGCTCTTCCTTGTGGATGCAAGCTGGGACTACTCACATTCATTTTGAGTTTACCACTTGCTGATATAGTAATTATCCTGTTAAAAGGATCACTGCTAATTAATTTGGAGTGTACTGAGCTTGCTAGAACATCATTCTAAATTCATCAGCACAAAAATTGCAGGATGTTCTTTTTTAAACTTGCTGTCTATTTAAAGGCTTAGTTCAGCAACAAACTGCCTACTAGGCTCAGCCTGCAGCAAATGCAAGATCCCCTGGGGTCAGCAGTACAGAGACCAGTTACAGCAGGAATATTTTACAGAGAACTCTATTTCCTGGTTCTTCAGTCTGTTCAATTTTAAACAGCAGTAAAGCTTCTAATCAGATTTATGGTGAGAAGAACTCACTCCAGCATCATGTGGTTACTACTAGATCCCATCCCCATTCACTCACAGACAAAATAGGCTAGATCCTCCTTCCTGCTTACAGTAGGATTTGGACTCCCCTTTTCTTCCCCACTATTGCAGTGATGGCAATCAGATTGCTTAAACCAGAAGAAACCCCAAACTGACAAACACAACACTTCAGTGGTGGGTAGACTACCTCCCCACCTCTGTGCAGAGGGAAATCATACACGCCAGGCAGCAGCAGGAGTGACACACGGTTCCCTCTAGTTCCCTGAGAAGCCTAGAAATGGCAATTATGAAGTTTAGTAGCTTGTATGTTCTAGGCAGAGCAGCAAACCCCAGTTGCAAGCCCTCCTCACCCTCCTGTTGCAAACAGCCTGAGCAGGAGGCTGTTTGAGAGCCACTGTGCCATCCCACTGCCTTCCAGAGCTCTGGACTAGGCAAGAGGAAGAATAGGTTCCCTTGAAGATCTGCCAGCATCTGTGGTGCACCCAAGGATGTCACACTTGCTGTGCAGGAAAAGCTGCAGTAAACTTTCAGATGGGGAAAATTCAAGCCTTCAAAATAGAAAAGTTTCAGAACATTTATCTTAACCATTATTCACTTGAGTCAGAAGAATTACATTACTAAATCTGTTCTGCAAATAGATATCTAGCTATTTACTGTTATTTGTTCTGGTTGTTCCTGCCTTGTCCTTTTAGATTATTCCATATTAAACCTCACTAAAATGTTTTACTACTTGTTTTTCCTGAGCTAAAATGTATTCCTCCTTTCCTTCGGACATTGGCTCAAATAAGATCATAGCCCTGAGCAAGAAAAACAACAAACAACAGTGATGATTTTATTGCATTCCTGTTGGTATTTGTACTGTACTATGTTCTCTGTGACCATGTGGAAATGGAAGAAAATGTGCAATTACTTTTAAAAAATTCCAACTGCACTTTGCAAATAAAAGGCAGTTACCTCAGGCATAGCTGCCAATTTATTATGTGAGAGCTGACTGTTATATGTTCCCATTAATTATATCTTCCACATGCTGCTTTTCCTTTCCATGCTTCGTAAGTTAATTACTTAGGCCAGATTCTGACTGCAGCCACTGCTTTGAAAACCTACAGCAACTGCAGTTAATTCCACTCACTTCTGGATATGTCGTTCTTTATGCAGAACCTCTGTCTCCAAGTACGCATGGTGCAATCCCACAGAGGATGTGTTTAATATCTGCACCAGGAGGCATTTTACACACACTCAAACACACACACACACAAATATGTACATGCATTTAGATATCCACACAGACCTGGCAATGCCCAATACATACAGCTTTTATTTCTGTTACGATCTACGAGATTGCTGATAAGAACATTCTGCAGATGTCTCTAAAACACAAAAATGCCTAAACATTACAAATATCTTGAAACTTAGAGCTCTAAATACTAAGCATACCATACTCTGAACAATAGAGTGATTTTTAAAAAAATTTGTTGTAAGTACCCTGGAATATATTGTTTCCATGTAAATTTCTTCAGTTGAATGAAATTTATTCAATCATTACTTTCCCCTCAAAAAGAAATTTTTTAGAAGAGCAATAGAACAGGACAGCAGCATCTAGCATAAGGCTGTTCCTCTGGTTCTGTGTCAATAGAAAATAGGCAAGCCTTGAAATCAGCAGGTTGGAGAGTCCTTGGCCCTCTGTCTGGGGGTCAGTTCTCCCCTTTTTTCACACTGTTTTATGAGGAAGGAAGTCTTTCCTTCCTTGTGAGAAGAAAGAAAACAGATTATTCCTAATCTGCAATGGGTCACAGTAGCAGAAGTAGCAAAGATGTTTGCTCAAGATTGTTAATTGCACCAGCAGAGAAATACAGCAGTACAGACCTAACAGAGCAGGTATTAATGACTGAGAGAACCACACATGAGCTGTGTTCTGAAAGCCTTCCCTGGCCCTTCAGAACCAGCACAGGAAGAGTTCTTGACAGCCAGCTCTACTGCAGTGATCTCCAGCAAGCTGCTAGAACAGGAATTCCAGTGATTCCACGTCTGTCTTAATGGTGACCCTAAAATGCTTTGTGCAAACTTGCCTTAATTCAGGTCATTTGGGTCATGTTTTTTCCCTTCAGGTTGGGTACATGGGGTAGGAGTGAAAGCAAAGTAACTGTAAAAAACTTCATTTGTCAACCCAAACCCTTACCTCATCTGCTCATACTGCCCTTCTTTCCTCATCCACATTTCCTCCTGTTTTCTGGGCCCGCCTTCCAGATCTCAGCACACAGAAAAAGATGCTAAACACTGCACTTCCCACTGCTGCCTGTGAAAAATCTTTACGAAAGCACACAAGAATTGAGGCCAAAGATTAAGAAGAGCCAAGCCTACCTCTTCCTGTTAAAGATGAAAGCTATCTACAGCTGCCAAAGAGTTTCCTCCATTTGTTTGTAGCCTACTACAGAGAGAAGAATCTTTTCCTGGGTAGTCTGTCTGTGAAGGACTAGCTTATTGAAACAGTAGCATCATTTCCTGTAGGCCTATGGATTAATAATATCTCTTTCAAACTACCATAAGGTCATACAAAGTTTGAAATGAGACTGTCAGGCTGTAGGGCAAGACAACCGAGTTGAAGGGTGGTACAATATAAAAGTGATGCCCTATAACCCAGCATTTCTAACTCTGAGAGATGGGAAAGGTCTCCAAGCCAAGTAAAACAGATGATACTCATGCAGACCTGCAACAGTGGCTTGGAAGAGCTGAACCAAAAGTCACTCTAAAATCTTCAGTCTCCTATACTTCCAACTAACAGTAATCCTGAAATAATCACACAGAATGGGTATAATCACAGCTAACACCCTGGCCTCTCAAAAGACTCCAGAATAGGGTTAGAATAGATCTACAGTGTAAAAAACCGGTTGACTGTTGCTGTTCCTTCATTTGATATTGTTCTGAATAAACTGATGCTTCACATTTGAAGAATGTGTTGGGCCTAATTTTACCTGACATCCTGCCTAAGTGCTTCACAATTTCAGTCCCCTGATAGAATTCACAAAAAACTTGTCTTTCACAACAAACTTGGTAGAAGCCTCGTTGGAGGATCTTTCAGGATTGCAGGAGACAATAGTGTGCTCAGCAATGGCAGTACATGAACTGAGACAGCTGTCAGACACTATAACTCACTGCAGCCCTAATCCTGCCTCAGTCAGCATTCGCAGTGCCACTGCTGAAGATCAGTACTGCGTCTATAGTATTACAAGAGAAACACAAAAACAGGACTCATTTTCTCAGGCAACCAATTAGAACGTTCAAAAAGCACCTTCCAAAGATATTTATCACAGCGGCCAAACTAGAATACTCTTTTACTCATTAGAGGTCTGCTCTGAAGTGGTTAGCCTTCTCCCTGAGTGAGCGAAGAGAACTCTTTCTCTTCTTCCCTTCTCCTTCCCGACTTCACATTGAGGTGAAATCTAGTTGTTCTAATCCAGTAACAAACCAATACAAGTTAATATTCTGCCTTATGAGTTGCATATCAGGTCTAACTTGAAATTTAAGCTCCACTGTGGCAGAAAAGATTATTTTGTGGTCTAATCCAAGGAATACTAATTAATTAAAAAAACCTTTTACTTGCAGAAAAAGGAGAGAATGCATAAGTAAGATTTGCCACAGGGGTAGCCTGAAGCCATATGCCAGCAAGTTACATTGCTTGTATATTATGAGAATTTTTATCTATCTAATCAATAAGAAATGAGGAGTTACTATGGCAATTTCTACACTACAAGGTACTTGTACTGCAGTAGAGTATGTTCTAGAAGGACAAATACACTTGTCACTTTGTTATGTAAATTTTTGCACCTTTTACAGTGTTGCAGTACAGTGTGTAGACTTGAGAAAGGTGAGAAGGAAAAAATGAGTTAAAATATAGTGGTGGTTATAAAGGACAGATTGGGAATTCTTAAGTGACACTAATAGACGCCAGGTGGGAACAATCCACAAACATTCAAACAAATCAAGCAGCAATTTTGCAGGTCTTTGTTTGAAATCATATATAATGAAACTAAGATTTCAGTACTGCATGTCATTTTGATTATCTTCTTCAAAGTTAAAACTAATGGGGCTAGAGAGTAGTCTCCCTTATATCACCATCAGTTTATACTAATATTGATTTCAAGGATAGTGATACAGTGCAGTATCCAGGGCTGATTACAATGGATGTATTCCCTTCCAGCACAATACTTCATAACCCCGTGGGACTGCTGACACTTACACATATAGAGAACAAGCATAAAACTTCACTCTTGAGATACAGAATACTACAATAAACGTGCAGGACTCCTTTAAAGGTTCTGAAAATAATTGATCACAATCATCTTTATGAAGTACACAGAGGAAGTACATATGCCTCCCATAAAATATTTATCACAACTCCATCACGTTATGTTTAGAAGTTGTTTTTTTTCCCATACACCTCTTTTCAAAATATTATAATTTTTCAGATATTAGAACAAATGGGAAGTGGCAAATGCTGAGGTGAAACCTAAACACTACAGAGGTGGGCAGTTCTCTTTGAGAGATCTCACAGGGAGAGATCCCACAGAGATAAATTAAAGGTCACCACAACTGCTGAAGATGGACCGATGATTGTAGCAAAAACGATTTTGGGGAGAGAAGCATGGGTAAATTAGCATGTGGACAACTCCAGGAGAGAGAAAAAGGGACACACAAATACAAGGGCCTAAGGACACTTTGAAACACCCATTAGCTTCTCCCATAATCCATACACAAACATGATGAAGTGACAAGTGTGCCTATTTCTGATAAATACATGCACCCAATAGATGTTTAGATCTTGACACCTTTTTTCTAAATGAACGGTGCTGAAAACTGAAAGCTAATGTGACTAAAGTACTGGGTCCCTTTCCATAGTATTCAGATACAACTGGATTTTCATTCATAAAATGTTCCTGACTCTAAGGTTACATTATAGAGAAACGCTAGTTCCTACATAAGGAGGCTCTGGGACTCGCTGTAGTAGCAAAGACATGCCCCAAAAACCTCACAGGTAGAATATAATTAAAAGAAACATTAAGTATAACCCACAATATCATGTAGGTTCAAAAGAGATCTTTGAAGCGGGACAATGCCTTTGAAATCCGAGAAGAATTAAATAGAGGCCTTACATCAAAAGACAATAAACTTGGGTAAATCTTGTGAAAGTTGGTAAGTTAAGTGATAGTGGTATATCACAGGCCAAGCGAACACTGAGGTAATGTATAATCATGCCGACAGAAATCCAAAGATCTAACACTGCACAAAGGAAAAACTTAAATTGGAAGATCTGCCTACCAAGCTTACCCTGCACACACACAATCATGAAGGAGCATACTAAGAGGCAGGGCTGCTCTTGGAGAGGACATGCAACCTTCACACTCTGCCTGCAGCTTATGTATCACAGTAGCCAACCTTTAGCCACTTGAAATTAAGACTGTGACTGGATACAGTTTTCTAGGACTTTTGAAAGGACTTACAATCGAACAAGAAGGGTGTTTAAAAGGGCTCTTTGTTTTCTCCCGACTGTGTTACCTCAACAGCACACCCATCAGATGATTTCAAGTCCATTTCCTTATTAAAATAAACCAGCTACATCAATTTTTCCGCTGCAGAAAGAGGACATGAAACACAAGTAGACAGGCCCAGAGACAGTCAACATCATAAAACTAGACTTGGAAAAGTCTTTATTCTCACCTCTCAGAGGTTTACTGAGATCCTTAAAGCCACAGAGCAATTCCTCAGAAAATACCACATAACAGAGCTACCAATATCACAGTTCAGAAGTTAGTCTTCTGCCTTAATTAGCTGGTTATAGGAAATAATATTCTTTTAAAATAAGCAAGAATATAGAAGGGAAGATTTTATTATTTCATCCTGAAAAACTTTAAGGCTTGTGTTCTTAAGGTCTATGTCTGTAGATGGAATAGCTTATATCAAGCTTCTTAACTTGGATCAGGTTAAGGTATCAAGTCTGATACCTCCTTTGAAAAAAATCTTCAGCTGATCACATTTTAATTTGCACCAAATGTTTCTGTGTCTACCTCCATGCCACTCATCCTAGACAGAACTTTTTTACAGCAAGCTGTCCTATTAGTTAGCTCTGCAGCCAAAAGTTCTCTTTAAAGCAGTGAAAATGGAAAAAAATGTGGCCTGTAAGGAAACACAACAGGAACTGACAACACATCTAGGCTACTTCTTGAGAAGTGGCTTTTCCATGGAAGGGTTTCCAATAATGAACTTCAGCAAATTTCCATTTTGCTATTTAAGGAGCCTGTCACTGTGGTTTCAACAGATGTGCAACAGCACCAACTATTCACATCACATGAAAACCAAACCTTTTTAGAAGAGCAACTTCATTGTACTGCACTGAGAGAACTGCTGCCTACTAGGAACTAGAAATTACCCTGGAAGCACAAAAAAACCAGTATTTTCCCCATAGAATGCTTAGGTCTTTAAAAAAAAGTCTGAAGCATGTCAGCCACTCTTGGATCTCCAGGATAGTTTAACCAAGACAGAGCATAAAACACGTCCTGTAGTTATAAAACACCACGAGCTCTCCATTTTCAGTATTTTGTACGCCCTGGCCTCCCATTATCTAATTTCTATTGTGTAGTGTCCTATTTATGGACTTCAGATTCTTTTCTGGTTATTTTATTGTCATCAGAATCAATTGTTTCCGCTTGCACTACTTCCTTACCGGAGATTTATACAGCCCTCTCACTCTTAAGGAGAAAACCAAACAAATAACTAACAACCCAAGCCCACAACACATAACCCACACTTTCCCTGTTTGGTGAGGAGTTAACAAAACAGCTGTCATAAGTACCTTGCAAGATCACAGGTCTAAGCAGAAGCAAAGGTAATGTAAAACATTTTGCTCAAATTACAGCATGAAAAGATTTATCCTAGAATGAGTCACTATTAACAATTCAATGGAAAGTAGGATCTTCTCCTCTACAAGTATTTAAAAAAGAAAACAGGTAAGAAAAAAGAAAAAAAAAAGTCTTTTACTGAGTCACAGTGGCAGCAAGAGAAGTTAATTCTTTTCATTCTACCTTTCTTCTAGGTCCTGAGAGATTATTCTCTTCTCCTTGCTCTTACACAGCTTGGTTTCTAGGAGCTACGTAGACAAGGACCCATATTACTTACATTTCTGAAAGATGGACCTCAAAATACAAAAAACCACTGAAAATAAAAGTGACTAAAGCTCAAGAATAACTGCATCTCACCACAGCTGGGAATATTAGTTTAAAAAAATAGAAAATGCTGCACAGGCATCCTTGTTCTTGAATCCAGTGTTACTACTTTGTTAGGAGAAGTGAATAGCCACAAGAACATGGAAGAAGGGGCATCACCACAGGGAGGTTTCACTCAGCTACATGCAAGAACATAGAGCTAAACCTTCCGACTGAAGATCTGAAGAGCACAGTGAGGGATCATGTCTTTCTCAAGCACTTAGTAACATTCCAGACGATTTGAGATGTTGTATGGAGATACTTTGCTTAGACACCATACTATTGGAATGAGACCATAGGCACTGGGAGGGAAGCAGGGAGAACAGAAGGGCACTCATGAGTTAGAAACAGGGCACACATTTGCACCTTACTGCGGGGCAGGCAGAGATCTTGGTTAACCCTAGGGTTACTGTAATCAAATGATTCCTGTAACAACTTCAGCAGAATTTTGCACAAGTACAGAGTAACATACAACTCTTCACACTGCACACCTTCAGTGTTCCAAAACACAGGTAGGATTCATCATTCCTACTTATCATACTCTCGCTTTCAATTGTCCTGTAAAGGGGAAATCTGCTGATAATCCTTCAGGACAGCCTCAAACAAGACAAAGTCCCATCAGAAGGGGTAACCTTCTTCTCTACTGCATTCAAGAAATGAATGAACCCTCCTAAAGCAGCCAACCTAGCAAATGGTGAACTACTTCTTAGTCTTTCCTTCTCTTTACTATGGGACTATACATTTTAATGATTAACATAGTTCTGAGTCTACCCTGACCAAAGACATAGGAAAACTTTACAAAATAACCAGCTTCTGAATTCACAACTTCATTACCAACACAGAACAGAAAATGTTCTTACCGTGTCAGGGCAGTCCATTTCTCATCTAAGAGCCTAAGAATACATTCAGACACAAAAACACTTGAACTAATCTAATTCCCTGCATGCAACACAAATGCCTGTTCACTAGCCCCGCCCTTCCTTCTTGCTCCTCCTGGGCCTCACCTGATGGCATTTGGCAGCTCCTTGATCCAATTCAGCAGAAGACTAAGTAGCAGAGGCAGGGGAAAGGGAGGCACAATGTGTTGCTGCAGTAACTCAGCTGTGTTGCCTGACTGCCTGATGAATGACAACTCACATAACCTAATTGGAAGGAGCCAGATCAGGAAGCTGTTTCTATACTTAACTATTGAACAACGAGGCTTGCATTTGTTGGATCATTACTGACTTGAAGCTCTCTTTTCTCTGTTGCTGATTCCCACAATATGACAGGAGGATTATCCAAGGCTATCTCTGTCCAATGCATTACATAGAACAAAACAGCAGAAAGCCCTTCAGATTTGCCTAAACTTGGAAAGAGTCCCAGGAAGGACAAACTGCAGTGGCAGGATTCCTTTCTGGTTTAAGTGGAACAAGTCTATCCAAAATAGCTGCTCGCAACCGAAACAAGAGGCTATGAGACACTGATGAGAAAACAGAGCAGAGAACTGATCAAAGGGAGATGGACCCTTTCCCCAAGAAGAAAACAACACCTCTGTCAGTTTTCCACTCTTTCCCCACTTCTCTGTATTCCCTTAATAGCAAAGAGGATTGGGATCCCAGATGGTAATGACAATGCAGATCTCTTTGGCCTCATCCCCTTTGGGCAATGACCACAATCAAACATATCTGAAAAAAGGGTGATTAACTAACACTTCCAGGTTGGCTTGTGGGAAGAACAAGAAAAAATTGCATTACATCACAATTTTAGACACTTAAGAGAATTTTTTTTTGAAAGTTACTTACAGCTCCCATTTTTCTCTGCCAATTTTTACAGGATATAAACTTCTTTAGGGCTTCATAGCTCGCCTGAATACTAAGTGATTAATCTAATTTTCTATTTGTATATATTCATATTTTCAGCCACAGCGAGAGAAAGACAATACAGGCTGGATATGAAAAGCACAGACACAGTTGTGTAGTCAGGCTCTTCTAAAATCATCCCAGTCTGTCAGACCACAGTTCCCGAGTAGTCAGTAGTGGCCAGTTTTCTATGTATGCTGCCCTACCTCTACAACAACATATGAAGCAGCCCCCTACGTTCAGGTAAACATGAGTTTCCCTGAAGATCAGTGATCATTTCTGACAGCCATTAATTATATAAAGGACAGGTTGTTGTGTGTCTTGGCCTCCACCTTCTCTGGTTTTGATGGAGTTTGATCTTATCGTTATTCATCTGTGCAAACTGACTATTCCTCGTTTGGAGGCTACAGATTCTTTGCTCAATTTCTTTGTTCATTTGAGTTCCAAGAAATGGATCTGTCACTTACTGAGCTTAACCTAACAAAATTTCTTTGTCTTGCAGTATACTGAACCAAGATTAGCACTCGGTCTAACATCCCCAGTCTTCAGTGTGACAACCAGTGCTATTGTCATAGAAGACCAAGTCTAGGCCTGGGCTCCCAGCGTTACATAAACTACCAGTACAAATAAAAAAATGTTGTTATTACTTCTCCTGAGCATCTACCAGCAAGAAAACTACCAATCTGTTACAAGCATGTCAGCATTAATGCTTGCTGAAGGGTTGTACACAATGGAAACAGCATCTTCTCCATTTCCAAGCACAGAACTTCATCTGCAGACCCAGGTGACAAAAGGGAGGGACCCTGAGGAGAGCCTGGCAGCCAAAATGGGAATCTCATGGATCCCTTGGTTCAGTGTTAGAAAGCTGGAAGATCCAGTGTGAAGCACAGCAAGTGCTGCTAAATAGAAACAACTTAGAGGTTTTCAGAGCGTGACAGGATGACAGACCTGTTGCTGCTTACAGCCATTCATTCTGCTTACACCTTCCTCAAATGCTGTACAACAAGAAATGGTAACCCCTCAGGTGAGCTGACAGCCATGAGCATCTCTATCTATCGTTCCATGTATCATTCTTTGTATGTTAAAGCTGACTGTCAAAGGTTCACGCAGTATCAAGGATGACTCATTGACTGTTTTCCAAAGGTTTCCAACAACGTTAGTTGTCTGAGAAAAAGAACATGTGAACCATCTTCATGTAAGTGAACTGAATGAAAAAGCAATTCAGTTATCATTAAAAACAGCAAAGTGTCATGATAAGACACTTATCTCATTCAGAACATGAGATTACATCAACCACCATACCATTTGCACCTAACCCCGATGCAACGTAATGCAGCTCAATTCTGCATACACATAAATCTAAATGTGGCTAATCACAGTAGTCTGTCCACACAAAATGAAATGACCTGTGACTAATACAGATGAAACTGAACATCTGTTCGGGCTGCACTCAGTTTCTCGCTGGTTAGGAAGTGAGGATGGTAAGAAAAATAGGACCCTTATTCTCAGCAAGGCTCAAAGCTCAGCAAGCTTTGCACACACAGTAAGAAGTTATTTTGCCAAAAGACAAATTGTTCAGTATTTTGCAAATATTGTTTTTTCCCCTGAAGGACAGTTATTTGGTTTGATATATTCCCATGATCTCCAGGGAACTCCACAGAAACAAAGGTGCAGATAAAGACAGAGAGAACAATAAGGAACTCAGATGTCCTGAAGTACTGATAATGTGCTTTCAGGTCACAGAGTCACTACGTCTAACAGCATTTTACTTAGTAGAGATATACTCAGTTCAGAAGTAGAAAATCGGAGATGTCTGTGCAAAGGCCAAAGAAAGCTGTAATAGTTTATATACTATCTGAGGGTGTGGCTGAACACACAACCATGTCCTCATTAAAGACTTCAGGGAGAGGGTAGCAGGTGCATTTCCTAGAGGTAAATAGTTCAGGTAGAGGAAGAGACATCAGCTGTTATAAGGACCTAATGTTTCCTGAAGACACATCAGCACCACTGTGAGATGGAAGCAGTATCCCCAGGTAATCATGCACTTTGATGCTGGGGATATTAGTGACTACCTTAGGCTGTATGATTAAAAAATTATGCTTTTTCTAGTTGTAGGTATTAAGCAAGAAAGAAAGTTCCCAGCCTTCTCATTATAACACTCAGAAAGTACGATTTGATGCCATAGGTGTTAACCACATAAAGCAGCCTTAGGAAGCAACTACAAATCCTGTGACAAATGCATGTTATGCCAGAGACAAGGTCTAGCTCAGCAGGTTTTTCCTTTTCTGAGCCATACTGAACAAATGGACCTTGCCAAAGTGTCTGGGGAATAATGACCTCGCACCTCTTCAAGCTGCACATGCATAAGTGTGGATGTAAAGAGAGAGGAGTGGGATGGGTTGAAATTCACACCAACATTGTTCAAGCAGGAACTAGCAATGAGGACAGATGACTTCAGCCATGCAAGACCTCTGCTTTCTAAGGCTAGGAACAGAAAGAAATGTCCTAGAGGATCTGAGCTTGATAAACTGTTTCCCATTACTCTTCTGAGTAAAATACAGTGAAATGATGCCTCAAGAGAAACTGAGATGTAGATTGAGTACCAGCCAAAAGTATATGTTTATAAGCAACAGTCTGATTCAGCCAAAGAATTCTTTTTGGATATTTTTGTTGTTTAAATGAGGAAGAGAGAAGCTACTGGCAGCCTGCCATTGTAATGTGATATCTTGGCAGGAAAACACTTTGTGTTATATCACAACCATATGGTGGTGGAAAAGATTTTTTTTCTATTAAGTTTCTGTAATAATCTGTTCCCATATTTAATCTAGCCTTTTGGCATAGGAAGAATGTGTTTGCTTCTCAGTTCTATCACAAGAGTTGTTAGTATATGACTATACTTTTATACCTAATAATGGCAAATATTAAAACATCACATTTTCAGAGGTACAATTACCTCTTCTATTGTAATAAGGTAAATGAGCCCACTGATGGATTGGAGCTTCTGTGAAGAGTTAAGCCTGGTCTTCCATAGGATGGTACTCTTTTTTTCCTTTCCAGTGGGTGAGAATACTGCCCAAATCAGCCATGATCACCTTCAGAAATGAGGTCTGGCATTCTTTAGTAACAGTGAAAACAGGAAGATGTGTGGGAAGTTGTTGCTTGCATTTCTATCTTCACTGGCTCATCTCCATTTCAGGAACAGCAGCAATAAATAGATTTCCTCAGATATGTTTCTACTGCTAGTAGAAATTCAGAGCAAGTCAATGCTATAGGCAACTGAGTTTTTCCCACATTCTTAGGACATGTTCCTGCTCTGGCCCAGCTGACTTTCTTCCTCTTACATGTCTAGGAATCAGCAGGTAGAAACACCAGTGAATTCAAATTTTTTAGGTTTGGAAGTCTGCAGGCTTTGAGTTTCCTGTTGGGATAAGTCTTTTATCAGTCTGAGGTTACAAATGAGTTTTTGGCATGTGCATACTCCCCAGAATCCAGCAGCAAGCACGTGTTATGATGCTGCTCATGTTTCCTGCTTTTGCAGTCTTCTATCTTTGCAACACAGAAATGAATAAAAGTACACAGAATTTCTTTTTCATCACCAGTAATCCAAACACTACCACAATCATCTCTGCGATCATCTTTTTTTGCCAAGGAACTGAAATACAAGATAAGACACAGAGGTACTTATCTAACAAAGCTTCCTCGAGCACAGCAAATAAATTTCCATTAAGGGCTCCTGAGGCAGATCTCTGCAGGATCCTAGTTCGGAACACATGATACCCCTGCAGCTTGCTCTTGCCTAGACAACTCTGTTTGTACTCCCACGAGAGCATAAAGCAATGGATGGGTAACTGGATCGTGCTTCTTCACTGAAGTTCCTTGGCCCTCTCTGGCTATGTTGAAGTGCAACAGTCAATTAAATCATGCCACAAACACTTGCAGACACTTGAATGTGACCATCTATGCAGTTAGGCAGACAGGATGGTTTCTGGCACGTTTCTGACCTGTGCAAAACAGTATTCACCCCTACAACCTCAAGGTGTGTGTTAGAGCCATGATGTTCCAGAAGCTGGCAGGAGGAGGCTGGGAGGAGGCCCAGAGAATCTCCAAGGATGATCATATGCTGTGCTGGCAATCCTCAAGGCCTTGATATTTTCATAATTTCTAAGAGGTTTAATTTAGTAGAAAATAGGTAAGCTAAGCAATTCCCATTGATTTCAGCTGTGAACTAATGTCAAGGACTAGTTGCACTCCGTGAGTAAAAGCAACAAAGTCTGGTCCACATTTGAATTTGCCCCAAGTCCTTCATGATATTGTTATGGTCTGGATGCCTATGAACACCAGATAGAAACAGAAGTACTGACCTCTGGAATGAAAGGCCAAAGGGAGGAGTTTTGGGGAAAATGATAGAAAATTCGACTGCTGTGACTTGCATGATGACAGCGCTGAAGTTCCTGCAAGAAACATTACCAGGGCAGGTCCAAATATGAAACTGTTTCAACAAATAGATCATAACTTACCTACATATCAGAATTCAATTTTCTCTACTTTCATACACCTTTATTGCACTTCTTGGGACATAGCAACCTAAGAGGTTTCTCTTTATGGCATGGAGCATATGAATGTTATAAAAAAATATTTACAGCAAAATAGTCACAAGAATTATTTACATTATTGTCAGCTCTTTTGAGACACTTAGACTAACCCTGTCTTTAGGGATTTTCCTTGTTAAAAATGTCCCTGCCCCTTGATAAAGTCCTTCACACTTTAGCCAGAGTAACCATATTTTGCTAATATGATGTATTTCTGACTGACAGCATTGGTTTCAGCCTTTAAAAATATCCATATGCAGTAGTCAAAACATAGCATGCTTGCAGCCTTTTGGAATCTTACTTCCAAGTCTGTCTAACTTCCTGCCAAAACTTAAAGAGTAAGCAGTAATCAGAAAGATCTAATGTGAGAAAGAGTCACTTTTGCAGGATCCAGTGAGACAAAGCAAAGAGGGTTATCTTCTGATTTCCCAGAGCAGAATTGCAAAACAAACAGTTCAGCCTCAAAGCAACAAATCTGAATTGGTCATGGTATAGCTCAATGGAGAATAAACACACTCTGAAAAGAAAATGAGAGATGAAAGAAAGACTTGACTGTAATTTACATTTGTTAATATGGAAATTATGAAAATAAGTAAATGCTTATAAAAAGACATTAATAGAATTCACCCAGATTTACAGTTTGAATTTGAGTCTTTCTTATATATAATCAAACAGAGCTCAAGCTGCCTAAAAAAGCATCATTATTACAGTAATACTGATGTCTGCTCTGCCTAGTCATGACTAGCCACTCTGCCGGTGAACGTACTCCATCAGAAAGTGCCCAGGAACACAGGTTTCCTCTACTCTGACTACCAGAGTAGTACCTTCCAGCCAGCACCCCTTGAGTAAAGCTTTGTATTATGCAGACCTTATTACCAGCTCTTTCCAAACCTGTGCTTGCAAGTCAGCCACAAATAACATGGAGAGTTTGCAACTGTTCCTGTTGAGATCAGTGGTGAAATTTGCTTAAACTTTGCTGCTCCTGGGAGTGTCACGGTGTGTGGTATGTGGGTGCCCTCCAAGATGGCTACAGCTGTATAGCAGCCAGTGAGAGGTAAACTGGTATCTAGTCAGGTCCCACGTATAACATGAAATATAAATCTGCTTCAGAGATCACCAAATGAAGACATGGTCACTCAGAATGCCCATGTGCCACATGCCTGGAGAATGAGCAGGCCTGGAGACAGCACGGTCACATTTCAGCACATCTGCCTTGACAAGAGACAGATTTGTTCAAATCCAACTTGTACTATGCCTTAAAGCAACTAATTCTCTACTCGTGTTCATTACGTTCTCTCTCCTCTTTATGTGAAAGTGATCGTTCTGACCTGCAGAAAAATGTTTAATTATTACTCAGTTTCATGGTCACGGCACCAAGTTTTTTCAAAGATGTCTTACAAACTGAGAACAAAAAAAAGAAAAAAGAAAAACCTGTTACCTAAGAGCCTATTGAAATTCTTTAAGTCTCTGGGCATGCATTATGTATTCACCAAGTTTGCTGCTGGTGATGTAAGTTAGAAATTCTCCTGCTGGTTTTGATTACAGCTGCAGAGTCACAGATTTGAACACCAGTAGACAATCATTCTTCTGAGCCTACACATAAATATAAAATGTTTCCTTTTTCCTTATCACACAAACCTTCCACTATGATTACTTCAAAATGAATTCCTGTTTTCTTCAGATTTTCTCCACTTATCGTGTTACAATTAACAAAATGTATTCCATCGAACAAAGCTATGTTATTTGCATATTCAAAGGTCACCATACAGGTTAAAGTTATTTAACTATGAAAGAGATGATAATTTCACAATCTTTTTACATGCAGATAAAATACAAAATTACCTCTGGGTTTTTAATTTGCACATTTACAGACACATGATAAAGAGTTTTACGATAATGGTATAAGCAGCATAACGAACTTTCAATTAGGCTGTGACAGCTCTTCCCTCTAGTCTTTGCATTGTCATTTTATTATTTAAAACACTGTCATCTCTTTAAGGCAGCAACAAAGAATTTTACTTACTACACTGATACTTTGGAACCAGTGGCAGTTTCTCCAAGGAGTGCTGCCTCAGTGTGTCAGCTCGTGTGTGCACGGTGTGCTATTGCAACCCCTCCTTGCCAAGGGTGGGAAAGAGATGGGGGCAGATGAATTAGATCAACAGAGCATCAGGTTTTATGGGTGTTCCTACCACTGAACAGTCCAGATCATCAGATCAGAACAGTGATAAATTGCAAAGAAAAGTCCTGTGTATTGCTATACACCCTTGTGGTGTTGGTTTTTTTTTTTTTTACTTTATTTCATATTGAATTTTTACAAACACAATAAAAAACCTTCCGGACATTAAATCTAAATTATTGCAGGAAAAAGCAATGCTCACTGAATTCTTTATGAAATGGTAACAAAGTGAAATTCTTCCCCCATCTAAGAAGTTCTTGGCACACCTCACAGAAAATTAGATCCTCAGCACGACACTTCATCCACCTCAGGTAACAAACCAATACAGCTGAGCGAATCATGAGTCCAATCCATTCCAAAGTTAGCCTTTTCTCAGTTAACACCATGACCACAAACCAATCCAGCCTCTCAGAATGAACAAGCAGAGGACAAACATTTCTTAATATCATCAGTTACTCCAAAGTCAGTTGCTGTGACTAATTCCTATTTGTGTTGAAAGCCAACCATGCCAAATCATATTTTGTTTCATTCTCAATTGTCTGCACTTTTAAACCAGGGAGCAATTGATTGCAACAAGCCAATTTTTGTAATTCTATATGTCTAACCAAAGGCTGCAACTGCAACTTGAAAATTCCTAGAGACACAAGCACTAAAAAATATAAATATTATGGGAATTTAATGAAAAATAAGATCCTACAAGCCTCCAGAAATTGACATTACTTATTGAAAATCACAGATAATTTTATATCTCAACTGACTGCAATAGATTGCAGCCATTTCTGGACATACTTGATGTAACAATATTGCACAGTAATGGTAAATCTTTACAAATGGACCAATTTTGAAGGGTGTAATCAGTAAGTCACACAAAGCAACAGCCAAATTACTTCTTCCTCAAGCACTCTGAGCAGAAAAGAAAGGTAAGAGACACATGTATGCATAGGAACCCTTCTGTGAAAATCACAATAACATATGACTACAATGGGTCTAGAATAGCTGTTGAACTCTTCTACTGTCAAAGGTTTTACCCTCTTTAACCTGTGTCTTCCTCACCTTCCTTTGCCATGAATCCCATCTGGCCTGGGACATGGAGAGTTCATCAGGTTATGCAGTAAAGAAACCCTCACTTTACCCCATCCAGAGACACTTCAAAGGATCTCTGCACATTCTGAGATTTATCCAATTTTATTTTTGTCTCTGTTTTGGTTGGTTTATAGGGTCAGGAGAGGAAGAGGCAAATGCAAGTCACAGCGAATAGTGTCCTAATTGCACAGAATACAGGCACATGCTGTTCCCCCCATAGTAGCTGCCCCCTTCAAAAAACAAGACAATTCAAATTAGTAATACAAAACACACAATCTTGGAATTTGAAAGCAATTTTTCAACTTCTACTAGAGGAAATACAACCACATGCCTTCAGGGCTGGAAATGAGAACCCCATTGACAATGTTACAATAGGAAAACCGAATGCCATGCATTTAAAGGACTATTTAGAAAGACATGAAGAATTTGGAAGTCTGGTGCCCCTAAGACTGCATGAGAAGAAGTGAGTTAATACTGACTGAAGAGGAAGTCGTCAGGTAGATTTAAACTTTTTAGAAGTTGATAAAAATTAGAAGCTTGGTAATGTGCATTTCTCTCCCTGATTTCACCTGGAAGTGGTTGTGTGAGAAGCACTACAAAAACCTTCCATTTTTATTTCATATCAAAAAAGACTGAAATCATATTTTGGAGAACGAGGAGACTTGGGTCAAGATGAAACTGCCATTGTAGTCCAGAAGAAGATTGTATTTTACAGGTGAGAAGCTTATTTGTACTGACCCTTTACAAAGTTTGATACAACACTGAAGCTCAAGCCAACCATGTTAAAATGTCTGAATTTTAAAGTAACTTCTTATCTCTCTGTTAATATTACATGTAGGACAGAAGTCACAGTCTAACTAAAATTTTATGCATGCAAAATACACAGGAGCTATGGAACCACCAAGCTGCTTTCAGTAATTCATCCTGGAAATCTTTCCTCTAGTTAGTGCTTTAGTGCAGAAAGCCAAATTGTAGCCATTGATGTAAAGGAAGAAGAGAGCAGTGAAAGGTGGTTTGCAATCAATGTGCATTTGGAAGCACGAGAAGCTTAAGGACTTAGAAGTGTTATTGGTCATAAAATTATTCAGCACTTTTAAACTATCCAGCTACAATATTAGTCTTGGTAACCTTCCTTGACAACGACTTTAACAGACTTACCAGACAGTGAATAAAAGCAGTATTTCCTTTTATTAGAACCACATTTATTCTATCTAATATCGTTAAGTTCACATATTATAAGTAAGAGCAAAGGAGGATTTGTTTTCATTATACATTTGTGATCTTGATGCAGATTTTTTTTTAATTCAATGCATTCTTTGTCCTAAATCCTTGCCATCCTGCCCAACTGTATGCCTCTTCAGAATAAACAAAACAATAATAAAATAAAAAATAAATTGCAAGAGGCACAGAAGTTGACACTTAGTCTCCTCCTAGGATACCTGCTGTCCTGGTACCCTTGCCTCCATCCTGAGATATAAAAGGCTCTTTGAATTACGCTATAAAATGAGCTGTATGCCTGAGTGGCGGAATAAAAAAGACTCACTCTTCACCGAACTGTTTACCAGTCTACGCTGAGGAGTAACCAAGGCTACTGGATGGAACTTCAAGAAAATCTTTTAATAGTTGATTTGACAAAGAAATTGAAGTTTCGGTCCAGCTCTCCAGAAATTCATGCCAGATTCAGAAACATTTTGGCTTTAGAAAAAGGAAAAAGAACACATGAGAAAACAAGACTTGTGTGATCGTACTATGCAAATGTTTGCGTCCCTCACTGCCACCATTTACTCCCCCTAATAACTTGGATACCCAGTAGGCAATGTTAGTTAAACCTGGCACAGCAACAGCAACTGGCCTCAAAAATTCCAACAAGTTCCATGAAAACAAACATCAAGCTAAAGGAGGGAGATCCTATTAGTGCACACACTGAGGGGACCTCTGACTCCACTGGTAGGTACCAACAGCTGCACATGAGCTTTGGTCACAACTCCCACTGTGTTCAACACCCAAGCACCAAAACCCAGAGCAATGAGTCCTGTGAGTTTTGCCACTTTCAGGGTGGAAATCAAAGCACAGAAAAAGCCAGTTCTTCCAACACCTTCACCACCCAATGGCTAAGCTCCACCTGGGGAACAATGGAGAGAATCCCAGCTCGTCACTGCCTGAAGTAGCCAGTAGTGCATGGTGAAGGAAAGGCATTTTAGTCATTGCTCTAACTTGAATCAGAAGGAAAATTCTTATCCCAACCCCATAAGAGATTAGCCAAAGAGAAGTGACTCAGAGGTGTCTTATTGCCACAGAATCTCCACGGAGTCCCAGCTCATGTGTTGCTCTTTGCTCAAGCCACTGTATCACCCAACAGCTGGTCCTGATCAGGTACTATCTGAACACCAAACCACAGCACATTTTCCAGCAAAGAAAATGAATATTTTATTCTCTTAATGCATAGAAGTACTTTTCTCTCTGTATCTTATAAGTAGTTCTGAATTTCAGTTACTTTTACATTTATTTTAAATTCTCTGCCTTCGGGTCATTTGATGAATTTTAAAGAGATTTTGGAGCAACTTTACAAAGTTATTTTTCTCTTTTAATGAAGCCACTCTTCTTTTTTATTGTACCTTCACTTGAACATTTTTATAATACAATAAAAAGACAAAAGAACCATGTATATAAGTGCTCTGCTTGTCTTACAGAACTATACTCTCACCTTTCTTAACCTGACTGCACTCCAGTGCCACAGAGCTGGATGCAGAAGAGCACAAAGCATTGGCTTAGGACAGGCTTGTTAGACACTGAGGACTGAGGGCCTGGCTGTACACAAAGACTCACCCTGGAAAAGGAACCAGGCAGCAAAAAATGCTTCCAGTTGCATTCAAAAGCAAATTTCCGAGAAAAACATAATTCAGAACTGGAAAAACGGTAAAAAGATCTTGGGGAAAAGGCAGAGTTCCTTCATTCTAACAGGGAGATTGTGGTTGCAACTTCCTCCCATCTCTTCCCCCTCAGAACAGTGAAAGGTTTTCCATGTGCCCAGGACTGAAGTGATGGGAATATGGAGCCACTGAAAAGCTCCAGAGATTAGCTATGGAAGAAGGAAAAAGTAGAAGATACAGCATTTTATTTACAACTTTTGCCAGCATTATTCCTTAAGGAGAAGGAGGAGTCTTTTTTGGAGTATGGGTGGAAGAGTAAGTGGAAGGCATTGTGAGTCAGATCAGATGAAGATCTTTATTGCCAAGCTTTCCATTGAGCTTTCTGAAGCCATGACATTGCAAACAGCATTCCTCTTGGGTCTCAGTTTCTCAGCTGTAAAAAGACATCTTGTTTCATGGAAACTGAAAGTTGGATCTTATTTAGTGTGGGTCCTTACAAATAAGCACCAAGGAGTGGGACATTCTGGACAGACAACAGTCTGGGAGAAACAGATATTATCATGTCTCAGTGCTGAGAATGTGTTATTTCTCAAGAATTATAACCACTAGAGCTTAAAACTCTCCCAAGTTTATTTCCAGTTAAGTATGAAAGTTTAACATTTGAAAGATTCTCATGGATGCAAAACAATCTGAAAAGTAACTTTTTTATGCAGAAAAGCTCTAATTCTGAGTTTATTTTTTTAACATGGGGGAGGGAAAAGGATGTGTTTGTCCATATCCAGAGGTTCCCTATGCTGCACTATAGTAGGAACAACCTAGGACATTTTTAGCTCCTTTCCCGTACTGTGGTAAGAATGGCCTAAAGTCCTCAGAATCCTCACAGAGCTGAAGCTCTCAGAGTATTCAGTGTGAAGTTGGGAATACGTAAGCCTTGGTTGCAAGGTCCTTGGAGCAATATCAGATCCCCAGAAGGTTTCCAATAACACAAGCAAGACAACTGGTATGCAGCATTCTGTCCAGAAACCTGCCATTTTGGTCCAAGTTTCTTGAAACCCAAATAGTTTCCATGAAACATTCAGTTGTGAGTAAATTTATGTTGTCTGATGAAATCCATTTAAGTAAGACAGGGCTTGCTATCCTTGCTATTGCAGCAGAAGGCTCAGATGAAAAGAGTGGGGGGCTCTGAAGTAACATATTTGCTCTGAGGGTTAGGAGAAGCCTCATGCTCTCCAGGTAGGAATACTTCTAGGTGTACCTTACATGAATCTGTCTGATTTGTCTCTCTGTCATCTCATGTTCTATCTTCAGGAGAAGATAGACTGGCCAAAGGAGCCAAATGCTATTTAGAAGAATCACCAGTGTTAGCACAGGCTTTGAAGGGAAGTTGTTTTGTGAAAGTCTCCATAAACCTAACTCCCTATCCAGCTTAGTAGCTACTAAAATGTGGCTCTCAAGCAAATAACCTAAAGTGAATGGAACAAATAACCAGAATTTAGAACTGAAAGGATTTAGTTTACTAATTGTGCACAAAACACTGACATTCCAAAAACCAAACACACAAAATTAAGTATCAGATCTCCTGAATAATACTGAAGGTTTCATTGCCTCAGCACATTTATAGGCTCTAAGATGTGTATTGTGTTTCAGACTTCGGCAGTATTTTCCAAGGCTCCTGGGAAATACACTTACCATGTCCTAATCCACACCCTGTTGATTGTTACTGCTGTTTTATATGGTACAGACTAAACAAACTGACAACAGATCAGATTTAACCAGAAACGTTGGTTTACAAACTCCAGCAAATCATCTTCTAAATGCAAAATCACAATGTCTAACATTAATCTATTAGTATCCTTAGCACATTAAACAAGAACAGTAGGAGCTGTTCTAATTTTTACAATCTTTTCCTTCTTTTTTTTTCAAACTATCAGCACACATTTCAGAAGATACAAACTCTTAGAAAGTGTAAATGAAGAGTAATTGAAACACAGAAGTAATTTGGCACTATGACATCACTTGATACCTGCATTCACATCACCAGTTGACAGAATCCTCTCAACTTCTAGACAATTAATCTATTACGTTATTAAAAAAATTTGTAATTTAAAAAAAATTTCCTTTTATATAAACTAACCTCCACATACAATCCCTGAAAAAGCCTTAATTATCTGTACAGCTTTCAGGGATAACACAAACCAGAAAGTCCTATCCCCTTTTTAGAATTCTGGTTTATTTTCTGTCGTGCCATAGCTCACACTCAGATATGTACCTTTGAATTTTCCTTTAAGGCAAAAACACCTCTTTAAGGCATGCTGCATGACCAAACACTCAGAAAAGCACACTGATTACTAGCAATCATTGTGTGCTATCATTTTCCCCACAAAAATAAGTAGGAGCAAAGGTTGTTTCTCATATTTGAAGCTGATAATATCTAATGAGCATCCTTAGCAACAGGCATCGATAACCACTCTTTTTACTAGAGAATAAAATTCTACATCAAGAGAGCCCAGGGAAAGCACATAATGTCTTTCTTCATGAACCAGTATATGATAGATAAAAAATAATTCTAAAAGGCATTTAGAAACTTTGCTTTCAGATGCAGCATTTTGCCTTGACAACCGAGTCTTCTGAAGGGAAATTTCTGGACTGAATATGGTTGAAATTAGCCAGCTGAAATGATTACGTGAAACCTACTTGTCCCTTAGGGGTCCAGATTCCATCAGTACCTGCTGTAGTCACTCTGGAATGACCTCATCATTAAAGATTAAACTCTCACTATGACAGCACATCCTCTCCTAGATTGAGTTTGGTTATTCCTTTGCAGTTGATACACTTTCTCATAGGCTGCATTAATACTCCTACATGGGACAATGCTGCTTGGCAATGGCATTCAAGAATGATCTATATGTACTGGGTTTTAACCCTGGGCTAACTACTTTCCAGCTAGAGCTTTGGCTCATAGCAGGACCACAGCAGCAGGACGACAGCAGCAATTCTTTCAGAAACTGGGTCTGTGGTTCTGCTGGACAATGCTTTAGTTTCAAGATCTACTTCGTCTTTCGCTGTTCAGAATGACATCTCAATTCTCTGACAGAGACTATATAACATTCATGGATATCAATTCCTTCAGTTCTCTTGATGGCAATCTCATACCTCCTTGTACTGGAGGCTTTCTTGGTGAAGAAAGCATTATCCAAATGTTCTGGCTGTGCCCTCTCACTATACAGTAGGTACAAAGGGGAAGTGACTTCTTGAACTTTTATTCTACCACACCAGTTGCCTGAGCTTGTCATTGCTGCACACTCTGCACTCAAGACTTTATCACAGAAGAGCCAGAGAGGAGCCAAAGGAGAGAGGAAGAAAAGGAGTGGGTTTGGGTTTTCTTTTTTCCATTAAAACATATCTTTTTAAAAGAGTTATAAATATCTGTAGTGACTGTTTTGCAAAATGAAGATGGGACTCATCTGTCTAGTACTGTTAAATCAGCATCAGGTTTAGGTATCTGCTCTACCAAAAGAAAACAGAACTGTATCCACTGTCAGGGCTGCAAGTGCTTCCACACAAAAAGAAGGCAATACGTTCCTCCTCAGGGAAGATTGCAGTTCTAAGGGTGGGACTACCCCATTCTAACATGAAATTGCTTTGCTGCCCAGTGAGAAATTGTTCCTCTTCCCTTTGTGTAGATGAAAGCTTTAAAGAAAACCCTAAAAATGGAAATCTAGACAAAACTCCATTGACTCTATGTCCTGAACTATAGCAATATCATTATAAAAACAAGAACTGGCTCTGATAGTACAAAATAGAAGGAAACTTCAGTACAAAGGAAACTAATATAAGATCTCTTTCTTAAAATGTATTCTCAGGAGTGTTTCAACAAGATACTACAGTGACCATCTCACACCGGTTAACAAAGCTTTAGAACAGCCAAAAGAAAAAAATATAATATTGAAAAAGGGAAGTGGGAGCAAAGGAAATATGGATCCTGGTTAGGACGGTCTGTTACATGTTTAGGAACAGCTAGTAAACAACAGTGGAGTAAAGTTACCTCTATAGAAAGATGCTGGTTCTGCCTGTTGCCAGCAGGATGATTGTGTACAAATCACCATAAACATGGCAACTTCACCCTGCAAAAAGTCAGGAGAGTAAGAACCCACACTGCCTCTTTGATACCCAACAGAAATGTCATCCTGTTCCTCTCAGGAAAGCAGCTTCCTTCATCTAAACAATATCATGTTTGATCTCTCTTCTGTATCTCCTGGGCCTTTCTGAATTGCCAGCTGTGAATCAGACTCCAGGCTGACTCTCAGGCTTAGGAGCCTCTCTATATCCAAAAGAGCTTGCTACTCTTTCTACGTTCTCAAACAGCTCATACGTCCTCTTACAAACCTTACTCTGTCCCAGAGTAATGATGTAATAATTACTTCTTGCTGGAAATCATGTGCAATTCACCTGTAAGTGTTAATGCACCAGCCCCTTGCTCCTGCCTTTCCCTCAGCACTGGCAGAGACAAGAGCTGCAGGGTGTCCTGCACAGCTTCTCATGACAACAACCTGGTCAGAAAAGAAGAAAGTAACCACGATGGGGACATGGACTAAGGATGTTTTCCTGGGCGGTGAGGGGACTGACTCACAATCCAACAAAAGTCAAAGTGTTCCTGGGGAAAAGAACTCCTTTGCTCTTATTACACCTGCAGGATTTCATAATTGCATCTTACTTTTTTACTACTGGAGAAGAAGCTCTGTGCCATCTTGGCCATAACACAAAATAGGGAGACTTAGAAGAGGTTGAAATCTCATTGTCAATAAGATCTGTGATCATTATATTCTGGCAGGAGGATTTTTATGTAGGCAAAATTATAGACTTTACTGTAGGATAGGACTTCTCACTTGCTTATATGGAATGAGATGACACCAGTCTCATCTTGAAGCAGATTTTGTGGTGTTCTATTGCCTGGAAAATTGTAAAAATTTACAATAAAAAAATACTACTGTATTGCTTATAGCAGATGTGGCTGTGTTGACACACTGTTTCAGGGTTTGTTTTCTTAACATTTTGATTATATTTTGCCAATATTTTATTTTGAAAGTAGAAATATTACTTAAATGAGTCCCGCAGTTTTCATTGCTTGTTGCTCTAAAAAGAGACTCATCAGATGGTTTGTTTTAAGGATTTTCATAGCCCTTTCTTGGCCTAAAATGAAAATTCATGTCAGGAAATCAGAATAGAGAGATATTTCTGCCACAGCTAAAACTGATGAGGTTTCTAGGTGTAACTCATTTGAGAAAAGCCCAGGTGCAGAAAACAGCACAGTGAGATTAAGACTGGACAGGTGCTACCACAAAAATAAAGGCTACACAGCACATCTCACCATGATTGAGGGCAGTTTCTGTTTTGATTCAGTAAGTTATTAATATGACTCATCCGTATGTTACCAAATATCACACCCAGCAAGTGAAAATTGAAACATATGCCTGTGAGATATAAAAGGGAGCTTTTACGAGAGGCCTTGGCAGGATGGGTGTGAGGGAGGGGTAAGAGCAGGAAGAAAAGAATAGAGCTTTTCTTGCTGTTTGTTACATCAGGTAAAATGAATGCATTGAAATTTTCCGGTAAAGGAAAATAGGCAACACCCAGACTTTTTTTTTTCTGCTGCCTTACCTTCTAACTCCTAACAAAGGACAAGGTGAGGATGGGAAGGCAGTGTGTGGACACATCATAGCACTGTGCAGAAAATAAGATGAGGTGTTTGTGATCCTTCCAATTTCTCATTCCTTCAGCCTTTCCCTAATCCCAGTGCTGCCTCGGGGCCCATGCAAGGGTGAAAAAGCGTGCATGGTATGAAAGGGGAGGCTTTTTGAGGCTGCTCCCTGAGCTTAGCCGTACACCTATTAGAGTTTCTTAACCATTTCACATAGGAAGAATTCACCAGGCTAGTGGGAAATTATGCAGGGAAATTACATTCTTCTCATATGTCTTTCTCCAGTTATTTTCGGGAAGAACACCACTAGATGGCACTTGGAACTGTAAGCACCCTGCGCGGAGCTGCAGCCGCTTACCTGTAAGGGCGTGCAGCGGGAGTGCAGCAAGGGCTGCTGCTCCTGGGCTCGCTGCCCCAGCTTGGACACCGCAGCAGAGAAGGCACAGCACATCACTCCTACCAACAGTCTCATGGATAGGAATAGTTCTTCATATCAGAACAAAGTTGAATGATCAGCGTTTTACTGCTCTTTAAACCACACTCTATACTGTATCAGCTGTCTGGCATAATGGCTCCACATGCTATTAAAGTGATGATAAAATAATCAGGGACTAATGTTCATATCCACATTATCAGCAACATCATTTTCAGTTTTTTCAAATTGGGGTAAAGGGGGGAACACTGAGCAAGTAATGGACCCTAACCTCACTCAGAGGGTGACAAAACCACAGAACAATTATATTTTGCATAAGGTTATAATTCCTAGAGGACAAAAAAATCTTCTGTGAAATTGCATGAAAATACATTTGAACAAGGGTCTCTCATGATTATGTCTACATATATGTTATTAAGTTAACTGAGAGCATTACAGCATACATAACAAGTTTGTGATCCGAGTTGTCAATGTACAATATTTTTACATCCAGTCATGTAACATTTGAGATACCATATACCACGTGCCTAAAAAAAATCCTGCCAACACACACAAAAGAATGCATTCATCATCCTAAATCCAATCTATAAAACATATGCTACGTGTACCTCCCCCTCCCCTTCTCTCTGTGTGAGAAACTGGCACAATTGCTGTCTCTAAGCAGAAAAATCTTCATGTGAACATGCAGTTCTGCAGCCAGTTCCACACTGGTGAAGATCCATTAATTTCAGTTGTACTCATTCATTCCCAGAACCAGTGCATAGCTCTGAGAGGGGCTGCTTTAATGCTGCATAGTACCTTGAGTTAGTCAGGCTGGGACTCAGAGAACCCTCTCTCAGCCTAACCTCTCAAGGCTGCACCTGGAATGCACTGGGAGCACTGAGCACAACCTAGAAGCAAAGAAGCAAAGAAACCAAGCACTGGGTTTGGCTGAGATAAGCAAAAACATCCAAGCTCAAAAAAAACCAAAAAAAAAAAACCAACAAAAAACCATTTGATCTTTTTGGCTCTATTTGCCCATTAAAGAGCCAGTCTCTGTGTGAAAGGAACACTTATTCATATCCTAAGAAGAGCTCAGGAACTTCTGTGTACCTCTGTACCTCAGTGTTCACTGCCTGTTCAACATCCAGGTGACTTGCCAGGTGCCAGTGGGCCAAAGACCTCCAGCACTTAACACATATTTCTATTCCTTATTCTCACATGCACTGTCTAGAGAAATCTTTAATTTACTAAGAATTTGTGATATACTAGTCATCTTCTCCCATTGTCCCAGAGCCAACAGGACAAAGGACCCTCTGGACCAATGATGATTACTCTAAGGAAAACTGGGCTTCCTGAATAAAAGATGCTTGGAAGCTCCCTCCAGCCTGGCTTCAAGTCCATTAATACACACTGCACTCAAGTTCCTTCCTCCAACTGTTTCCTGAGGAAAGATGAAGGACTAGAAATTCACATATTGTCACTTCCCCATCTCAAATCAGTTCAGCAAGATGGTCATTAAAAAACTTCTCATGTAGGTCACAAACAATGAAGGAGATGGTGGTTTTCTGTGGCTTAGAGGAAATCTGATGTAGAAGCTGTGTCCTCTATAAAGACCGTTTATTAAGTAGAAGTATTTCTTAGGTGTGAGGTCAAATTATTCAGTTCACTCGTCACACACACTGAAAATCCCAGGAGGTAATTTTTTAATCATTCCATGCTACTCAGAAGCAAAGTCAGACACCCAAAAATTAGGAAACCAGATGTATTTTGAGCAACTGTGAAAAGTTCCTTTGGAATTTAATCACAGACTCAGAGTAATGAAAAGAAGTCGTTTCCCATATGCTGCTATTCAGAATTCTCTGAAGCATCAGCCAAGATGTTACACCCATGTCACAGGTCTGATCATTTGCAACAGCAAGCAATTCCTGAGCAGGCAAGGATGCAGTTGGGAAATGCTGACGATGCCTCTGAGGGGAGACTGATGCAAGACAGTCATTCTAAAGGTTACCAGAGATCTACAAAACAATATATCAGAAGCCATTCCACAGGGATATAAAGGTATGGTCCAGTCTGGTAGGCCAGTGGACACAAATCCTTGAGAAGCCACACAGTGGAGTGAAAAACTTTTGGGAAAAAAAATATTTTTTTCTGACTGCTAAAATATTTTCTTTCAATATCTGACTTTTCCTTCCTGCTTTGAGAGGAAAAGACAGAACCATTCACTGAGCATTACCAGTATTCCCAAAATTTAATTGAACTTTTTGGCAAATTAACTTTTCTACAGAGGAGAAAAAGAATAATCCAGCTCCACATCTCACTGCAGCAACCTAACTCGCCCACAGCAGTCCTGAGAATAATTGACCAGCTCTGATCTGAGAAAAAATTCTGTTGCACCCTTGAAGTGTAAGTCTCTCTAAAGCTGACCTGAATCTTTTTTTTTCCAGTATTCATCTTCTGATTCTAATTAATAGGAATATTAAACCTCAAATTTTCTAAGATGCATTAGTGGCTTTCTGAGTGCAATTGATACAGACATAAATCTACCACTCATGTACAATGTACTAGTTATTTGCCATTCTAAAGATCCATCATAAAACACAATAAAATCAACAAACACACTCTAGCTGCTGCCTGTAAATCTGGCCAGTAGAAGTATTTGGACAGCTCTTCCATAGGTCCTGGCTGACTTCCCACAAATGACCTGATTAATCCAGTGCTCATTCAGAATTCCCCAAACCCAGAGTGCAGCAAACCAGAACCCAGATAATGTCTGTCCCCAAAGGTGTTTGGGGAGCTTTCTAGATGCCAAGTAGGCAGTGAGATGTAAGTCCTCCAGCTGTGGATTGCAGCAAAAACAGATCCAAGCTAGCTTAATGAAATAGCTGTCCTCACAGTTTCAGCTTTGCAGGACTTTGAAAAAATTCAGAAACCTTAGAGTCTGCTGCCTTCAGACAGTTCCCTTGGATTGTGAACATTCTAAAAAGTACACCTCCTCCTGACTTGTCATTAGCTGCAGTCTCATGGCTATTTGTAGCATCATGGTGGAAAGGTGTACACAGCCACGTTTTTTCCTTATGCAGACAGCTAATCCACAAGGAGTGGCAGATAGATGATTGTCTCCTTTCTCAGTTCTGAGATTTATGCTCATAGTTTACAAGGAATACAACAACCTGAAACATAACTTTCTTTTATCTTTGGAGATGGTCCCTAGCCCAAAGACACTCAAAACAATCCTGTAAAGGAAAATGTTTGTTGAAATTTTGCTTTGTCAAATGGTTGCATCTGTTTCCAATTCCATTTGATAAAATGCAGTACATCCACAGAATTTCATTGTAACTTAACTCCAGAGTTCCTCAGCACTAAAGGAAGCACAAAATCCATCCATGTCCAGCTTGCTACACACTATGAATTCTTATGAGCGGGAAGAGAGAATTCTTGTACAACAGCTACACTATTGGAAAACTGAGTGTATGAAAAAATGAACACCTCCTGTACGCAGACCAGTCTCCAGACAGACCAATGATTACGCAGTAGCTGAAAATAAACACATCTGATTTCAGCCTCAAAGGTTTCCCCATATGTTACTGGATTTCTACCTTCTTCTTTCTGTACCTTCATAAACTGAATTCCAGAAAAGACATGTATACTAGAAATGGATCCCTCATTTTTAATCCTGAAAGACTTGCGAGTTTATCAAGAGCAGGAAATTTTTTGAAGGAAAGACCTCCTCTTTTCAGAGAAGGAGGATTTTGGACATTTTTTACATGTTTATGTTACAGAAGTTGGGCAGCCTCTGGCTTCCTGCTCATAGTAAGAACAGCTAGAATGAAATCAGTAGGAGCCTGAAAGCCCAGTTTCAGTACCCAACAAACCTCCTTGCTTCAATTAACATTAGTACATGGATACACAGATAGGAGCAAAAATTTTGTAACTCTCTAAAGAGATGGGAAACACTGCACAAATATTGATTTCCCCTTTCCTCCCCATGCCTTAGGTCATTAAATATTAACACTGCCAATACAGTAATAGTCTATGCTTTCACATCAAGCAGCGACTTAAATAATTAATTGGAGAGAACAGAAGACAACTCCAGAATGGATAGGCAAAGGGTTTCCCTGTATGTCAGGGACTGTTTGGACCGTCTGGAGCTTAATGGTGGTGATGACAGGGTTGAGTGTTTATGGATAAGAATCAGGGGGAAGACCAACAAGGCAGATATCCTGGTGGGAGTCTGATACAGACCACCCAACCAGGGTGAAGAAGTGATAAAACATTCTATGAGCAGTTGGGAGAAGTCTCACAGTCTCTGGCCCTTGTGCTTGTGGGGGACTTCAACTCCCCAGATGTCTGCTGGAAGTACAATACAGCAGAGAGGGAACAGTTTAGAAGATTCCTGGACTGTGTGGAAGAGAACTTCCTGACCCTTCAGGTGGTGGAGCCAACCAGGGAAGGCTCCTTCTGGACCTGTGTTTGTGAACAGGGAAGGACTCGGGGGTGATGTGATGGTTGGAGTTTGTCTTGGGCACAGCGATCACAAAATACTTTATCTTCCTACTTCTGTAAAAGGCAATAAAAATATTTCTGTGAATACAGTAGCAACAAAAGGAGGGCTGAGAATCTCACTGGATGTGAGGGGATGCTATACCACTCAGACATGCAAACAGTATGGGGCTGGAGAGGATCCACCCCAGGGTACCGAAGCACTGGCAGAAGTGCTCCCTGAGTCACTTTCCATCATTTACCAGCAGTCCTGGTTAACTGGGGAGGTCACAACTGACTGGAAGTTAGCAAATGTGACACCCACCTACAAGAACAGCCAGAAGGAGGATCTGGGGAACCTACAGGAGGATTGTTAGTCTGACCTTGGTGCTGGCATATGACATGGAGATCATCTTTAGTGCCACAACATGGCATGTAGAGGACAACCAGGGAAGCAGGCCCAGTCGTCACGGGTTTAGGAAAGGCAGGTCCTGCTTGACTGATCTGGTCAAGTACACCCTCAGTGAGTTTGCAGATGACACGAAGTTGGGTGGGGGTGTTGATCTGCTGGAGGGCAGGAAGGCTTTACAGAAGGACCTGGATGGGCTGGATTGATGGGCTCAGGCCAGTTGTATGAAGTTCAACAAGTCAAAGTCTAAGGGATCCTGCTCTTGGGTCACAACGCCCTCCTGCAGCGCTACAGGCTGAAGGAAGAATGGCTGGAAAGCTGCCCAGTGGAGAAGGACCTGGGAGTGCTGGTTGACAGTGGATCAACACAAGACAGCAGTGTGGCCAAGTGGCCAGTGGTGTCCTGGCTTGTATCAGAACTAATGACCAGCTTGTATCAGGACCCGCAGTGACTGTCCCCCTGTGCTTGGCACTGGTGAGGCCACACCTCGAATCCTGTGTTCACTTTCGGACCCCTCACTACTAGAAAGTAATTGAGGGGCTGGAGATTGTCCAGAGAAGGGCAACCGAGCTAGGAAAGGTCTGGAGAACAAGTCTGATGAGGAAAGGTGAGGGAGCTGGCAGGGGGTGGGGTGGGGCTCAGTCTGGAGAAAAGGAGGCTCAGGAAAGAACTTTTTGATTTCTACAACTGCCTGAAAGGAGGCTGTAGCCAGATGGGGGTCAGTCTCTTCTCCCAGGACAGGACAAGAGGAAGCTGCCTCATGATGCACCAGGGGAAGTTTAGATTGAATATCTGGGAAAATGTCTTCATGGAAAGGGTTGTCAAGCATTGGCACAGGTTGCCCAGGGAAGTGATGGAGTCACCATCCCTGGAGGTATTTAAAAGATGGGCAGGTGTAGCACTTAGGGACTGGGTAGCACTTGGGTTAGTGGTGGGCTTGGCAATGCTGGGTTAACAGTTGGACTCGATGATCTTAGAGGTCTTTTCCAACCTAAACAATTCTATGATTCTATAAACATCTAATGTGGTCAGTGCTTGAGTGAGTAGGGCAGATGGTGGAAATCAGCATGACTGCATGGAAGCCATAAAGAAGCATTACTGGATCCAGAATCAGCCCCACAGTCAAGAATAAGCTTTGCTGATTCTCTGCTCCCCTTTCCAGTTGGTTCCCCATAGTAGATCTCTGTTCATTGCAGACAAGCTGCAGGGCAACAGGAGCAGGGAATATATTTGAGGCCAGAACATATGCTACCAAGGGAGGGAAGAAAGAACTAGATTCCCAAGAAGTCCTCTGGCTTAAGAGAAGTTAGGCAACTAAGGATCAAGGAACATAACTACATGAGGAACTTTCAGTGGAGATTTAGTAATACCACACTGACTTCCTGTGACAAGTTAGAAACTCCTGTGAAACCACATCTTGACAAACCTTTGACTGAACAGGCAGGTTTACATTTTGTTATTTGGGGGAGAGTGCAGGGACCCTTAAACATCTTGGAAGACTGCAGCCAAGATATTACCCTATTTCAATTTTCCCATGGTTAAGTACAGATGTTTTTTTAAATATGTGAGCATTAACACTGTCTTTCTAATTATGCAGGCCTAGACTATTACATCATGTTTAAGGGGTCATAAATTTAGTGTAATATATCTCAGCTAAAACACTTTAAACAAAGTGTGTTCAATGCTACTTAAAAATTACTTTTAAATTCCACATTTGCAGGGCACCTATATTTCCACGATAGTTTTAGAACATCAAATTCTTTCTTCTATGAAAAAGCCACATTGGGGGTTTGTCATGCCTAAAGAATATTCTGAAGAAGGTTTGAACATTCAAGGGTGAATGTTCAAAACAGTATTAGAAAATAATGTGAGATTAATTAAAATCTGTTTTCTTCTGCCATGAAATCAATTGTGCCTGTATCCAAGCTGCTGGAGAAATCTCGGTTGCAAGCCTTAAATTGCAGATCAGCAGCTAGCTCTGCATGGTAAGGCAAGTAAACATCCACATTCCCTTACACCTTGGCTTTCCTGGCCTGTATGTGCAAGCTGACTAAAACACAGAAGAGCATAAACTGCTGTAGTGTCTCCAAAAAAAAAAAGGAGATGAGCTCAGGGATTAAATCCTACAGCTAGGAACCTAATTTATGAAGGAAAACTATGTAGCAGAAAACTGAAATGAGATACTGGCTTAAAGTGTTCTGGAGAAAGTCGACTGTGAAAAGACTTGTTGATCATATCTGAGCTACCAACACATCTCTAAGCTAATAAAGAAGGAAGGAAAATAATTTTTCAAAGACGCTTTGTTACTGTAAACCTTTTTATGAGGTTTAAGAGAGCCCTGAAAAACCTTTAAGGTTTGCTTGGTTTGTTCTGAATGAGCAGCAAAAAGAATTAGAGTCCTCAAGTGATTAATTACTCAACTCCATATGATTTTTTTTGTTACTCCCTTATAACAATACCCCATATTGCATTTGTACAGGCGTATTGTATCCTTATATTTAACTTGTGACAGGAATTATTTTCTCATGAAAATAACACCTTGACAATCCTTAAGACACCAGCAGTACATCTTCTGACCCTATGACTAGATTGATGGATGAAAGAATATTATTTAGTGATTCATTCTTCTGCATTTACAGGCTAGTTTATAGATGCTTCTACAGCAGTATTGGAAATTTATTTTGACACTGACTGAGTACCAAACACAAAGACAGCAAATAAGCCAGTGTCTGAATGAATTAAATCCATGAGTTCGTACAGGTTTTGCAGCATAAGCTGAAATCGAATTGTGAATTTGTTGTTGTGTTGGATATTTACTGCACCTTTTCCATTAGCTGTCTTTCTAACATGTCTTGAATCTGCTCCAGGAAGATCTAGGCTGGACATTCCCTTCCAAGCACTGAAGAAATATTCCTGCAGTACCAAGGGTTGATGGATGGAGGGAATTATTTTCTAAGGCTTACTTCAATTCTAATTGATCACAGGTATATAGGAGAAGTTAAAGGAGACAGCAGGTCACTCAGTGGAGCTTTCAGGAGCACTTCAGGTGAGGAGGACAGCTCTCCCAGGCACCTACTTCTTTGCCATCCACACAGGAGTATCTCAAACCAGCACTGAAGGTGAGAACAAAGCGATGGTGAGGACTTGACGAACACACAGTGTGTATTGTAGCAAAGTTACTGCAAAGTTCTAATTTGATTCTGTGGGCTAAGGGCTGCTAGCAGTCCTGTCAGCACTATCTTATCCATGTTTCCGCTCTGCAGAACGAAGCATGCAGCTTCCTTCCACACCCTCTTTGCTTTCAGTGGCCCGAGTTTGACTTCATAATTACTTCATGAGACTAAACTTATTCCACAGCAACAAGATACAGTTTCCTGTAGAGTTTCCCAGAGGAAAACTTGAGGGTGTGTTTGCCTACAGTTATATAAATAGCCTGACCTATTTCAAATACCATTTTTCAGTTCTTCCAGGCACAAGTGCTCACACCTTCACTTGGGGAGTTTCATCACAACATCCTCTCTCTGCTCTCAGGATTTTTTTTTTTTTTTAAATGCCAAACAACAGCTTCCATAATAAGGCCTTTATCCTCCATGCTGGGAATGGCAAAACCCAACAAAATGTCACTGATCCGGGAAACAATAGGCTGTCCTGGCAAAGTTAAGATATTTTGCTTATTCTGTCTTCTGAGAGATACTGATCCATAGGCAATCTTCTGAGTTTAAGTCAAAATGGAAACAATAATTTTATGCTGGAGGCTGCTCAGGCACACAGAACTCCAATATGTAAGGTTTTACATACCTTTCAGCAAAATTGGGGCTGTAAATGTAGATTCTACCACTTAGGAATATCACCTGTGTTTGTGGTATTCCTCAAAGGATTACTGACTCTTACATTAATTAAAAATAGAAATAGGGATGTCCTTTCCTGACATGCATTTTTTTTTTCTGCTAAATAAGGTTAAACTTGAGGTTTGCCCAAAGTAATTAATTCTCCTCAAGAATTCATCATAAAAACACTGCCAATAATTATTACTTTTCCCAGTACCAATAACAGTGCCCAATTCACTGTTTCCTACACAATAGTAATAAACCACTTGGAAAAATATTCTTTGAGAGTATTTGAATGATGCCTGCACTTATTTCATAGCACATATGCAAATGTCTTCAGACACCTCAGAATCCTCTTGTTCAGTACAGTTTACTTCAATAGTGTGAAGAGTAAAAACCAGAAGGCTTGACTAGGAGTAGATCCCAGTTTTGTGTCTTCTTTTGGATGCCATAACTAAGTAATTGTTCCAAGGCTCTAATTATTGCATCAGCTTCTCAAGGGTGATTATTTTTTCACATAGCAGAATGTTGGCATTGTTTAAAGGAAGACATAACCCATAATTCAAGAATGTGCTTTTAAACAAGACTGGTTTTGCTTAAGAACTACTCCAAAATAAGCACTGAGTACACTCAAAAGAACAGAAGGAAGCAAGAAAATATTCTAACTTTATGATGGATGTGGCACCATATTTTGGACTAAATATACAGGGCATGTTCAACTGCAAAAGTCACAGCCTCTAAACAAGTTATCACATGTCAGCAGAGCTGCAGTAACTGGCCTGATAGACTTCCCAGTCTGGAACAATTGTCCAGGTAAACACCGAGGCTCAGCTTACACTGACCTGAAGGCAGCCCCACATTCCAACAACACACTAATTTACTCTGTGGAGGAGGATGAATAAATCTAAACATAGTTTTGTGCTATTTTTACTAGATGGTTTTTGACATCTAAACGAGACTGAGAATGCTCTGTTTATGTTAACAGTACAGTGAACTGAAATATGACCAGCTCTTAACTGCCCTGATGGATCATGTGGAGAGCTGACATGCCTCACATGAGCCAGTGATTTATTCCTGTAAGTAAACAAGGCACATTAGAGCAGGACACAGTAACAATGAGCACTTGAAAACACAAGACCTTTGGATCTAGCCCAAGGGCCAGGAATGATTTTCATTTAGCAAAGCTCTCTTGTAGGAAAGTGGAGCATACACACCGGAAGCAATTACAAAAGTCTTCCCTATTTGGGGGAAAATTCCATTTTTGGAAGGGTAACTCCATCCATTCTGAAGCATTTATAAATTATTGCTAAGAATGAAAACCACAGTGCCCTCCAATGTAAAAAAAGCACCAAAGCTGATGGTGAGAGGGAACATCATACCTTTGACATCTGATTAGGGATGTGCTGTGCAAAATACACATCTTTGCATTAATATTTTCTCATTCCCAGTCTTTTTGAGCCTGTTAAATCTCTTTCCTCTGCTCACACATATCTGACCTCTCTGTAGAGATATTCCTTCCCCTGGAAAGTAATCATTTTGTTTGCAGGGGAGGTAGAGAGAATACAAAGCAGAACAGAAATTTCTTTGCACAGAAAGTGACAATTTCCTACAGTCACTCAAAATAAATATTTAAAAAAAAAAAAAGATTGAAGATCTATAAGATTTTCTGAAACCAGGAACAGTCAGGGAGGAGGGAGTGACTTTCAAGGTGAAACTTTTATACTATGTTTTTTATTTATTGGTGTGTACATATCTGCCATTTCTTTGTATTTTTCCCAAAAGGAATGGCTTTCCCTATAGCCTCCTATGCTTGTGCTAAAAAATAATAGTACATGGCAGTTAGAAGAATGGACTTCCAGCTCTGCTGCATGTACAACACTGCATGCAATACTAATATATGCAAACAGCTGGGGTTACCCTGACCACGTAGTTTTTAATACCCTTTTCCATATTTACAATTTTTGCTTTTTCCATTCAAAGCACTACACTTTCTACAAATGCATTTCTTTCACAGACAATAGTGAAGATTCTTCAGCAGTAGAGACAGTAGGAGTTTTTAGGAAAAATCTCGTTACCTTGAAAAATAACTTTTTTCCAATTACTTTGGATAATTAAATACAGCTATCAGCCAAGGACATTCTTCAAAACAGCAGTGTTTTCATTATTTTAGACATGCAGTTACCACTGTATTACAATCTGCTCTGCATTAGCATTGGAGCAGAAAGGATTCCTAGAATTTGACTCTTAAAGCGGAATCTCACACTATGATTAAATTATTATTGCTTCTCCAATAAGGACTGGAAAAAAAGAGCTTCTTTTAACCTGAGGGGCGGGAAGGACATTAAAGTTTCACTGACCAAAGTCTGAACACTTCTCCAGCCAGGCATCCTATTTAGGGATGTTTGCTCATTACCTCAGACACACAGGCTGCATTCCCTGGTGTCATGTGCCCAATTCCAGAACCCATTAGAAAGTCACGAGGTGAAAGGCGCGTGAGTGTGACTGAATAACCCACCCCCGAGCTCGTAGGACACCGTCATGTCCCTGCAGCCCTGTCTTCACAACATCACCAGTGCAGCCTCTCCTGCCTCAGTTCAGAAACCTGGGAACAAGATTGTGTTGGTCACCAAGTTTTACCAGGCAAAGCATTCACGGGGGTTGGGTCAGAGAAGGACTGAGCCAGTTTTCCTTGCAGCTGTTTGGGATACACAGCTTTGCTCAGCTCTGCCAGGCTTATCAAACAGCGTGTATACAAGGATGCACTTCCAGGGCATCCCTAAAGCAGCCATTGTTACAGGCAAGGACACAGGAAACTGCAGACAGGCACAGGAGCCAAGGTCGCAGCCTCTGTCAAGGCAGGTAATTTCAAATGTTTTGGCCAGCAAAGGCCTGGCTTTTCCATCCTTCCTGCTGCAGCAGAACGACGTAGCAGTGCTGCATAGCTCCCCTGATATTCTGCAGCAGATTTCCCCCAGCACCTTTGGGCACTCATTTCGCTAGAAGTAATAAAGAGCGAAGAGTAGTATGGACTACAAAAAAACAAGAAGGAAAGTGTTATCTGTGGTGGAACACAGCAGTTTGAGTGGAATAACACGATTTCCTTTCTTCTTATGTCTAAGTGTTCTCAAAAATAAACTCCCTTATCTTTTCTCAAAGTGATCATGAGTATTTTGCTCTGTCCAAGTATATTTCTTACTAGCTAAGCTTGCATTTCAAGATCAGGAAGTTCTTTATCTAAAATGAAATTTTGTAACTAAAAACCACAGGAAAAAATGCATAAAACTGTCTTGGTGCTCAAGCAGTGAATGTTTTCCTGCTTTTCAGGTAAGTTATACTTTATAAACTTTATAAAATTAAAAAAAAAATTAAAAAAAAGAAAGATTTTGTTCTCTTAGAATTTTATGTAATTTAATGTACTTAAATGTACTTTATCTAATTTATGTACTTAAACCCCAGGCCAGTATTTTCAGCAGCTATAATGAAAAAAAACCAAAAACAAAAACAAACAAATGAACCAAACCCCCCAGAATGAAACCAACCAACCAAACAAAAAACCAAACACAAAACCCCCTCAGATCCAAACAAAGCTAATCCCTTGAGGTTTTATCATTGTTCATTTGTGTTGTAAATGCTTCCAAAACTTTTCCAACCCTAAAGCAAAATAAGCAAATAGGTGAAGTGAGACATTCTAAAGTTAATATCTCAGTTTATATTGTTGTTAATGAGATGGCACTGACTAGGTCAATATTTGGTTTGTTCAGAAATACTGCAGCTACTTACATTTCTGCTGGACATGCCACAGGGAATCTTTAGAAATGTGCCTGATTTTCTTTCTTATTTCTAACAAACAGGGGACAGAAATGGAGGGGAGGAGCCCTCTGTTTACAAATCCATTTGCATTAGAAGTTGAAAGTTTGATGATTCATAAACAGCTCTAATAAAGTTCTCCCAACTCAAGATTGAGCTACATTAAAAAAAAAAAAAAGACTTCTTGTTTGACTCTCTCTGAATTACTGCTCTTAGAACAAGGCCACCTGGGGATAATGAACAGCTGATTTAATTTTTAATCAGCATTTAAAAGCCTTTTAAGTGGAGCTCATTTTCATTAGTTTAAATAAAGAACACCTCGAAAAGTGAAAGGTCATTAAACCTCTGGAAGTACATTCATGCCAAACATCAGCTAAACATAGGTCCTTTTAACAGGGTGTCGAGGGATTTATTAAATATAATGTGAACAATTGCTCATTTCTGTAGTCAAACAGGGCCTCATAAAGGGATCTATTGTCTCATCAATGCCTTACACAGGAAATTGCTCTATTTTGAACCCGCCTGTGCAGTCTGAAAGCATCTTTGTAAAGACCCTACTGCACAAGGTATTCAGAGCTCAGTTTCAGTGAGATCTAGGGAGACTGTGCGCACAGGATTAGGTGCACTGAGTAGCACGGTTTGTAATCCGGACCCAGCTGCTTGGTAAGAAGGAATATTTTGCATCTCAGTGCTTTGATATGAGACTTGACCATTTTCTAATCTGCAGGCAAGGACAGCACTTGTAAGACATTTGTACACACTTAGTTGTGCATCTCTTTTCAGCTTGCCTGCTCATGCCAGGCTACAGGGCTGGCCTTCCAAAGTACACCTGTTTTCCTTGCCTACAGAGCAGACTTCTGTCATAAGTCTAACTTGAATACCCTTCAAGTTTTTAGTAAACCATTGTCAAGCATAAATAAAAATAGATATAATCAAGGATTGGAAAGTCCATTTAGCGAATGAGGCTACCCTGAAAAGCGTGAGGCTCAATTCCATCATTTCATTCCCAGTTTTCTTCCATTCTCAGAGCAGTCAGGGGGTTTATTATTTTTTTATGAGCCTGTAAACATATAATAGAACATTACTTATAACTTCAAGCTGGGAACTTCAGCTCCTGTGATGCTCATTTTTCACAAACAATCAGGAAAATTAATGAGATTCAAGACACACTTAGAATTTTTCAGGATATCAAACTTCACAGCCAGAAAAAGCTACCAGATTCATGCTAGCTGCTTCTGTTAGGGGAATTCATGCTGAGCATAAGAGGATACAGACAGTAAAAAGTCACTACCACATGTCTTACCAGCCCTAAGGTCTAGGTGAGGAATACCAAAGGATAGCCACAGGCCTTGGTAGAACAAAACTCAACTAATATATATATATATATATATATGGAGAGAGACAGAGAGGTTGGGCTCTACAAAGACTTTCCAAAACCCCCAAATTTTGTACCAACTCAGAATCAAGAAAAATATTCCTATCCCACTCACTAACTGCAAGAAAAATAGTTTCAAACTCATAAGCTTCCCCTTCAGAAAAGATTTAAAATAGCGCTTCACCTCCTGAAGAGGTTGAGATTCATCTGAATGTACTGGGTTTTAATGTCTCTGGCAAGTCATCAGCTCAAGTGTTCGTTCTTATCTCAGCAATTCTTTTGTTGATGTGTAACATGGACTAGGAATCCCACAGGGAGATGGCAAATGTCCTAGAGTAAGCTCACTTCAGAGTAAACTCGGGGCATTCAGTATCCCTCAGTGTTAGGCTGCACTCATCCATTACACATTTGACTCCTTTTGAACTCAACAGTCTTGTGGTTTGTATCAAAAAGCTGAATCTGACACCTACATTGATAAATTCTATCCAAATCAGTCAGAATTCCAGGTTTTGGATGATGCACTGTGCAGTGCATGTATGTGTGAAATAGATCTAGCAATCTGACTGAATTTCTACATGATATGATTGGAACAACCTCTGTGCCCAGGTTTTCCTGCCAGAAATATTAACTTCACTTTTCCACCCCTGCCTGTTAGATGGCTTCAATGTCTCTTTACGCAGAAGACAGATCTAATGAAAATTAATTTCCCATAAACACTAAGGATTTGAGGTTGTGGATTTGCACAATGAAATCACTCATTATAACTCAGGTTTTCCTCTTAAAGCAGATTTACAGTGTTCCTTCCTTAGGATTAGATAAGCCTAGTGAGGGCTGACATATGTTTTTAAGTAAAGGGAAAACTCACAGCCCCACATGCCTGTATGTGTGCCCCAAGCACACTCCTAGACTGATGCTTTGACAGATGTTAGAAAAGCTACTAATTCTCCTGAAAAGATCAAGCCATCCCCAAGTGCTATTATTGATACAAAAATTATGGGGTTTATAATGCAGAAATAGTAAAAACTCCATATTTACACTCTCTTAGGTAGCAGTGTCTTTCATTTGAATCAATACCTAGGCTAAAACATGGAGAACTAGGAAAGAAGTGGCAGTTTCACTGTTTAATACTGTCAGTGCTGTTCTAAAAGTTAGATATTCTAATGCTCTGGTTCCTTATGTGTTGGTTTTTTCTGGTTTTGGAATAACATGCTATATATTTCCATCCAACAAATCACAGTACAATTATTAAGTATATCCTACTTAGCAATTAACACAGAATTTCAATCTTTTCCAGGATTTACTCAGGAACTACCATGGCAGAAAGATAATATACAGTTGACTGCTTCCAAATAGAGGAAAAAAACCCCTTCCAGAAGTAAAGAACTTCTGTTTGAAATTAAAACAAGGGCTAGGTTTCCAAGGGCATGTGATCATTAATTTATAAAGGCCTTGGTTTGCTTATCAGGTGACATTAATGGAATCACTGACCTGTATCAAAAGTTGTGGAAAGAACAAACTCACGTTCTTTGAAACAAACAGGTTGGTACCACACTTTGGCCACAGACTACTCTAGCTTGTTTTCACCTGTAAACTGTCCACACACAAAATCCTTGGGGATATCTCCAGGAATCTTTGGCTATTAATGCTGTTTCAGTTACTGCAAATCTGGATTAAAAAAACCCACAAGCCCATAATAAAAAAAAAACAAACAACAAAACAAACAAAACCCCCAACCAAATGAAAGCCCCTCAAAAAACCCAAAACCTAAAAACCCCCTTGATAATACAAATAACAAAAACTGTCCATTCAAAATACAATCTGTAAGATCTGAGATGACTCCAGTGCCGCAGTCGCTGCCCACGTGCTAACACAGCCAGACCCTACTTAGACTAGTTCCATCAATAATAGCTATTCTGTCAGCATGGAACGAAGGCAATGATCTTTACAGGAGACACTGTTTTACTAGCTAGATTAATTTTAAACTTATTGTAATAAGCATAACAGAGAAATCTTCTGTTAAAATGTGTCAGCTTGAAATTTATGAACTGGAAAAATTCTATCCAACATTGTTGATTCTTTGTCTAAATTATTTCCCTTTAAATAACACCTTTGTTTCTGTTTACTCTTGAATGGACACACTAGTCAACTGGAAAACCAAATAAATGCTACTTCAAAGTCTGCAGGCTTAATTTGTTAGAACTGACGGAACTGACTTTTGATATGATCACAGTTTCTGTTTTTACACATTCAGAACAGTTTGAGAAACTGGAACCATGAAATTCACTCTAATTTATTAAGTTTTGTGTAGTTTCCAATGTATTCATGAGAGGATATACAAGCTTTCAAAAGCCATCCTTCACCAATGGACTTTTGGATAAAGAGTCCAATCAAATTCTGTTTTTTAACTTGTTCATCCCTGTGAAGAGTCAAATGGAAAGTATTACAGGAAATATGAATCATTTTGAATAGTAACATTATCAAGATAAACCTGTTTAATGCCCATTGGGTCCATTTATTTCATAGGCCTTCAAGCAAATCCAAACCCTTACCAGCTCTTGAACTGGCAAATTTTTTTCACTAGCTTTTTGGATACAAGATAAGGGTGGCATATAGAAATCTCACTGCAAATAATTTCAAACTGTGTAATTCCTAATGTTCATTTATAAATATCAGTTCTATACTTCAAAAAGTTTTTATTCTTAGTGTTCTATTAGTATTCTATTCTATTAGTATATTATCTGTATTACAGAGTTGTTAAAGATTAACACTGAAACTGTCTTGGAAAACAAGTCTGACTTCATAAATGTTGTGTAAGGATAGTTAATCCTAAAATATCTCCATTAGTTAGTTTACAAACCTTTTGAACAAAAGCCTAAATGAGATACAAGTTAATTGCTCCTATTACTCCATGAACAGGAACCAGGTGGCCTTTCATATATTACATTAAATATTAATATATTTATTTCAATTACTGTTCAAGGTCTAATACTCTCTTGTCAGTTGTAAGAACTATCAAAACCTGCCTCTCTAAAGCATAAATGATGTATATGTTTATACACAACTTTAGAAAAAGCCTTAGCACAAACAGAAAATTTTTCATAATCATAATAAACAGGCAGGGTCTTTTTCATGGCATGAGAGTTTAAAGGTGGAAATTATTTATTCTTGCAGTAAATCAGAAGCAAAATTTCATAACCCTTGATACTCATCAGGACAGGTAATGAACAGAGGGATTTCCTGTGAGTTTTGCTGTGCAACCTTTTCATAAAGGGAACTCCCAACATATCTGAACCAAAAACAAGAGCATGTGTTAATCAATGGAAAGAATGAGGAAGACAGATGAGAGATAAATAGGAGTGGTAATGCTGTGAAAATAAATTTTCCATGGCTTTGCTGGCTCTTATTAATACAACTTCAGCATGTTTTGTGAAACAGACTTGGATGGCAGCTCTTGAATGCAGGAAGTGTCACAGCTGCCAAGCAGCATTACCTGGTATTTCATTATCATTATGAGATATCCCCCCTGACATGGCAATGTGATACAAATGGCACATCACACCAGTCTGATGGCATCTTAAAGTCTGTCCCACTCTGTTTTGTAGCAGATACAAAAGCAGGTAATAATGAAGCCAGGGATAAGCTGGGAATGTGCTGATGTTGCATTCTTTCCTGGGTGGTACACACCAGTGATGGGATTTAGGTTTCTACACAATTTTCTATAGCCAGAAAAAAAAAAAAAGAAGAAGAAAAATGGGAAAAAAAGAAAGGACTCCTCAGCACTGAACCAGCTTTGCAGTCTTCTTTCAATTTCTAGGAAAGAAGAGTCATCATGGAAATGCAAAGAGAGAGTTAATGATTATGGAATTTCCTTGAACAATTTCACTGGAGCAGATAAATGCTGCAGAAAAACAGGATGTGGAAATTAGATTAGAAACTGACTGAAATGTAAAAAAAAAAAAAAGTTTTTGAAGCTAAACAAAACTGGTTGCTGCAAGGGGTTCTGATTGTTTCAAAATCCATCACTACGAAAAGGTTTGAGCAGTTTCAGAGAATAAAATAATAATACTAATAATTTTTAAAAATCAAGGATCCTCTTGTGTCTTCTACCAAAACTGCCTCCTGGCTTTGAACCAAAGATAAACAATGCTACTTTCTTTTTCTGCCATCAAAGCCTGACTGACAGTGCTTTGCAGCTGAAGGGATACATGAAGTTTTTAAAGTCCCAAGACTATTTCTGGCAGTCAGACTGTAAAAAGAGATGAGTTCAAGTTATTCAGAAAATGTTTTGGCTTATCAGAATTCCCTGCCTCTGATTCCCATGTATACAGTGCTGTGAAACATATCTTCAGTTTGTGCTACAAACCACAAGGCTTTACCCCAGCCACCTTTAAATCAGGGTACCCCCTGGAAACAGAAGATATCCCTGAAAATATCCCATGAATTATTTTAGAGAATTAATATTAAGCTGTTAAATCACAGGGAGGTGCAGAGCCAGTGTAAATGGAAATGCTGAGCAACCACAGCCGAATTATGGCAGAAGACAATCTGCACACAGCTGGCATAGCATGGGGTGCCTGTGGGTGGAAACAGGAAAGAGCTGCTGGCATTTCTCAGTCCTGCTAATGAACTTCTAAAGTAGATTAGAAGTCACAGAAAAATTTCAGCACAATAGACTCATCAAAGTGGTATCAACAGGGCAAATGCATAGTATTTCTCTCTAAACATCCATGACTTGCAAATTTCCGATAAATCAAATTCCTACAAATCCTCCCCAGGACCACAACAGCTAGCTGGGGACACCAATGCCTTCTGGCTCCTGGACAGCCACAGAGGTCAGGCTTCCAAGTTCGCTGTCACAAAGCTGTGTGGACTGAGTCTCCTGGTCATTATGAGGAGCCTAAGCACTTCCACAGTCCTTGCTCCTTAGTACAGCTTTGAAATGAGTAGCCTGGAGTCTTTTAACACCCTCCCAAAATTGGAGAGGTCACAGTTTCCAAAAGTTTCCAAATTCGAAGACAGATCTCTCAGCCACAGAGTATCAAGAGCAATAACCAGATGCCAAATAATCATAATTATAACATCTTTCAAAATACATGCTTCTTGTGCATTTTTTTTTCCATGACATTATTGAGGTAAACATGATCTGCAGGGAAAAACTGAAAAGAACTACACAGAGTCTTAAGGGATCAGGCTTAAACAGAAAAGAAATACTTTTTCATTATTTCCTGTTCACATACTCATCCAACAGAAGTGGCTGCTGGAAGTGTCATACTCTCCCTACCCAATCCCAGACATGCAATATATACAAGTTTATTCCATGTAAGATATTCAATGAAACTATGAATTAAAAACTATCCAAAGGAAGTCTTCTACAGAAAAAAAGTCCAACACAAACAAACAAAAACCTTGTTCCCACTGTAATAACTCCTGACATTGGCTTATTCTTCATGCTTCTAATGTTCTTAGAAAATTATATATACACACCTGTAAGTATGCAGGAAGCAGATTATATGTCCATGTAACATACTAATAACTGTGTGAAAGTGTTAATTATCTTCTTAATTTTCCTTATGATCCAGAGTGCAAGTACTCTGGAACATAAGCGCATGTTATGCAATGTGTCCAGGAGCAGAGATGTTGAGCTTTTCCTTCACCAAGAGCCAGGCACAGGTGATGAAGCTGTAACTGCAATAGGACTGTCACTGTAGTTCAGCTGAAGGGCCTCTGTGTTTTTTTCTGTATTTTCTTGCAGGGATAACATACCTGCCACTATGAATTCAGACAATCAGAAGTAGGAAGGAGTTTCTACCTGTATCAGTTCAGCATCTCCTTATCAGGAATGATCTGCTCTTTGTAAGCAGTGGACAAAGCTGGACTCAAGTCTAAGGGTGGCATTTTTGAGACAGATGCTGCATCACACCCTACCACTATACCCAGTGCAAGTGCAGTGTCAGTATGGGGAGGAGAGGTGGCTGGGGACAGGTGGAAGTTTATTTTCAACCCTCCTCTTACTTAACTTTTTTTTTTTATTCTATTACTATTCAGCATCCACATAGCATATACAACAGGTGACTCAAGTAAAATTTACTTCCCCTAGAGCAAGTTTCAGTGCCCTGTCACATCATCTAGCAAATCTTCCTGAGTTGATTCAAGAAATCACTATTCCTGGCTACTATTTCCAAGCTCATGACTGCAACTGTTCTCAGTGTAGAGGCAGCAGAAGGGACTACATGTCCGAATCTCTGCCTTCCAGACCATGACATTTGTTTTGCACTGGGAGTTAAGAAAAAAGCACATGAACCTCATCCTGCTTTTCCTGCTTCAAGTTCAGTAACCTCCATCAGAAGGTGAGGTAGAGAAGAGAGACGTATCTTAAACTGTCCCTGGAAGATTTATTAGTGTGGGCCCAACTGGGTCCAAAATCTGCCACGTTATGAATTAGGCAAATTGTGCTGTCTGTGTTCTCCAATTGGCCCTACCTCTAAATGTAAAAAAGTGCCTCTTTCCAGTATTCATGACTGTAAAATTTAAATAGACCAAGCTGGGTGATTTATCTCATCAAATGGTTCTTGTGTTACAAACTTATTACTCTCACAGTTCTCAGTACCAGTGGCATACAGAGTCCTTTTCTCCCCAGTGAAAGGTGATGTTACTCTATAGTGCAAGCAATAGAGTCCTTGTTAAGAGAAGACACTTGTGATGTATCTACATTTTGAGGCTTGCAATACAAATTCTCTTTTGTCTTTTACCATTACTCTTTGAGTTGAATTCTAACAGCTATTGCAGCTGCTTTCTTGCCAAAATTACTGGATTTTGTGACAAAGTCATGCTGCGGCACTTCAGGGTTTTTTTTTCCAGGTAGCTAAGGAGGAAACAGCTGTTTATTCCTGAAGAACAATTGCAACACAAATAAAACCACAAGCTGGACCCTCATTTAGGCCACTTTTAGATATTAAATAATTCTAAATAAAACACCTCAGGAGGATGAGAACTGACAAAAGAAGCTAACTGTGGTCATAAAGTCTACGTGAAAGAGGGAAGAAAAGGCTGGTAGTCAATTTAGAGGAAGGGTGGAGATCCATCTAAACTTGAAGAGGTGCAGTTCTAAGTTTATACTTGTTCTAAGTATTATTTTTACAAACAATCTTGTTTATAGTGGCTGTTAAAAATAAATAAACCAAAAAAATTACCTTGTTTGCATCCCCATCTTTAGATCTGGATTGGATTGTACCAGAAAAGCAAGGCAGAAGCACAAAAGCAGTTTGTAAGGACTGATTCTTAAGGAAAAACAAACAGCAAGATAACAGAAATCTAGGGACAAAGTAAATTTTAAAATGTCCCCTCTCTAAACTCAACCTCTTTTGGTGCTTTGTTCAGATTAAATTTGTTTAGGAAGAGCCAGTCCTCCATCAGCTAACTCATATCAATCCAAAAGTCAAGGCTAACCTCAAATGGTCACACTATACAAATATATATATATATATATATATATATATATATATACATATATAAAGAGTTGGATCAAATGTTATCTACACTTAATATACTATAATTTGTTTCAAGATGTGTTTCCTTATTCAGGCCTCAGGTACCTTTTTGAGGTCCTTGCTTTGAAATGAGAGGAATTTAGTTCTCTTTAGTCTATTTTGATATATTTAGAGTTTCTGTTCTAAAATGAAAACCTGACTCAAGAATAATCCAATCTCCATAAGAAGTACTCCCTTGACTACAGCCTGCTCTGCATGCATCAACAGCATCTGACCTGCAAAATAGGAAGACCTGAGCAGCAGGGTCAAAAAAGTAAAATTTTCATTCCTGGCCTATTTTATTTCCTCTATGAATGAACACTTATAAATTTGCAATTACTCAACATATTCTCTAAATCAAGTGCATTTACTTGCAGCTGTGACACTAATCCTATTTCTATCTTTCAGAACATTGCTTTTTACTGGATAAAAAATGTGATTGAAGTTTTTCAAGACAATAAAAATGTGCTATTAATAATGAAGTGTGCTAAAAACCTACTCTTCAGTGTTATCACTTGAGCATATCACTTAATATAAGAATATCAAAGACACAGGCAGTCCTCCAAGCTATCTACTGAGTCCTGTCCAAATGAGAAAAAGGCTAGACCATTGTGACATGAATTTTCCATTGTCTCCATTTTTATTCTCTACACTCTTTTCATCTCTAACTACTTGTTCAACTATGTTCATTCAATTACTGAAATCCAGCTGGTTGAAATTCATCCAGTAGGGTTTTATCATCTTTTGAACTTCTTTTTTAGAGAGCTCTTTAATGACTTTAACTGTTGTTCTTGCAAGACTCTCTCACTCATACTAGATAATGCAAGGTTATCTTTGTGAAACCTATCTACAAACTTGACTCAAGTTCACTTGTATGCAAACTTTCAGGAGGGGAAAATGCGCTGCTTACACAGTGAGAACACTCAGCATTCATTTCCTACCTTCTAAGAGCATTTTATATTAAATGATTTAAAAACCTCCTTAAACAGAACCAGATGTTTACAGAAATTCTCTGATTACTGTCCAAATGAAATTATCTTCCTCTCTTTCTCCAAACTCCCTTTATCATTAAATAATGCATTGAAATGGAAATATAGAGCATGCAATGCTTGCCAGAATTAAACAAGGGGCAGATGAAGAGAAAACTGAATTACTTGTGTGTTTATGGGTTTTTTTCCCTGGTTATGCAGTCTCTCTTAAACACATTCTATAGTATGCATTTTGATCCTGAGAACACGTGTTTAGTCATCACAGTTTCTTTAAGGATCATTTAAAAACAGATCCTTTGCTTTTATTTGTATTCTGAAGTGACCAGTTTTCCAGTTTTGCTTGTGGGGTTGATAGGGAAAGGCCCAGAAAAGGAGGAGAAATTACTCTTACACATTCCCATGATACCCATTCCTGTGGAAACCAAAGGTTCCACTAGGACAAGTCTCCTAACTCCAGAGAACCAGTGCTTTGTGGAGAGGTGTGTTGTGCCAGATGATCCTGGGGAAAAAATTATTTCAGGTGTCTACATCATCTAAAATGCACACAGTATTAAAGCACATAATGGTTTCTTTCTCTAAATAACAGAACACATTGTTCTCATCATCAGTGAAATTACTAAACCCATGGTAAACTGCAGAAATCCAGCTCATGATTCGCAAGCACAAGTATTACTACAGCCAGCAATTGAATAAAAGGGAAAGTAGCATTGTGTCTTTAGACATATAATCAAAACAAGGTTCCTCATGCCATTCGAGGTCATTGGAGCTGGCTGTGACATCAGCAAAGTTCTACAAATATGCACCAATTTGAATTTTCGAAAAAAAAAGAAAAGGAGAAAAGAAGGGAGTTCATTTTCTTGGGATGCGCTTCACTTTTCTCCTCCCTTGTGAGTGAAATCTCAACTGGATTCAATCTGACTCCACAAAGAGGGTTAACCCTCACCTTCCCGTTGAAATAATGTGATTTGCTCGTATAAATGTTAATGACCCCTATTCTTCTAACATCCAATTGGATGTAAAAAAAAACCTTTTCTGTAGAAAAACCTTAATTATGGAGCTGATTCAGCTCAATCAATTCTGCCAATGTTTGTCTCAAGCGTTCAGGTGTCGTGGCTGCCCTGAACGTACTGGGAAGGATTGTAAGAGGGAAGAGAGCAAGTCATGTCATCTGAGGCTTAATATGATTTCCAAGCCTAACAGAAGTGTAGAGTGTCTAAAACATATTCCATGTGCTTCGTCACATATCTATCTATCTATCTATCTGTATGTGTAGGTGTACAAGGAATATATACATACTCTATTCAGCTGGTTTGACCATGATATTTTAACAGGAGTGCAAACTGTAACCCACAGGTCTCTGGCATCTATCTTTTCTTTTCTATGCAAGCTGGTAGGAAATCACTCTGAATTACAAAAAATACCAATGCTTACCTAATATTAGCCTGTGTGCATTGCTACAGTTTAACACACGGGCTATTCATCTCTATAGCCCTTGCTTTCATCACAACAGCAGTAATATGGTCCAGCAGCAACTCTCTGATTCACTAATAGAAATGACAGACTGAGAGAAGCAACAGGAAGAGACCAAAACCCATGTTTCTCTGCTCCACAGGGTTCCTGTGAGTAGACCCATGGCTCATCTTGGCCACTGTTTTTCTGCACAGTTCCCATGACAAGCAATGTGGGGACAGTTCAGACTGGTGGCCTGCTGCAGCTTGGAGGCTGATAGCAGAAGAGACTGACAAAAGTAGCAATATTGGCATAGCGGTTTTATTTTCAAATCTGTTCTCTTTCTTTTGGCTGGTTCTTTTTTCAGGTTTGACTAATAGGGAACCATACCAGTTCCCCAGTGGAGGGATCAGTGAACTTTGTTAGTGGGTCAGTGCCCACAGTGACCTGTATGGTCAAAACCACTGGGTGCTCCAGGTATGCACTGAGCAATAATGATATTTACCCAGTACAGGAACAAATGTAGACAAATTCTGCTGAACAGTGCTCTCAGCAGCTCAGATTCGAGGTTTAAGATGTATTTTATGTCACTGCCTCTTCCCTATCCTGCTCCCACCAAATAAAATGGAGATTCAGTCTTTAATCTCACCATATGCAAGATCAGTCTCTCCCTTTAACCGTGAGTGTTTTTCAACAAACTCTCTACCTACAGGCCCATTATCTTCAGTGGGGATCACACAGAGCACATCTGCAATACAGGACCTGTTGCCAATAATCACTGCTGGCCAACACGGAGCTATTGCCCTCATTAAGACTGCAGCTCACAAAAGGAAAGTAACATCCCAAACTTCAAGAAGCTGAGGTATCACAGCAGTGAGAGCAGAATAAGAGCAGAGACAAGAAATCTCTTTGAACAGAGCCCTGCTGCAGCAATTACCCATCTGACAGGAATGTTACTTCATTAAGCAGGAAATACATCAAGGCTATTATCCACCAAGTTCTATATCATAATTGAAATAGCTGCAGAGGTATTTCTTTTGCTATCTGATAGATCTGCTTTTATATCTGCTGACAGGAATTCAGCTGGAATTAATAGCTGCAAATGTAGAGTGGACAAAAGGAGCGTAGCTCCACACAGTGCACTAATTTCTTCATTACTCTTCGAGCACCTTAATGATAAATGACATTGAGCACTCGGATTCTGAAATGTGTTAAACATCCCTGTGACTCTCAAAGGCATCAATGATTTCACTAATAACAAGTTATGCTAATTGTCCTGTGTGCAGTGAGAGCCAGATGTCTCAGTACTGAAGGTTACAAACATTCAAGGCACCTCACTCATTTTGGTCATATTGCTTCTCAAAATCTGGTTTTAGTCCACGGAATTCACCTCTCCAGGATGCCAGAACCAAATGTTGCTATGAAGGTTGGATTTAATTTTGTTTTTATTAAAGGCATGTCAAAATTAGAACCAGCATTTATGTGTATTTGTACATACTTGGAAAAGATTAGTGAAGCATTATTACTTATAGCCAAAAAATCATAGCAAATCACATAAACTTCTGCAGACAGATTATTTCTTTCTTCTCTTGATATTTTAGTTGCTTACATTATAAATCTCTCTTTTTGTTTTCTTCTTTCCTTCCCCCCTCCTACTCTACCCTTCCACCCACAAACCATAATTTTTCTAAGTATTAAACATTTTTCTCTGTTGTCTTAGATTTTTATAATATACACTTCTTAATTATCTGTTGTTTGTTCCAATCCACCAAAAGCTTAGCTAGTTTCTCAATCTGGTCAAAACCATTGGGATAAAAATAATGAAAATTATCCATGTCAAAAAACACCTCCAGACCTATTGCATGCATATGCCTGTAAACAAGCAACTAAAATACCTTCCATGAAATATATTATCTGAACTATCACACTGCTGACTCTGAAATACTTGGAAGGACAAACGTTTTCTAGGAATATAGGTGATTGAGATAATGTACAAATAGAGTAACCTCAAAGATTTGCAGCATGAGAAAAGATTTCTGTATGGCTTTTCTTCCGAATAAAAACTACAGTATTTAACGTGGTTCTCCATCAGACAAGGTCTTGTGTTCTTTAAAAGGGACTAGTTTTGCTCACTGTTTTTGGAACCTTTTACTGCCATAAGATCTGTAACTAGAGTAAGAAAATTATCTGTAAAAATGAGTAGTTTTGTTAACTAGAAGTCATTAGTGTTCGCTATGGCTCTGGTATAAACAAGGGTCTGTCTGGACAGAGGCACAGTCACTGAAGGATCTCCTTGAAGTACAGCTCTTCTTGGTACATAATTGAGAAGAACATTTATGTTCAAATGTGGGAATCTTATGCTTTATTTAAGAATTTGCATCAAACATCAAACTATGGCTTCTTGGGTTGTTTCTAAAAGACGGTAAATGTTTACGAAGGAAAATGCTTCTAAGCACTGTGAGAAACAATACTGCAAGGCAGAGCAGCCCTTGAACCAAGCAGCCCTTGGGTTCTCATGTGTACAGTCCTCTGAATTTTAACATCCTTACACGATGTTTTAACTCCAATGAGACCATTCATACATTCCCATGATATTAAGGATAGTTTTCCTCTGTGATTCAGAGAAAATTCTCACTTTTGAAGCATGTGTTCAGCTTCATCCTTACAAAGCCTGATTAGGTGTATGTATTGTATAAATCCCAATTAGCGATACAAAAGGATACGTGAATTCTTTCTTAAACACATTTTTCTACTTCCATTGAGAAAAGACAAGATCTTCAGCCAAAGTTTCGGTGAGGACAATAAGTGATTTACTGTTCAACTTCTTTCTGGATAGATGCCTATTAAAATAGGAGTTTTTCTTTTAATATCCCCTTTTACTCTATTTCAGGAACTGCAGGTTCCATGAAACCTACATTTAAAAATAAAGTAACTGTCTGCCAATTCACCATGATTTCTAAAGAATTGCTTTTCCTATTCTCCTAAGAAGATTCATATTCTTAATGAGCCGAGCATCTGGGACAATTTGCCTAAACCAGTGATGTAATCCCTAAAGGCAACAACTCTCACCCCAAACAGTCTGATAAAGATCCCCGTGATATTCTCACTAAGCTGGATTCTGCTCTCATTTAAAAATGTACGAAGCTGCGGATGTTGCAATGAAATGGTATTCTGACACAGGACACAAAATGTGTTTTTTTTTCTGAGGAGGGTTTATAAATACTGTGAAAATGATTCAAATACAAATGTTTCCCAGATGAGTCAAGCATGCAGAACAGCTGCCACTTAGCCTAGTGGGCAGTAGAGAAGACTTGGCTAATTCCTGTGATACTCCACAAGCTTTTGGTTTTTTTCAAAGCTGTTATTGAAGTTTAGTTTGTTCTTTTCCTTTCATTTCCTTTTTCACCTCCACTTTGGAACAGCTGTTTGTAACAAATTAGTTCTTGAAAGACAGGAACAGTGAAAATATGATGTAAAATAATTTCCCCTGGGAGTGTAAAGTATTTGTGTTAAATGAAATGAAAAATCAACTTAAACATCCATATGAATGCCCTAGGAGAATTATTTAGCCACTGTGATACTTTCTACCTTTTCCCCCCTCACTAAGGAATAGAGTAAGAGATTTCCATTAAAATAATGTTATGTATGAATTACCCTTTACCTATGGGGAATAGGGCAAATTACAGCTTTTATACTCTGTAATTTACAGGGACTTGTTTTGGGATGCACTAGGCTTTCTACAACAATGCTGAGTACTAAGTATTTCCAGGGCACAAAATATGTCATTTGCAGAAGGAGACCTGCACTGAACTCACAGAAACTATTCCAGCCATTTCAAGGATTCTGTTCTCCAGCAGTGTGAAGAAAATGCTGAGGTACCTGTTCAAAGTGCAAGCAGGAGTTCACAGAAGGACTGGACTCATTCCCAAATTCTAAGACCTTTCTGAGTATTTGGTAATACTTGGCTTCAGGCAAGTCTGTCTAATGGTTCTTATCTAACTGTCAGAAATCCAGTCAAAACCCATTTACATAGATGACACCTGACCCAAAAGACTGACCATGTGCAAATCATGGAGCTGATGAGGAAATAAAACATTCACATCTTGTCCTCCTTCAACAGGCACAGTTCTCAGCTCCAGATACAACAGCAGCCGTGCAAGGGTACAGTTTCAGTTGTGTTTAAATACTCCAAGACTTGGTCTCAAGTAGTCTTTATCAAGCCATGTTTCTTAGGCTGTGTAGCAAGTAAGACATTTCTGGACACTGTGTGGCTCCAGCTGCAGTAAGACTGGGAGAAAACTCCTTTCAGAGCAGCATCAGAGGAAAAATTCAGATTTCAGCAACTTTAATTTTCTGACTATTGTAATAATCACCTATTCAAAGTTGTCACAAAAGCCAGGGCTATGATAGCACTGAGGTATGTCAAACACAGAGACACTAGGTGAAGTGATATTGGATCTGTTCCACAGAGCTACTCATAAATTCACTGGATCATATTTTGCCTCAAAGTTAGAGCAGTTTTCCAGGACAGAACTGACCAGAGCTAGATTATAGTTTACAAAGATGAGATCTGTGCTGTCATTTTACATATAAGTTCTGTCCATCTTTGTAGTCCTACCTATCCCAGGAAGGTCAGGAAACCTTTAGTCAAGACTGCTGAAGAAGCTGGTAAAAGCTTTAAATTGTTCCTAAACCAAATTGCTGTGCATAATGTATTCGAAATGCACAAGTTTGTAAGTTCATACAGTGTTTGTATAGACACAGACAGAGCTTTGTTCATCACAATAGCTCTCAGGCAATACAAAGAATAAACAGTAATTATCATGCTTGGTAATTTTTAATGATGCCTCTGTGATTTTGCTTACAGGTTGGTATGGAAGGACTACAAAGTGCTGCCTCAGTGTCCCTGTCCCAAATGATAATGACCTCACGTGTTGCATGCTCTGAAGGCTGCTCTGGAAAGAGTGATCGAGGGGCTGGACATTTATAATGAAATGAGATTCAGTTTGTGTTACACCATGTTTTTCCAAATGGCTTCTGTCTCCTTGCATACACAAAACAAGGTGCTCTATCAATGACTGAGGGCTGTGTAGTGCAGAGGGTACCTGGAGAGAGGCAGGCTAGACAGGAGAGACAACTTCTCAACCCCAGAAACTCCTGTCCTCTTAGAAGGCTTGAGATTGGGAAAATTGCAAATTTCCTCTACCACAGAACTTCTGATGAACACACTAAAACTGTCTTGAAAGTTCATCTTGGCTGGAATTCATAAGGATGAAGAGAGGCAATGAAAATTTTTCCTTTACTTTCTCTGTATTGGTTCATAGCTAGTTTTTGTTTGCCTCCTGTCTAGGCTTTCTTTTTTATCTTGAAAGTGCCTGTGGCCCACTTTTTAGTCTTCCCAGGGCAAGTGAGGTCTGTCCAGGTACTTTTCCATTAGTAAACAGAAACATTTGCTGTCTCCTAGGTGCTTAGCCTTGACAGCAAGAGGGGAGGGCAGAGCAGATGTGTTCTTCTTCAATTCTATTAATAGCATCGTAGCCTGATTGTCATTCAATGGGGAAATCACCTTTCTGCAGGGTTGATGCAAAGAGTTAGAAATACAGATAAGCAAAATGTCTTTTATATCTCCAGCTGTGCTCCGTGTTTAATCAATTGTAGGTGGTTCTTGTTCAAGGTTAGAAACAATATCATGTGTAGCTTGTGTTGTGTAAATCCCATTTTCAGAACTGCCCTCTGAACACCATGTTCCTTCTTTCGGTCACGCTCCTCCAAACACAGTTTATCCAGCGATGCCCAGGAATATGTATCTCCCGCTGGGCATGTGCCTTCTCTAGTCCAGGGTACTCAATAGGGCTGTGTGTGTTGTGCCCTTGAGGCTCACACAAGATCTGGCTTTTGAACTGCCAGTGCCAGCACTGAGGGACCTTCAGGGGCAAACCTGGATGTTGAGACCTCTATTAATAGATAGGAATTGATAGGAACATCCAGCCAAACTCGTGTGGGCTCCAAGGGGGCTGCGCTATTCTTGTAGTGCCAAGCCACTGTGACTCCTTTGAGGCATCTTCTCGCCTTCTCCATGGACACAGTCCTGTATCAAAGAACCCTGTCTGAGCCTGCTTTCTCAGCAGAGACACTGACCTAAAATGCCCCTACTTGCATGAGACCTATCCAGGATTAATGCCTCTGTCACTCCTGGTGTGGGAGCCGTGGCTGGGAATACAGCCCTCCCAATGCCTTTGTTTTCTCACACCTCCCTCGGGCTTCTTCACTCTCCCCAAGGCTGGCAACTCTGCTCCAGGTGCTGGACTCTGCTCTGAGAGACATTTCACCTCTAACACTGGCACAGGGAATGGGTGAACTAGATAATATACAGGCTTATTTTATTAGCTGATGATTATTTCAGTTTTAATCTTTTGTTGTGGTCAGGCTACTCTTATGTGACAGGTTTGCTGGGTTTTGCAACCCTAAACATGACAAAGAGACTCGGAATGTTCTCCAGAACCATTTCTTACTTCTCACAAATACTTGTTTTCCACACAATTTTGCCAGCTGACTTGGTGTTATTGGAATGAAAAGCACATAAATGCCTCCTAAGAAATGCTTATGATTTGTTTACTTCTCTTTAAACTCCTAATCCAAAAAGTTAACACTGACGTTATGCAAAATGCCACATTTACATTTAATAACATCATCCTGAATAAATATTTAGAAAAACTGCAGTTTTTTAATTAAACCTGTTGTGAATGAAAGAGCAGATAAATAATGCATACAATAATAAACTTTCCTTAGTCAATCCACCCTTTTGGCAGCATAGTTAGTATGTGATTTTATAATATTTTTAAATAAGTAACATCTGAGCATGATCCCTTCTATTTTTGTGATTATTTGTTGACTGAGTATATGTACACACAGAGTTCATCAGATCAGTTGATTCCCCCATCTGTTCATTTCTGCCCGGAAAGGGAGGCAATATTTTATTAATTATGAGCAAACTATACCATAAAAAGCACAAATTCAGATTCACAGAGCTAGCCTAGCAACAGAGCAACATTTTAATTTCAGAGGACATAGCAAAAGGACTCCAGCATTCTGACTCAGTGATCAAAATTTAATACTCCAGATGGGTGACATTTCTCATTTGACAGCCTTAAAAAACCAAAACCTGAACTCTTCTCTGTAACAACTCAAGTATAAATAATTACTCTGTCTTACTGGCCAGATGAACTAAAACATTTATACTCTTTTTTTACAATGAAGATGTAGTTTGGTCTACAAATTGGAGGCCCATTTTTACTTTTCTTCCCTTGCTGACTGAAAGATTATACTCTTGTATCATCTGACCCAGACCTGCCTGTACATGAGGAGTGTTCCTGCCCACAAAGCTTATCCTGAAGTTCCTCATTCTGCCCAGGAATAAGACCAGCTGACCTGGGGACAGTGTGTGAACTAGTACAGAAGTTTTCTTCTTGAGCCCCAGAGTGTACTGATGCTTCACCAATGATCTGATTATCAGATTCGTGCCTCATGGACTAGAGAGCCCCATTCTTGTATTCCGTACTTCTGAGCCCTCTGTGGCCCTGGCCTGACATTCAGTGCCCAGTGTCCAGCATTAGCTCTGTCCTGCCTGAACAATTAAGCCGATAGGAGAAGAGCAGGAGCCAGAATGAAAGAAGAAAGAAGTCCTCAACATCCCCCTAAGGGGCAGAGATGGTTAAGGTCACACTGAGGGTGGCTGCCATTGGGCTGTACAGCTGTAGGGAAGACTGAGCTGCAGGAGCAGCAACTGTAGGGAGATTGAAGCTGGAAGACACTCTGGGTGTTGCAGTGACTCCCCAGCTTGGGGAACAATGACTGAACACTAAACACAGAACAGCTCTCCCTCTGGAATCAGAGTTAGGAATGAGCAGTGCTCCCATCATCAGCACAGCACAAAGCCAACTCCTCCAAATCACCTTTTCCTGCTTAATTTACTACAGATTGCATAATACCCAAGAAAAATTAGACAGTGTTTCAGTTTGGGTAAAAGGATGCAGGCCCATGGCAATTACAGTGAAATGATGAATAAGTATATTTCCAGCAGAACTAGAGGTCACAGTTCATAGACATTTACACACACAGAGACACACACACAAATTCCCCCACATAGGAACAGACAGAATAAATTCCCACTGAATGGGTTAAAGTTCATAAAACATTCACACTCTTTCACTGACAGTTGTTATACGAGTACAACATACTTCATGTTACTTTATTGCACACTGAAAAATTGTGTGGCTCATAAGGAAACAATTTATACAACAAAATTCCTGATACAGAAAATTGGTGAAATGTTACCATTAAGCAGTTTTAAGAAAAAAAAGATCCAGTCCCAAGATTTCAGGACATTCTGTTTCCAGAGCATTACTTGTTAGAACTTACACTATCAAATCTCCATGAGAAAGTGCATATTATTTGGTAGATCCTCACTAGCTTTTTTCTCACCTCCTGGCTTTGGTACTTGTCAATCATAAACACACTGGGAAAAGTTATCCTTCTAGGTGGTCAGGGAATAGCCCTTGTTCTGCCTGCTGTGTCACTGTACACTGAACCCTGATTGCACATAGCAGGCTTGTAACTACAGATCAACCTCTGTGTACTGCAGTTATTTGAAACTGTGTTTTTCCACAGGTTATATCCCTGTGGAAACCTTATTTCTTCTTTTTAGCAATATTGGATTTTTTTTTTAATAATTTCCAGATAACAATCTAAATTTGTTTTCACATTTTTCCTCCTCTTCCTTTTTTGTTTTTTTTCTGCTTCCACAGATTTTTCCACCAAAGATACAAGAGAGTGTAAGACAGAGGAGAAAAATTCGAAGTGTAGAAAAGAGAAGTGAGTAAGAAAATAAAAAAGAAAATTTCTTGGATTTGTGATTTTCCCCCCCTTTATTTTGTGTGAAAATAAGATGCTAACAGGCTTAACCAGAATTTTAATTCCTGTCATTGCCTTCAGACTGACTCCCGTTCATGAAGTGTTATACTAACTTCTCATATTCTCTGAGTTCTTTGGAACTGGCACCATGTTATGAGGGCTTTGGTCTAATACAGTGATAGCTTGGTCCTGATGGGACCTCCTAGATTCTACAGTAAAACAAATACAAATCATAACCCCTGAGAATGTGTCTCAACATGAGCAATTTCCCTATTTTTGGTTTGTTGGGTTCTTTTATTGACATACCTAAGGAATTGAGATGGGGTACTAAGGAATTAAAAAAGAAAACACAAAACATTTTTCACACTGAAAGTGCAATCCTCTAAAATTAAAGTCTTTAATGATGTGTTTTCAGTGAGGGAGACAAATACCCAAAGAAACTCTCCCAAAGCTTCATTCTGACATATTTAAGTTGTGGTACAGCTGAAATTGGCTGCAAAACTTCCATTTACTTCAGTGTGACTAAAAGGTCCCTCTGAATATCTAATTTGTTTTCTTTATATTGTCATTTTTCCTGTTCCTATTATGAATACTACTGCAATTTATCTGCATAGACTTATCCATAGCTTTTTAGCTCCAACAGCGTTTCCTGATTCAATTTAGCTCATAAACAACTGCATTTTTTGTTCCTCCAATGTATTTCAAAAATGGTACAATTTTCACAAATGGACCCCATCTCATTAAATTTGTTCAGTCTAAAAGCATGCAGATTTTCCTCAGGATACAGTGTATAATACTTCTTGTTTCCGTAGCTAGTGCTTTTCTGCATATTATTACAAAGATCGAAGGAGCATCTTCAATACAGCTCATGAAATGAATTCAGATTCAGAATCTCCTTCTTTTTCTCCTACAAATACTAATGCTCTTTTAGGAGTCTGAAGCTTTTTCTCTTCCACTTAATATTGAAATTCACACACTAATTCTGCCAAGTCTAAGAACTTATTGATAATAAATAATAGTAGAATTATGTGGTAAATCTTAGATGCTCTGTTTATTATACACTACAATGGGTTTAGAATGTAGTATTTACTCATTTTACTGCAGAATGCTGCATGTAATACCATCTAAATAACTGATCTTGCCTTTTGTGGTAACTTGTTTTGCAATATCTAGAATGATAGCACACCATGGACTTATTTGCTCATCAAGTCACTGGAGGGAGCTAAGCAAACACATCAATTATAGTGAAGCAGAATTAGCAGCAAGTACACACAATAACAGATTCTAAACTATTTGTTCCAAACTACAGTCTAGAAAGACTATACAGCCCTGAAATGTTTGATGAATAGAAAATAATATGTAGCTGGTTTAAACATTTAGACAGAAGAATACAGTTGTTGCTGCCCACTGATGGAACAGTCCTTAGGTGAACCAACAGCCTAACACAAATTCTACATGGTAGATGTTCAATTGATGAAAATCTAGTCATATTCATTAAATGAAATTGTAAGTCAGCTGGTTTCTGTAACATGTGTGTAACTGGTGTCTGCAACATAACCCCTGAAACTACTGCCTGTTCAATTGACTTCTATATGTACTATGTATTTATAACACTTGAAATTTGAATGAAAACAACAAATTAACAGGAAAATCCATTAGCAACCTAAGCACTGCTTCTATAGCATGTGGGAGGTTACTCCCAAGGGATTACATTACCACGGAAGAGAGAAAGCTAATGAAGCTCCCTTTAGCAAGGGGGTTCATAGTGACAAATAGTCAGATTTTCACTCTGCCCAGCACAGGTTAATGCAATAAAGTAAAGTGACAGAATGCTGGACTTCAAGGTGGGGAGACAAATAAATCCAAACTAGAAAAGACATTCTTAGAAGAACATTTAGAAATAACATATCTGGGTATGAGCACACTTTATATCCTGGTCACATAGTGTGCCCTGCTGAATTATATACTGTGAGAAACTGAGATTGTCCTGCATGTTTTTATTGGATTTGAAAAGACAGCATTAATTACAAATGTCCACATCTTTTCTCCCATGAACAACACATAAATTAGCTTTTCCAGAAAAAGTCTGCCAGTTTTGGCTTGATGCCTCCGTGTCATGGTATTAGAGACATATGCAATCAGATGAACTGCTGGCATAAGAGAGTGTTGTATCACTCTGACTTACACTAATGACAAATCCAGCCCACTGCTGCACTGCATAAAACTGTTACTGCTGAAAACAAGGCAAGTAAAACACTCCAGTAGCACAGACAATGTGTTATACAAATTCAAAGCATCCAGGGCTGTATGAACCTAAAGCAGCCATCAGATGGTAAAAACGTGCTGTCACTGCTGATTTGACCTAAGGGAAAGCCTCTCCTAATCATTACTAATTTCCTGAGTCAGCGTGTTCCCTTAATGCCTGTCACTAATCACACAGATTTACTACTCAGTACAATATTTGTGAACCAAAGGAAAATCTCCTGATATTTAAAGATTATGAAAGACTATTATCCCAACATTAAAAAAAAAAAAAAATAAAGAAAAGGAAAAAAACACAACCCTATAAAGACAATGATGAGCAATGGCAGGATTTTGACTTATGACATTATCACAAGATAAGAAGCATCTAATCTAAGGGAGGAAAACAATTACTTAGGGCTGGCTACGTGTGCGGCAACATGTCCGTTACCTTTCTGCTAAATATCAAAGCTCCTGCAGTCCTTCCACACTATCCCTGTAAGTTGGAAATCAGCTTTGCCATTTATAACACATGGCATTTCACTGAGGCACCCAATTGGGAGATATTTTTAGACTACAGAGGAGAGATTTGTTGGCTAATAACCTTGCAGCATTTCTGCATTATGTTTGTGAAAGAGTCCCTGACAAAGTAACAATTCAAACACTTTTTCTGTCATAGCCCTGTTCTTTGTTAAATTCACCCCCTTCAACCAATAGCTTCTAAACAGCTGAAAATTCAGAATTCTGTAAAAATAAAATGCCTGTGTGCAAGGTATTGGATAAAATTCAGTCAAAGATCACAAGGTTAGAACGTGATGAGGCAAAAATTTCTACTGTGGCAACAGAACAACTAGTTAGACCTACAGATTTGACCTATTATGTGTGTATTTATTTATATATATTCTATTGTCTGCTGGTGCCCATTTTTATCTTGCTTCATCAACATTTTTGGAGGAATAGGTTACTTACTCTAATCGATATATGTTTTATGGACATGGTTTAATAACAGTACAGTCCATAAGAACTACTCACATAACTGAACTCTTGTGGATAGGTTGGCAAAAGAGGGCCCACAGCTTCTGGAACATAAATTTACTTTGTTTTATTCATTAAGGTCTCCATGCTGCTGACCTAAAGAACAGAAAAGATAATTATTAGGTGTTTTCAACACTGTTTCCCATTGAAATTAACTTCCCATATCGGGAGCAGAAAACAAACACTGTGAAACAGGTCCAGTCCCCATATCTTCCCACAGAAGCAGAGTGAGTACTATGGATTCAGCACATTTCAAATACTGGTTATATCGTTCATGCAATTTAGCTTTCACATTGTGTAGATATCTCATGCCTCTTTCATTAGCTGAAGCAATTAAAGTACAGTCAAACATAAGATTTATATTTTCATATTCCCTCTTTGTGCGATTCATTTTGAGATAATTAAAATAATTTTTCAGAGAAGCTGTCACAGCATAATGAAAAATGTTATGGGAATATAAACAAGACTTGTAAACATTTTATGAAGGTTTTTTTTTAAAGGGGGAGGGATCCACAGCAGCTTTAAAAAACCAGAAAGGATTCCCAAGGTGAAGAAGGAACTGTAACAGGATTTTTAAAACCTAGCTTACAATTACTTGAAAATAATTACTTTCCCAGAAAAGAAGTATATGAGAAAAACATCAGCTGATTAAAATAATTCAACATTTTTCCCCTCCTATTTTCTTTGTGTGATTATTACTGTACCAGTCCAGATAGCAGAACAGACAATGTGAAATAGTACACATCATTTCCTGTATTAGCTGCTTTAATCTGCTGTGATTGAGAATGTATTTCTGGACACTGTCCAGACAGGCTTCTGGCAATCAGAACAGTGACGAGACCTGATGTACCTTGTTAATTCTCTTAAGGCTAAATCTCAAAGTCCTTGCCCAGGCAAAATTCTCACTGAGAGTTTTATTTAGGTTAGATTTTGACCTATTAACCTTAACATCTTGAATTCATGGTTCTTTTGTCCATATAAATAAAGTATCAGGTTTACCTAATATACTGATACAGAAAGATATTACTTAATACATCTAACACCATGTGTCCTCATGTCACTGGGGATCATCACTGCAGAAAACCTTTCTGTGAGTTATGGGGCAGTTAAACTGATGTGAACATACTGAAATAGAAGACAGGCATTAGGTCATTCTTATCCCCATTTTGCAAGCTGAGGTGTACAAGAAAACCACTGGATCCGCGTACAGTACAAATTACATGACTAACTTCAGGATTAAAGGAGTTCACTCCAGCAAAGACTTAGTGAGTTTTTTTCCCCCACTTCATTTACTGTCTATTCCCCTGAAGACTGGTCTACCTATTAGTATTTTTCTTTAAGTCATCCTTGTGACCCTTAGCAGACTGGAGTGTTTTAATTCTGTGAGAAACCACAAGCCAATGTGAGTAGTTTGGGGCTGACATTTATTTAAAGAATACACCTCTAAAAAGAGAATATATACCGCAACAAAGATACATCTTATTCCTTCAAAGGTTGGTTTTGGAAATCCTCTCCAAACAGTGAGCAGAGATCTTGCCACGTCAGTCGCTTTTCTCAACAACTGCAATACTTTTATTTATCTTTTTAATTAAAAACAGTAAAAAAACCCATACAGCAAAAGTTACATGTTTCTGCTCTTCTGGTGTCGTTGACATCAAATCCATCATTCAAAGCTTATTTTCTCTTCCGTAAAATCTGACACCTGACATTTGGGAAGCTCCTCCCTGTATCTTTGCCTGCAAGTTCTTACATGACCTGAATCCCTACAGTCTCCATATTCCTTATCTTTTATGGCTGGCATTAGCCACCTCTGTTTGTTTGATGGACTTTTTGCCACAGCCCTGTTTCAGTCTTCACTTTGTACTTTGTTAAGCTGCAGGCCTTAAAGGCATTCTATAGGATAATGCAAGAGATAAGACATCTAAATGCTAACACTTGGCTGCAACAGAGGCTGGATTCATTCCAAGGTTCACCATGTCCCCTCTGTATCGTCTCTGCTTTTATAGTTTAACTTACTTATGTGCCTTTCCTTCTATTACTGCAGAGAAATACACTTTCTGCTTGGAAGTGCCTGCCATCAAAGACATGATGTAGATAAAATTATCTACACTAGCTCTGAGCTAGATGGTCTAAAGAACAACAGTATTACTGACACAATAGCAGAAATTTATACACTTTTGCAGCAACTGCAACATATCCTACATACATACCCTGAACAGTCACTTTTCATGACAGACATTCCTGAACCCTGAACCCTCCTTCCTTACAGACGACACTGGAACAGTCCAAGAGATCACTCATAAGCTAATGATTCAGTTCAGAGAAGAAAGTTCTCTAAAATCAGTTGTTCTTAATTGTATGAAACTTCTGTAACTTACTCCTTCATCTGTAACCAATACAAATTCTCCTGTTGAATATGGCATACCTGGAATTAGCTACGAAAAGCACGTTGAAAACTGTTCTTACACAGAGTTTGATGCTGTGCAATTTTCTCTTTTAAAAAAACATATTTAATCATCTACTGCTTTTTTTTTTTGTTACAACTAATACCAAAGCCACCTGTGCAAGCCAGAGTGTAAAGTTACAATTCGAAGGAAAAACCCCACGCTTTCTATGTGTAACAGTTTTGCAGTAGGCAAGCACTTAAAAGGAACGAGACCACCCAGTTCCCAGCACTGTTCTATTTGAAGTCCTTCACATGTTGAAACTAATTATCCATCTAGCTAGGCGGGCGAGCAGCAAAGCTGGAGAAACAGCTTGAAGAAAAAAACCAACAATTTAGGATTTAAAGGATTCAATTCACACCCTAATGTGAAACCACAAATAATCATGAACTCTCACTTTGTTTTATGAGCATTCATTGCTGTTCTGTTGGATATCTATTTTTAGATAATAGTTCATAGAGAAAATGTCCCGTGTGGTAAATAATACAAAATGTTTCGTTTTCTTAAGAGTAGAGGAAAAGTTCCAAGTTACAGTCCCTGGTATTGCTGCATGCAATAAGCCAGCCAGGATTTTAAATCCTGAGCTGAGGATGGAAGTGCTCAGAATTTGAGTTAGTAGAGTGTACACCTTCACTTGGAAAGAGTATTTTGGCTGGCATATTTTTGTCTTTTCCCTAAACAAAGTGAAAATCTGTATCACTAGGAGGGGAATTCTACTGGTACAATCATGTTCAGAGCTGGTATTTCCAGCAGGAAAAATGCATTTTGAAAAGCAAAAGCCATTAAGGGAATAAGAAGCTCTGTTCTCTCTCAGAAAAAGAACAAGAGAGAAAGGAAGAGAAAAGAATAAAGAAAACGTGGCATGCCTGTTTTTTCACTGTCAGTGCCCAGCAGGAGGACTCTCACGTTACCAGTAGGCTCTCATTCATAGAGACCTTCTCCCTTTCACACAAACATCATTGCTGCTCATAGTTACAGGTCTTGCTTTCAAAAGAACAAGGTTGTGCACAGTATCTACAGCGTTTGTGTGCCCACAGGGGAAATACTCTTCTCCTAATCACAATCCCTCAGCAATCCAGCCAAACTCCTGCTTCAAAGACACGCACTGAGAGTTAGGGTGTCATCCACCCTAACCCTTAGTCCCCCTTTAATCATTCACCACGGCACAGACATCCCAACAACTTCATTTCCAACATTTCCCTTCTCATTTAGAGCCCTCACAGAGCCTCATTTCTGTCAGAGCATCTGCAAGGACAAGCTAACCAAGGGCAAGGCCTCTGCAGAGCCCCAGCACCTCAGCGAGAGCTCCAGCAGGACTGGGAACTAATAATGGAAGAGCCAGCAAGGATGCTGATTTACAGACATTGCATCAGGATACATCAGTATAATTGGAACTGCAGAAGCAACATAAATATTAAATACAATTAAGAAACCATAGTTCTTTGCCAAGATAAGTCGCATTTGTAGCTTTTTTTTTTTTTCTACAAGAGGAAGTCAAAGCTATCCTTTGAGATTTTCTTAGAAGTGGGAAAAAATTAAGCATGGAAAACCTGATTTTTTAAAAATATTTGCCTTATTTTTCCTAAAAACTGCATGTTTTATTTTAGGATAACCCCCTGCCCCCTTACTTAGCAGTAAAATATGCTTCAAAATTCTGCTTCAATCAGCTTTCTCTTACATGTCTGCTGTCCCAAACAATACCTCAGATATTTATTTAACTGGGAACGCTAAAGCCACATTTGAATTTCCAAGCAAGTATAACTATAGTTTAAATGAAAATAATCCAACACTAGTTCCCCGTTTTCTTTTTCTGTCCATAGTTTAGACATGTGGGTATTCTTCATATTTCTTTTTCTCCTGAGTCTAATCTGACATTTTCTTCCAACACACACAATTTAAATCCTAAAGAAGTCCGGAAGCAAAATTTCTGGCTGGTAGAACTCCACTGAAGTCAAGAGAAATTTATCCCATGTGTATAAAGATCTGGGGGCACAGCAGCTGTAGCTTAAAAAGAAAGCAGAAAAGTTGAAGCACTCTAGACACTAAAATGAAGTGTAGAACTTTGCTTATATGGGTAAATTAATGAGTTTCAGTACATCATCCTGATTTACTGCTCTGGAGCTGTCACCTGCCATATAGAATACCCTCACAGCCTTGCTCCTCTTACAGTTACAAAGGAGCTAACCCCACTGTAGCAGGATTTTGGCAAAAGAAAATGGAATCTACAAAGCCCAAATATATTTATTTGAAAATTAAAACCATAGTGTATCTAAAGATAAAAGCATAAACCTCCTGCACAAAAGATTTATATGAACCTGACTAGTAAGACATTTCCTTCATTTAAAATTAGTTGCTGCATGAGTAGCATAACTAATGAAATGCCTTTCTTATAGATTTGTCCCCTACTGTCATGACCCAGTTCCTGCAGCGATATTTCCAGTTGCATCCTGCAAGATACAGCCCAAAAGCAGAGTTACAACTAATCTGACAGTGCACAAATGCTAAATGGCTGGTCAGGCACATTTTGACTGATTAGTTATAACCAAATGTTACATATAATGTGTGAGTTCACTCAGGAGGGTCTTCTTTTGTGTACAGCTCACTGTAGTCATGGGCCAGTTTTCCCAAATTTTATATCCATTTAGGCACCTCTGTGAGTCCTACCTGTTCCTCTTCCAGATTTCACCGGAATTAATCTCTGGGCTCAAACATAAATGGAGATGAGGCAGAACTGACAGGGAGACAATGACTACACTGTGGAAATGCTTTCCTTGGGCACCTGACTTACAAATATAGAGGATAACATCTGGAAAGACCTGAGAATCCCTGTAACTATTACAAAATAATTAACTTAAACATCTCAGAATTAATTTTTTAAATTATTTTAAAGGAAAAGCCTTAAAAAGATGAAGAACTGAAGAGCAAATAACAATCAGGGAAGCTGAGAAGCAACGGGGCCTTGTTAGTCTGTCAGAACATTTTTATAACATTGAAGGCCACATCCAGGTATTTTTCATCAGCTTGGCAACCACGCGGTGAGAAACCCTGTTGTGAGTTCTAAGTGACAGTCCTCTGAGCAGCATGAAGGACAGTTTCCTTACCTTCCCACACTGGCAAGCATGAGGGTCTCAGAAGAATTTTTTAAAATACAAGTTACCAAGAAGTTCCCATGAAAGGAGCAAACATTTTAGTTTCTGTCTGGAAATCAAAGTACTTTGTGGAAAGCTTTATTTGCTCTAAGGTCTGATTTACCTGTTTTCCTAACACATTGGATTTTATTTTAAGTTAGATAACCACAGTTTGGAAGGC
>JAWWES010000169.1:6079121-6107264 GCA_035583135.1 Lophotriccus pileatus
GGTAACATTCAGAATCCTTCTGCTGTGGAGGTCATAAATAGAACAGAATCCTTCTCTCCAGCAGCTCTCAAAGCCCAAACTCCTAGATCTGCTGTATATATAAACTCCTAATGCTGTAATACATTTGTCAATGTACACATTAGGTATGAGGTAGAGCTTTCTACATAAATCTTAAATGCTGATTCCAATCACTGTCAATCCCTGATGTACACTCTAAGTCCTGTTCATGATGAACATCAGGATGGGACAGTTTTGCATAAATAATTTTACATCTTAGTTTTAAAAGCCCTCCAAATACAATGCCATGATACCAGGCACAGAGGAACACTAGGCTTCTTTTCTGAATCCTTGAGAAGCATGTTAAATTATCTTACTCCTGGTTCATTAAACAAGTTGCCACACTGCCAGGTGACCTTTCAGTTGCAAATCTCTTCAAAACTGCTTTTTCTTGCATCAGTTATTCAGCACGTTGTCAGAATGGAGACATTTGTCCTGATTTCCTTATCATTTGATAATTACCACAGAACATAAGATAGAAAAGATCATGTTTATTAAGATGAAGGGCAGCATGAATGTGTTCCTTTTTGGAATATATCTAAATATTTGCTGTCAAATATGGAACTACCATCCACCTTCAGAAAATATAAGTTTTGCATCTTGGGGGCTTTACCTCAGTGCATATAAGTTTTGCATGTATTTGAGTGGATGAATCCACCAATACAGATGGCAAAAATACATCAAGAAAAAGATCCAAACGGATGCAAATATTTTTTGAATGAAAGCATCGGTCTCATATAATGAGCATTGTAACAGCACTAGCTTTCCCTCTTTCTGTGCAGAAAAGGATCCTGTCAGGATGAGGTGCCCAGGTACAGAGATGAAAAGAAATCACCAACTGCTCCTCTTAGCCTTGTCATTGCCTATGCAAGATAAGTAAGAAATAGCAAAAGGATCCATCAGTGACCAGTGTTTTATTCTTAAACTTTCACCTGAATGATGATTTCAAGGCTGCAGAGACCTCATGTGACTTGCAAATATCTACATAGCTGTGATTACATAAGTAGTAAATTTTCAGATTCTGTCCATGATGAAAAAAAAGCTGAAGATAGTTAAATTTCAGTAGTATAGAGCAATTTTTATGTATTCTTATTTCATATGTTGTTTCAGGTCAGAGGCTTCCTTAACAGATTCACTGGAAATACTCAGGATTGCAAAAGCAAGTGAATAAAGCCATAGAGAGAATTCGGTTTTGAACAATTTGTATATAATTTACATAAAGGTTTTTTGCATTCATGGACAATTTAGAATTGTGTATTTCCAAATAGGTAGTTATGTCTTTCATTTCTGATTAAAAGTCAACAGTTGGCAAAAATCATTTGTTACTAATCCATTCTTTAGACACATTATCTTAATTCCAGTGCTACCCCTATAGCTTTCAATTTAAATCATGCATCTTTCATCTTCATATACAATATCTTAAATGTTTTTCATATTTTTTGTTCAAGAAATTAGCAGTCTTTCAAAGCTACATGTTTCCAGCACATTCAAATGTCTGTGTGCTGACTCTAATGAACCTTGGCAATATTTCAGCCAACAGAAATGGATTTTTCTGTTTACATGTTATTATCCAAGTGCAGTCATTGGGCTGACTCAGATTTTTGTATTATTATCTTGTTAGAGGGTTATGAACCTGAATTCCAAGAGCTTGTATTCTAAGAAACTTGGACCATATATTCCAGGCTAAGGTCATACATATGGGTAGGTTGTCTGCTTGGAGGAAGAGCCATCAAACAACTGCCAGGCAGTTGCAACCATCTTAGCCAGACCATGCCAGATAGTTGCACTGCAGAACTTTCTCTGAGAATATTCTCTTGAGTTACTTCATTAGCAGTTATTTGGAGTTATATGACCACATTTTGGTATAAGGTTTCATATCTGAGAGAGAAAGATAATGGGGTGAGTACTCTAGAATCTTCTATTTCTAGTCACCTGGTTCAAAGTATTATTGGTCTTACTGAATCTTTAAAGTGGTACTAAAGACTGAGTGACTCGGAACTCAGCAGTTACTCTGGCTTTGTGTGATCTGCCAGTCTCTTCCTCCACTGTCTGCCATTCACACTCCTCTTTATCTCAGCCCTTGAGGAGTGAAGAGATGGTTGGCTGAATTTAGCATCTTACAAGTGTGCTTATGCACTGGAGCGTGCTTATGTGAATCTGACATGGTGAGCTAGTGGAAGAATGCAGCTGGTTTAGCAATCACAACAAAATAATCTTTCAAGCCAATCATGCTGTTCCTCTAGGCTCCTGTTTCCAGAGGATCCCAACTGGAGGGTTTGCAAAAAAACCAAAGTAAATGTGCATTGCCAGGAAGCAAAGCAAACACCTTAATGTGGGTCAGTACACGCACCTCATGACAGAGTTGGGGCTCTCACTGCTTGAAGGCATGTACCCTTTTGTCTACCAAACAGCTACTTTGATTAGATACTCTACCTTGGGCTGTGATCTTGATTTTCTTATAGTCTACAGCTGTATTTTCACATTTTCCTCAGACCATCTGTGAGAAGGATGGGGTAATATAACCACTGTTAAAAGCAAAATGTAGAGTGGAACATTATGAAAAAATATTTACTTTTCAGATCTGCCAGGTAAGACAAGTAGCAGACTGTCACTCTTGTTAAAAACTGTGTAGCATCCTATCGCCAACTTTCAGCATGGATAATTAAAGAAGTGCTCCTCCAAACACATAAATTCAGCTGGAATCACTTCCTGAGATCATTCAACTACATTTCTACATGAAACTAAGCACATCTTTTAGTCTGTGCAGGGCTTAGACCAAAATTCCAACTTTAGATTTTTCATTTGTTTTTCTCCTGTTAACAGTGGCTAAGCCAGGAGGCACACAGACCTACAGATCTGAAATTCACCTGCCAATCCTGGCAGCTCAAGACTAAACATGATTCTGCTTGAAAGCTGACAAGTTTTAACACTTCTTTACTCAGATTTGTAGGAAAAAATCTCTACCCCAAGGCTCCTTATACCATAAGAATAAAAAATTAGCAAAGCAGCTGTCATTTATCGATGAAGGAAAAATAAGTCCTTTATTCCAGCTAATGATTTACACAATAACCACAGATTCTTCTTTTTTTCACGTTATATAGAGACTTAACTTTCTCTCTACTTCCAAGTACTTTGAGGACCCTCTTGAAAAGACAGCTGGTATTTACTGTGAAATACTAATGTAGAGCAGTAGAGGGGTGGGGAAGAGCTGATCATGACTTAAAAGTAAGTTTTCATTCTATGTGGAAAAACATGGTTCCTCAATTGGAAGAGGACATCTCCTCTTTCTGTTTTAGTCCAGGTGTACTTCCTGCCTATGCATGCACCTCTGTGCTTTCAGGCCTCCAGTGCTGCTTTAAGCAGGAGGCTGGACTAGGTGGCCTGCAGCATCCCTTCCAACCACCACGTCTGTGATTGTTTCTCTCATTTTTACCATATTATTCCTTGTCCTCCCCATCCCACCCAAGCTTCTGTGGCATATATTTAATCTTTAAATTGTCCTAGAGCAATTTCCTTTGTGTGCTTGCAACTATTGTCAGCTGGCTGACATGTCCAGCTGTGCCAGTATGTCATAAACTGGCTGCTCAGCAACAGCAGAAGCAGCAACCTGCACTAAGGTTCTGCTCATGAGAGAAGACCAGGAGGCACATGCAGAAAGGAAATTTAGGATCTGTACCACGAGACCAAAAAGAAGGTCTGCTATAATTCATGAGGGGCCTTGTGTGGTCCATCTGCCCTTCCTAGCAAAAGCCTAAGGAATGATATGACAACGGCCAGCCAGCATTAAGACATCGTGAAGTAACTAAGGTCAAGAGGCGTCTATGATGACATCTGTTATTATGATAAACCGTCTAACTAGAATAATCTCACTTAGATAAGTGCGTCTGTGCCATGAAAAGTGATCTGACAGCAATCCCAGTTACTGCCAAGAACCTCACCATTAGCCTGTGCAATAAAAAATGTAACTTACCAGCCAATGTCCTCTCTGCTCCAGAGGTGACCAGTGTAAATCAAGAGCTTGCTGTTTCACAGACAAGTTGAGTGACTTTAATGAGAAATCTTGTCCTTATGGATTACTGTTCCCCTGCCACATCTTGTCAGCAATTCTTCAGAAAATTATTCTACCATTCCCAGTTGCAAGGAAACAGATGACACATGGAGGGAACCTCTCTGATGTGTAATGTCTTGGAAAAACAAGAATAAATAAATTAAAGACCAGAGGCCAACACTAATATTGTCTTCTACCAAAATACAGCTTAACTAGGTATGTTGGCTTTCTGCGTCAAGGTGTTGGTAGTGGAGGGGTTGCAGGGGTGGCTTTCTGTGGGAAGCTGCTTGAAGCTTCCCCAGTGTCCAATGGAGCCAGTGCTGGCTGGCTGAAAGATGAACCTGCTGCTGGCCAAGGCTGTTCCCATCCATGACTGCAGTAACACCTCTGGGATAACCCATTTAAAAGGAGGAAAAAAACTCTACAGCAGCAACTGCAGGCAGAGAGGAGTGAGAATATGTGAGAAACATCGCTGCAGACACCAGGATCAATGGAAAAAGAGGTGGGGGAGCTGAGATTCCCCTGCAGCCTGTGGTGAATGAAGCCCACGGTGAGGCAGCTGGTCCCTGCAGCCAGTGTAAGCCAGTGGTGGAGCAGCCCTTGGAGGACTACATGCCAGAGCAGGGGGCTGCCAAAGGAGACTGTGACCCCATGGAAAGCCTGCAGTGCAGCAGGTTCCTGGCAGGAGCTTTGGTCACGGGGAGAAAGGAGCCCATGCTGGAGCAGGTTTTCTGCCAGGACTTGTGACCCCACTGGGGATCCATGCTGGAGCAGCCTCTTCCTGAAGGGATACCTCCCGTGGGAGGGACTCCATGCTGGAGCAGGGAAAGAGGGTGAGGAGTGTGAGGTGTAGAGAGCAAGAGAAATGTGCTGAATTGACCACAACCCCCATTTTCATCCCCCTGTGCCACTGGGGGAGCAAGAGGTAGAGCACTCAGAGGTGAAATTGGCTTTAGGAATAAGGGAAGGAAGGGCAGAAGGTTGTTTAAGATTCAGTTTTTATTTATCATTATCCTACCCTGATTTGATTGGTAATAAATTCCTGCAATAGCTGCCTAAGCAATATATATTGTTCTCACAATATGGAACACCAACAATAAAACAAGTCACCGTAAGTCATAGAAAGAGATGAAATAATAGTAACAGGAATATATGAATTTTCTTGGATTTCCAAGTATCTGAACAAATACCAGGGCATACATACTTCAGTCATGATTTATACATAGGCATATTACATATGCATCTATGCATCTGAAATCCATATACAAGATAATAAATACTCTGTAAAGCATGTTTATAACAGCTCTTGCTAGTGCAATGAATCCCAAACTCTAAGAAGTAATGCAGCATGTTACAATAACGAGTATCTGAGTAGCAGTGAATGGATACCAAACATATTCTTCATTTATTTCCATGCTTCTCAGCTCTGTAACAGAAGAAAGGGGAAAGTTTTCCTAAAGGCATGAGTTATACACAGACTTGCAAATAACATCTTTAGCAACTTACAGCTGGAGAACAAGGAGAGAAATAGCATTTTTTCTTATTGAGGTATTATGGGAAAACAGAGTTCCTTAGAGAAGTCATTCATTCAAATATGCTTGGCACAGTGTTCAACAATCATTACTTCTGCAAGCTGCATCCAAATAAAGCCTCTGCGTAAAGCAAATGTATTGATATGTAACTCATGAACATACTACTGAAGCCATCAAAAATTTGCCACTTCTGGTAAGCTCCTGGAACTGTTTCTGTACTAGAACACTATTTCTTTGGTCAAAAGAACAGTGGGGGACCGGGTACTGTTTATAGGATAAGGAATAATTTAGAGGATACCCTAAGAACCTGCACCATTGACTATTCTGTGGCTGGACTTGGTTCTTCTGAAAAACTCCATGCTCATGTAGACAATGAAAGCAAATCTAGTACTGGTCCAGTCTTGCAGACTTTCACTCCGTCTCCAGGGATTCCCTGCTGGAGTGCATAAAGTTAGGATTAATACCTGATTTTCCTATTAGAAGAAATTCTCATTAAAGTACTGAGGAGGCTTTGACACAATGTTGAGTATATGCCCCACTGCACAAGGCAGGTGCAGCCAACAACTTCCAGCTGACAGAGCTGCCACTGGAAGAGTTCAGGTTCCACAGCCAGTGGCAAGAAAAACAAAACAGAGCATATATAAAAATTTAATACACAAAATTTAATCCCAACAAATGGGATATAAAGAGCCATCTGAAGTCTGCCAGAACAGTCTTTATCTCATTAGCAATGCCATGAAGGCCAACAGTCACTAAAGCACCCATTCCACCATGAAAAATAACTTCTCTGGAAAAACTCCTGGATCTGCACAAATCATACACTAAAGAATAAGACATAACTTTTGCTAGGACCAGCCCAGTAGCAGTTGGCATTAGGCCTGTGAAAGGTTTGATGGGAGCAGACTGTGAATATGTTCGCTATTTGAAAAAAAATTAACAACTTCGATGCTACCTTTCATATTTTGTAAGTTTTAAATAAAGCAATTACATCCAGTCTTGCCTTTCATGACACAGTCTATTACTTTTCACCTAAACACCTCTCTGCTGACACCTTCAGCACACCGAAAAAAGAGTTACTTTGGTGGTGGTGAAGATGACCAATTTGCACCTTCTTTTATTTTGTGCTGGCTACATGGGAGCTGCTGTGATGCAAACAACCACTTATCTTGCTAAGCCAAATGGAGAGGATGTGACTCACATGCTCTGATACAGGTATTTTATTAGTCATGACCACAAGACCATGGTTTTATGCTATGATAAGTTCTGATTCCTGCTATTCCTATTATGCCCATGAATTTTTGGTGATGATACATGGGAACAGTCAGTTGTGAATGAGAACAAGGTGCTCTGTACTGAAATATTTTCTGCTGTACTACTGTGCATTTTCACAGATGCTGATGGATTTCCAGAAGCAACCAAGCTTTTCTTTGTTCCGGTGTATGTAATGTTCATGACTGCAGGAGTCAAAGATTAGTTCATGTGGTCTCTGAAATAAACATACAGTTCCCCATCCTACTTCTATATTGCTGTCAACGCCAGTGTTTGCTCAAATACATTCCACAAGGCATCCAGACAATTAAATATACCAAGAGGTAGAGAATTCATCACTTTATTCAGTATTTTACTATAATTGGCTCACTTTAACTTTTAAAGTTTGTTTCCAGCTCACTAAGTCATTGATTCTTATGTCTTTCTTCATCAGATCTGGATGAAGATGGGGGATAACAACAGCTGCAATATAACTGTTGAGTTCTCTACTGTCAGTAGATCAGAGAAATACATCTGTTCTCATCTTCTAGGAATTGACTCTTGTTGAAGATCACTGTATTTTAATTGTTATGTTTGTTACAAAGAAATTGCAGTAAGAGATAAAGATCTTATTGGTGCAATGGATTTTTATGATATAAAAAGTATTAGTAGCCACTGTATTTTTATCAGTTATGATATGTTTCAAGCATTCTAAAATGTGAAAGGACTTACATATGCGCGTGTGAATGTAGGAATGCAAATATGTGTATAGGAAAAACGTATTCTTTGCACAATAAAGGCCTGATTCTGCAAAAACTCAAACTTCCTGCTGGACTTCAGCCTTTGTCAAGAGGATCATGGATTAGAAGGACAGTGCTCTTTGGGAGCTATGAGCAGATTATGTGTTAGGATCATTTGGCCATTAGTCTAATTTATTAACTTCTGCCAAAGACAGCAAATGAACTTTACCTCAGCAATACACAACTCAGGTCAATACTTCTTCAGATTTCACTGTATTGTCTGATTGAGGTCACAAAAATGTGACAAAGGTTTATATATAGATATGCAATGAAAACTTGGTATCCTAATTATTTATAATTTGCTTGAACTGCTAACTTAACACATTCAGATACAAGTAGTAGATTTTCTGGGGTTACTATATATAGATATATATATCAATATAACACAAATAGTCATACCATCCTTAGATCAAAACTTACTGACTTTTATAAGAGAAATTGTATGAGCACAGTCTGACCCCTTCTTGCCACAGCAAGCCTGTGCTATGCTCCCATGTGTGTTACAGAGAGATTTTCTTAAAGTAGCCTCTTAGAGGGGCTGTATATAAATTCTTATGCCCTGATAGAGTTTTTCCTGATGTCTTGAAAGACTACAGCTACATGGTCAAGGAGACACTTCACCAGAAAGGCAATATTCTTTTAAAAATCAACAAGTTCAGATGTCCCTGCTTGAGAAAGCAAGGAAGTAATAACAAGAGCAGAAAACTGACATCATTATTACATTATTCATAATGCTATATATTATTGCACCTAAAACATTCTTATACGTTACTGTTCTTAATAAATTTGTAAGATTTTCCAGATGCACAGCCCTGATCTCAGCTGAAAAGGCTACACATTAAAGATATGTGACTTTTCTCAAATTGTTTCCACAGCAGGGACTATTCTCTAGAGGTTGTTCTTGAGCTTTGGTGACAAGCTCTTTTCTATGGGAACAGAAATATAAATAAATATAAATAGCCATGTAAATAGCCAGATATAAAAAATAATAAACAATGCTTTATTGTGTGGCACATTTTAGGGAAGGTATATTTTCTTTAACATGCCATTGTCATCTCAACTGCATATTTCTACTGCCCTCAAAGATACAGTGCATAAGGCATACCCATACCTTCCATTTGTTCTATAAAATTAAAGTTATTACAGGTTTAAATATTTCTCAAAGCAATCTCTGAATTTCTGCATTTACCAGAATGGAACCAGTTTTATAATTGATCTGTTATCTAAACAATTAACCTTTTAATACTTACCAGTGTTGATCTGAACTTCAGCCTTAAGCAAATCAATCATTCAGATCCAGGTTTCCTTATGTGTGGAAAACAATTTTTCAGATGCAGCATTTGAATGTACAAATTGACAGAAGATATTCTTCAAATGGCAATAAACTGAAAGAACTGGGATATGAAGACAGAGAATGAGATCATTAAATGTTTGGTCATGTTCTAATCCAAGATTTCTCAAGTGTGAGAACATGTTCTGCTGAATCTCTCAGGACATAACAGTTCTCAAATAATTTATGTCCACTTTTTTGTGAAGTTACCACTTTCTAAAACATAAACTGTTCTTTAAGGGACTAGCTGAATCAGGGTCACACAATTTTATTCACTGAAATGAAAGATAAAATCAGGTATTTGAGAGCTCTCAATAAAATAAATTTCATCTTTTTAACTTCTCTTTGTATTTCCAGAAGAAGTTACATCGAATTTCTCATCCGTTAACTTTTAAACTCACCTTTCAAGGAACATAGAATGTCATAAATCTCAGTACACATAGTATCAGATTGTTTTAATTTTATGGTCATCGTAAAAAATTTAGCACATTGTGAAACAGAAACTAAGCAATTCATAAAGTACAAAATTACTTTTCGTACTATGTATTCAAAGCTGACAAAACAAACACATGTACTTATGGAAAATGTTGGTAGTTAAGGAAAATTGACTGAGAGTTTTTATCTAGAAAACATTATACATTTTATTGGACTTGGCATTATAGACCCTTCAGCTTGAGATCTACAACATAATCAAATATTAACCAACAGTTGATTTGGATAGTATGGCTAGGAACATTATGTTGCCTCAATAATGAATTAATTCAGTATTCCCAGGGCATCCTTTAAAATGAGAAACTATGGTTAACCTCCGTTTAAGTACACAGAGTCCGGGGAGACCAAGCAGCCCACTGAAATAGGGGTCCTGTGCAGTCACAGACATCTCACACACCGGCTGCTACGGCCCAGCACTGCAGGGAGTTCCGGGGGCTTCTGCAGATCTTTCATCCCTGTCTGTTCAGACCCTCCAGTCTGAGCATCTTAATAATTAGTACATCAACAGAAAAATATGGCATAGAATCCTCAAGAAGTCCTCGGATGAGCCATTTCCAGAAGATGGTATCGTATCTCATTTGTTAATTACCTTACAAACTTGTCTCCTTCATTAATAAAAACTGGTTGACTATGGCTTTTCTACATATAATATATGTAGAAATATATATAGCAAATAATGTTGTAAATTCACTTTAACAAAACAAATTACAATTTCCAGCATTTCCACAACACACAGATAGCAGCGTTCATGGTTTAAAATATTCTTCACCCTGTGATCCACAGACTACTGGCAGACCATAACCCACCATAAAGTAGTCTATGAAAAGAACACAAAAGAAATCCAGCAAAGAAGCCATGTTACATCCTCTCACGTGCAAGGAAGCAAGCAAAGAAACACAGGGAGGAAACAAATGTAATAAACATGCAGATTAGTGGGTAGTGACTGTTATACACAAGGTTTTCCAGTATGAAGAAAATAACATTATCATTGCATGTATTTAAAATACCAGAGTTAAAATACTAATGCCAAAACAATCAAGGGGCAGGAAATCACTATTGATCCCAAACACAACAGAGAGTTATTAAGCCACTTACATGCTAATTAAATCTCATTTTAATGTCTAATATCTTACAAATTGGTTTGTATAGGCTTTTCTCATTGTCATAGGATGAGCCTTACAAGGTAACTCCTTCAGTCTCTTCAGTTGTAAATTCTTTTTTCGTAGAGCTAACCCAAAAGCTGGTCACTTATCTCCTGTAAAATTTGTTTTTAAAAGCTTTTAAATTCAAAACCATGAAATATATTTGCTTTCACTCTCACTTTGTTTCAAAATTCCAGAATTTCCTAAAACTACAGTGAGGGATTCTGTATCACTGATGATGTCTGATTATTTAAAAGGGCAAACAAAGAAGCAAGGAGTTATATTTATATAATTGGGAAAGTGCCAGTTTTGGACTTCATTATGCTTTAAGGCACCCCACAACCTCCACTTGCACCCTAAGACAAGGAAGGCACTTATCTCTAGTAGGGGATGTGTGTATCCACCCTGTGAGGATATATGACAGTGGTATAAATAATCCTTTCCCCCCTCTTGGAGCTTTGTGCTGAATAACCTGGCCAAACCTCAGAATCTGTTGGCATTCAAATGGCACTGGAAACCATATCACACTAAACTGCACTGCTGTGTTTCCTGTGCTGCTTCGGAATGTCAAAGGAATCTTTTTATCATTTTGTGTGTAATTGAAGTGAGACAGGGACGACTCTAAAGGTTATATCTTGTGTTCTGTTCACAATCGTGACCTCCTTACCTCATTTCCACTATTAATAGATTTGCATTCCTTAAGACAGTAATAAATGAGGCTAGTCTTGTAAGGGGAGTAGTATCTTTTAATAGCTGTACTAAAATAACAGGAAAAAACAGAGAAGCTTGCACACCCTAAAGGAGTGGGTTGTGCGCTGAACACTCCTCTATTTTCTCCTGCTAAAATAGTGGTCTAATCAAAAGATAATATAATGTTATCTTTTAAAAATTATGCTTCATTTGTACCCCCAGCCTATCACAACTGCAACGAATCTACTTTAGACAGGTGATTGTTCACCAACAAATTTAAAACAGAGAGGAATGGTTTAATACTAAAAGATATGTATCTTCCAACTACACTGTGGAGTAAAGTTCCCCTAGTTGATTAAACAAATAAAGGACTTACTGTATTTCTTTAAATACCAACTAGTTTTCTGAAAAAAAAAATCTAATTCAGATTTTTGGTTGCACTTTTAATTAAATATGAGCTTTAGCTAGTTTCGTCCTCGGGACTTCCCACAATTCATACGTGATAAATCTTTGTAATATTATGAAATCAAACTCTTTATATTAAAAGCCCATTAATTCCATAATTTTTTGTTCACAAAGGACAAGAGTTACTGCAACTAACTTTTGCCATCCACAAATTAGAATCCTAAACTTACCTAGTCACCTGGACCCCCTGATAATAGACCAACACTTTAGAGGGATGACTGACTTGTCTTGATGCCTAAGACAGACACACACAACCATCTTCTGAAGGAGCCAATCTCTCTCTTCTCTGTTCACACAAAGAGCCAAGACAATTTGTTTAGGCTGTGGACTAAATGTGAGGGTCTGGTCCCATGGGAGATGCCCTGACAAAACCACTGCTGCTCCAGAAGAGCAAAAATATGCCTTAGGTCCTGTGTCAGCCCTATGGCAGTACCTTGCAAAATGTAGGGCATCTCAAATGGCCCTACAGGTCTCTGTTTAGGCAACTGATTCCTGCTATAGATGTCTAATTAGAATCAGTCAAAGTTAAATGAAATTTCAGCCATAGGAATAAGAGTGAACTGTGTAATACTGAAAGATCTCCAGGTAAATGAGACAGAGAAAAGGACAGAAAGCAACAAATGCAGTTCCTTTTATTTTTATTTTTTTTTCTGCTGAGGCAAAAGGAGGCCTTTTCCCCTACCACTTCTATGCTTAAACTTGCCTTTTACCCCAGCATTTCCTGCTTTGGATGCTAAGAAAGGAGCTTGCCTTCTTTCAATCTGCTTTAACAGGGTCAGACCAAACTTAGGTTAAAGCTGAGGAATGTGTTTAATTTCGCAGGGGTAAAACATACCTTGTGTTTGTGTCCTGCAGCTGTTCCACTGTCACTGCAAGAGGTTTCAGGCACTCTGCATTTGCAAATCCACAATGCCCCACAAAGTCTTCACAAGGCCTGGCCCCTCCACCACAGTCAACAGTGCATTTATAATCACACATAATCAGCTGAGTTCATGTGAAGGCACATGAGATGGCACATTTGCCTCTGCCTTTCCAATTGCTTCCAAGGTTTACTTTTAAAGCAGGATTTTGCAAAACCACAGGATTGTGTACACAGTACACAAAAGGACACAGTACTGTTAGAATAATAAATATTCCATATTTCCTCTGCCCACTAAGAGGAGGAAACATGAGTTGAACATTGCCTTATTTGAGAGCTTCATGGATGTACAGTTCATGAATGCAGGAAGTTGGGTTAAGAATAGATTTCATTCCATAGTTTGGATATACATCTTGATTAGATTATTCTGCATCTGCCTCATTTTAAAAGAGGTGTTAAAAACCACTATCATATTTCCAAATCTGGTTCACACCCTTTGGTATGCTAAGAATTTTAATATGTCTCACATTCTACATTTTACTGTAAGAGTTAACAAATTTTGCATTCACAATCCATGCTTGTTACTAAGTATGTGATTTAATAGTCAAAGAAAGAACTGTTCTATATCATTTCATACAATATGAGCCATGTAACAACCATTTCTGCCCTGCAAAATGTATCAGGGAAGTCTGTTTTTACTCACTGAAACATGAGCGTTTGAAGGCCCTGGGATTATAATCCCATTTTTAAACCATATGTTTGTATGGAAGATATATTTCTTTTCTAATATATGATAAAAATGCTCTAAATTTAACAGACAGTAAATAAAACAGATGTGAACCATGAACACTTGCTTAGAAAATGTGGGATGAGGTAGGATGAGATGATGCTATCTCTAGAGCTTCATGGGCATTTGCCCCAGATCAAGAATAGATGTTTCAAAATGCAAGTGTTTTTTCTAAATTACTTGTTCCTCCTCGATCCTCAGACATGTTTAACTGCAGTACAAACCTTTCATATGCCTCCATATGCTCATTTTAAGTCCGCTTTGCATTATGAATCGTACAAACCAGCTCCATTTGCATAGTTGGAACCTCTTAAATGTGAAAATCCACATTGAACAGTAATAGGACATGCAAGCTTCCCACCAAAGAATATGTCCTTTTTGCCAAGAACAAGAGCAGTCTTATTTGAAATAGCTCATGTGATAAGAGGGTCACAGGAAGGCACAACACACCAGTTTAGCCAGGCCACATTTTCCCTCCAGAATCGCATCTCCCAAGGTGAAATCAGAGCAGATTGGTTTATACCACAACTGTGCTTTAGAAGCAGTAATAACTACAGACCAAATTGACATTGGCAATACACATATGGGTTGTTATCTGGTCAGCAAATATATTCAAAGCCAGTGCCTATCCATCAAATACCTTCAGGCTCCATTACCCTTTCCTTTCACCCAGCTGCTGTTTACAGACAAAAGGAATCCATTCTGTTTTGCTGAGCAGATCAAAGTGTAACAGGCTATATATGGCCTGCAGTGGAGGAAAACAGTGTGGCATGTCATACCACTGCCCTGACGTAAGGCAGTTACAGGCATCAGCAATGACACATTGACTTTTGCACCTACTGCAATATTTTAAGCCTCTTTCCACCATGTCATCAAGTACAGAGTTCAGACACCAGCAGCCCCAGGCAAAATGTGCCAGTGCTGGCCAAAGAGGGCTGGGACACAGAGGACAACTCTAGACATGGGTTTACGAGCCACGGTCTGACTGAGCACTGCCTAAATCTCCTGGACAAGTGAATGACATGTAAAGGGCGTGTAGCAAAGAAGACTCAACACTCAGCAAGAGACAGAAAGGAGAAATAGCAAACTTCAACCAGAGTTAATTCTTGATAGAAAACTTGTGTAAGCTGCTCCCCTGGCTAATGGATTCTTAAAACATAGTACAGTACTTACAGTATAGGGAATCATGACAAATATGTAGGACTGGTCTGGATCAGTTCCTAACAGCCTGAGTGTGCTGATGTTAGTCTCATCAGACACTAACTGTGTCTCTATTTACTGATCTCATCACCAAAAACATTTTCTTCCTCTTAGATTCAGTGCTAATGCAAAAAAAAATTCAGGTAATTTTAAAGAAGTTTATAACAGTGCACAGTTTGTGCCTTTGCCTTCCATAAACATGGTAATAACAGTTACCTATAGAGGGACAAGAATGTCAGAGGAGCAGAAAAAAGATGCGATAAAACAAAAGACTTGATAAACACACCCCTTGAAATGAAATAGGCACTATTTGAAGATTTATACCATTGGAGAATTAAGGTAGGCTACACCCAGTGAAATTACAAGCTAGTTAGCAGACCCCATGCAGAGAACCACAGCATTGTTTTATAGACTGGCTTACGGTTAAGAACATTTTGGGAATGGTTCACTCCAGCTGACATGTGCAACTTCAGCTTAAAAGATTACCTTTTTTTTTCCAGTCATCATTATTGTAAAAGTTTGTGTTAGTCAAGCTAACAAAAATGAAAGAGGATTTGTTTTAAGGGAAAAAACATCTCACTCAATGAATGTTTAAGAACGTTTCAGCTTTCCGGTTTTGATCTACTTGACTGGTTTATAAACTGCTTTTAAAACTGGCAAACAAATCTTGTCAGAGAATAATACAACACACAACTAAGCTGTAGCAAATGATTTCCCTTAGGGTTAGGTTTTGCCACACATCCAGAAAAGACGAAACAAAAACATGTCTTTGCTAAAATAAAGCAGTTTTTCAAAATTCAGCATCCTTTCTATACACAGAGCTTTAATTTTTGCAGCAAGGCTTTGCTGTCTTTTTGGTTTGTGTGCAGCATACGGTTTTCAACAAATGTCAGTAAGAACAGAGGAACTTCACCAGACTCCTCGGAGGGTGTTTCACCTGGCTCTATAACAGCTGTATGTGCTAGTGAAAGCTGAGAAGCCCCAGGTTTATGATTAACAATTTAATGTTAGTTACATCATGGGAGAGGCACCTTGTGCAATCTTCTTACATAATTTATTGTACAAGGTATTCATTCCAATGTGAGTTATAAGTCATCCATGAGTAAATCCTGAAGAATCAGAGGAAGCTGTAAGCAATACACAGGGCAGCCTGACAGCAATGAGCATGTGTGATTGGTTAATAACTTTGTATTAACCTTTAAGGTTTGGGTTTCCAACTGTTAAGTGTAACCAGCAGAAACCTCCAGACTGATGTAATCTCTCACATTCCCAACTTGCAGAATGGGCCTTTCAGCCATTTTTTTTCAAACTGCTGTCTTTGTTAGTGCTTGCTGCAGAAAGTTACTATGAAAGCATTAATAGTTTTTGATGGCAAAACAACAAAATTCTGACAAAGGTGGGGTTATGCATAATCATGATCACAGTCACTTTATATGTGAGAATTATTTCATTAGGCTCTTACCATTTGTGACTTTTTATTCCCACTCAATTTGGACTACTTTTATCTTATGTACAAAAGGTTGCTAATGAATTTGAATGATCGAGGATTTAATTGAAATTAGTAGTTTGCAGTAACATTCATAATACTGTAGCAACTTCCTAAGCACACCAGCAACAGTCTACACTCCATGGAGTTCAGCGTTGGGGAACAGTACAAAGAGAGGCAGAGAAAAGAAAACCAAAATTTCCTAAGAAAACCAAAATATCCTAAGTGCAGCAGTTGTGTCAGAGGGAGAATGAACCATTGCTTGGGGGCTATGAAAGCAAGACACAAACATTTGCTGTCAGAAATAAACCCAGTAAGTGTACCATTCAGCAAATATGGGCATCACTAATATAAGTGCAAAGCTTTATCATTCACCACATTTGAAAAAAATGAAAAATTCTCAAATCTTGTTCCCCATGTGAAGGACACACTCCTACAGCTCCTTTCAGTCAGACCTGCAAACGTTTTTTTTGCTGCTACATGTTGGACACATTTTGAACTACAAATCTGGCAGGAGCAGGAGCTTATTTATCTCTACTTACAGAAGGTGATTTACATGTATCATAACTGCATTATATGCCTACTATATATTTTGTATTAAACATTATGTTGTAGCAGAGAAAGGAGATCTTTCCATTTAAAACTTGCAAGCAGATTCCAAATATTACCACAGTTTCTAAATAGAAGCAGGAATAACCAAAGTTGTTTTGATCTGTTGTGCCCTCTTCATCCGTGAAGTACTTAATTCAAACATCTCTTTTTGCACCAAATTTATCAGACCCCAGGGATCCCCTTGGCATCGGGAATTCTGGCTCAATAAAGCAATCAAATGGAATGGAAGAACTGGGTCACTGATCAATTTGTTCTCTGGGATGCTCAAAATATCCTTAAGTCTGCTGAATTTGACAATGTGAGTGATCTCTGTTGTACAGAGGGAATTCTCAAAGGGCATGGAGCTGCCAGAGTAACTTCTTTCACCACATCCTCCAACGGGCCTCTTTTATTGCATGAGGCACAGACAGCAGAAGGCAACTCCCTGCTGGCACAGGTCCCAAGGGCCATGGCTGTTATCACGTGTCCCCGTGACCAGCCTGACACTGGGATGGCCACAGCCCTGCAGCCACAGAGTGGAGCTTTCTACCGGCCTCAACCAGAGTGTGGACTGCCCTGCTGCAAGTTGCCAAATAATCAGTTCTCTTTCATACTCAGTCAATATTAATCATAGTAGGTGGGATTGTCAGGAATGATTTATGGCACAACCAAACAGTCAGAGCAGTGATAGAAATCTGCACATGAAAAGGGTGGCATTACTGGTGTTTTTTTTCCAGGAAGCTACTGAATCTCTGCGTGTGGATCTATTTTTTCTTCACATAATTACTTTAAATGTAGGGGTTTTGGCAGAAGTTGCCATCCGCAGCTACACATTATGTCTCACAAAACCCAAACTCTGATCTGACAATTTAGCTCAATTTTCCACTGCCTATTCACTGACCTATGTCCTTCCACGTCATTTCCCTTAAAGGCTTAATGTAGTTGTAATCTTACAGCATGTCTGTTTCTACATGACAGTGTATGTAGTGGAACCACAAATGAATACAGCAGGAAATTCTGTACAGGCATACACAGAACACATGTGTACATATACAAAGACTGACAGAGCCAGGCCTATAAGCTAAACTCTAGGAATCACACTCAGGAGTTAGTGAAGGGATCAGTATCAACAAGTCACACAGTCAGGCTTTGAGGTGGAAGAAGACTGTATGACCACATTGAGCCTGTTCGCTACGGCAGAGATAGAAGATGGTCATGTTAAGTTCTAACAGAATCAGATGCAAGACCTACATCTCAGGCTATCTTCTTCTCAGTCTGACATTCCTGTTTCCCAGTGGATCCCAAAGACCATAGTTTCTTGGATTAACACTGTATTTCACTCATTCCGTTCCTGGGCTCAAGGTAATTCCCTATTTTGCATTAAAATCGCCTTTGTGAGTCTGAACAATTATACTTTAGTATCAGTAATTAAGCAAGGTTACTACAGGTACAAAACGTGTGTGTTCTATATATCTCCAGTGCATCTAAGATATTTAATGAGCTTTATCCAGATTAATAATGCTGAGGAAAAAAAAAAAAAGGCTGATAAGAGATCCCCACAGCCACAAGTGTTTTCTGACCTATTACTGCAAGAGATCCTTTCCTCATTGTGTTGAAGTAGGTTATTTCCAGGTAATGTTATTTCTGCCCAGACTTGCAAAGTACCAAATGTGTAAGTAAAGAAATTACCTGTTGTTTTATAGAGTATCATTTGGCAAAATTTGATCTGGAATATAATTTCAAAATCATTCTGGATTCATAAGCACTGCCTTAGGTTTGGTTAATATGGGTTTGTATTTTAATATGGAATAGAACAATAACAGCAGCTCTGCCTGAGAGAGATTTAGGTCTTAACAAGAAATTCGTATAAGGAAATTCTCCATGGTGCAATGTGATGTCACCTGGGCTGAGCAAAGATAATAGCCAGGATTCAGTAGAGTGTCTTAATTTTAGGATGCCAAATATGAGATTTCTTGAAAAGTCTGTTTTTTCACAGGACAGGTGTTCCACAATTCTCAGAAAGAAGGCAGCATGAGTGTTAGTAAAAGCAATGAGCCAGTAAATCTTGAAAAAAGTGCTCTATTCCAAGAAGAAAAATTGTTTACATTAAGGGCAAATGTCGTTTTCCCATTTTGCATTAGGCAATTGAAAGCCCAGCCCACATCTGCAAAGCATATGTGTTTTAATGATGGGATGAGAAGAGGCAGCTGTAAGGAAACTGACAGCTATGAAATCCTAAAGTAAATTCTACATGAGATATCTTTATTAGTGGCTGGAAGCTTCTGTATTTAGAGGACATTCTCTCCCTTGCTGTGTCCATTGAAGTAGACAGAACTTTTCATAAAGCTTCCTTAGAATTACGATATGGCAACAACTACAGCAGATGTCACCAGACCCACTCCGAGGGTTATTACCCTGTTATTCCCCTAGTTAGTTTATATCTGCTTTCTGCTGGGCTGCACCCAATCATCGTGTACAACTCAAGAAAAAGTAACCAAAGACCTCCCTCTGTGATGGTACCTGGTGCTAAAAAGGTATGCAGTTTACTGGAGGGTGGGGAGGGGCAAAGCACATTGAGAGGTGCAAGCCACCCCTAGGATGTCTTTCTAAGATAAACTGTGTTTACATTTGCCCAGTGTCTGGTGTGCACTGAATGACCTTGGCCCTGACCTCACAGTGACTGTCTGTCAGGTCTGACACAGATGTACTCAGGTAGCTGCACTCTCTGCTGCAGCAAGCTGGAAAGAAAAGGAGAGCACAGGCTATCCTCTTAAGAGGATCATGTACCAGATTATACATCACTTTGCCTCCATGCCTTTGTTTTTATATATCTTATTTCTTGTACCTCTTATTCCTTGTGCAGAACTGCTTAGGAGTGCATTGCCATCCACAGCTGCCTCACTGCCTCTGTGTGTCACCTCTCCTCAGATTTTAAATCGCTTTTGGAATCTCTCCAAAGGCCTATAGAAATATGAAGTTTCACATCTCGTGCCTTTTCTAGTAACACCTGCACTACCTCTTCTCGGAAAGATTTTTTTCCCAATCAGGTATACATTTGTAAACATAATGACAAGAATATGAACTCTGTGCAAACCATGAAGTAGTTACCAGTATGCTGCTACTCTTAATTGAAAGAGTAACTGGACAAGAATGCAAAGAGATTCTCTGTCTCTTAGTTTAAGGTTTTAACCAATTTCTTTTAGCTACTGAAAGATGATACCTGTATGGATACCTTTGCTAGAACTGGCCCATTTAAACCCTGAGATCCACGCTGAACAGAATCTTTAAATCACCTTTCCTTGGGCTATCTAAACATTGGCTTTCTTATGTATTTATGAACATCAAAATCTTTTACACATTTTAGCATCTTACTGCAGAAAAAATACTCTCTTGCTCTTGTTAAACTCTCTTGTTTTGCAAGATAGCACAAAATGCATAAAGCAAATATATCTAGCTCTTCTATGACCATGCAAAGAAACAGTCACTATTTTATAGGATATAGCCAAGGACCTGGCTGTCTCCCTCTCCGCCTTCCACCTCTGGAAGTATGTGAACATCAGGGTTCTGGGTTCCAGCTCTTTCCCTTGTGTTCCTGAACACTTGAGCAAGCACTCAGCACATCCCCATAGCTGCCAGAGACCCAGCTGCAGCCAAGAATCAAAGCCCAAGTCTTCTTTTTTCCCCTTAATGCAACGTTGGAAAACATATTTAAGAGCCTCCCCTTCACCTTCTTCCTCTCTTTTCTTCTTGCCATGACTGTCAATTCTGTCTCAGTTCTTTTGACTGAGTATCATATCACTGGGATTGATTGCACAAGAGTCACCTGAATGCCAGTCACAATGTTTAACCTTCCATTCACCTGCACGCTCTGAGACACATGATCTTCTTCAAACAGTCACCCTATGATTTACAGGTAGGGAAAAAGTGAACACTGAGGCTGCAAAGTACAGGGCTTAAAATGAACTGAAATTAAATGCTTCATATATGCAGGCATTGCTAAACACTAAAGTCCTTGTTTATGATATCTTGTTTTACCTTCAACCCACAGTGACTTTATCACACCTCATTTGTAAACTCTGGGTATGAATTCTCACAAACCAAATGTATTTCATTAATTCATATTGGTAAATCTTTCTTTTAGGAAGTTTTCCTGCTAAATCTGTTAGGGCTGAGAGAATGCCTGTAGTTGTGCATTAGCTTAAATAAAAGCTAAGAATGGGCCACTTATTCCCACAGAACCTGGACAGGAGATCAGCACCACACATTCCCAGGAAGCCTACGCTGCCCCAGAAGTAAAAGGAATGTAACTGCATCGTTCCAAGATAGCATTTGGGCTGATGACAATTCGAGCCTATGGCAGTACCCTTATTGATACCTAAACTACTTGGCAGACTGCTGCTGCTGTGTTATATAGGGGTAACAGAAAAAACAAAAACAACAACAACAACAGCAAACTGGAAAAAATGCTTTAATCCATTACACAGTAGAGAAGTAAGACACAGCATATTTCATAGAAAACTGGGATAGTAAGAAAAGAGCTCCCTAATAAACAATCAGTCTTATAGCATGACACTTACACTTCCTTTATATGCACACACCTAGTCTCACCCTAATATCCAGCCAATTTCAGTCACTCACTACCTCAACTGTGAGGAAAATTTTGGTCAAGGTGCAGACACTTAGATCCCTAGAATATGCAAACACAAAATCGTATCTTCTTCACCCTCCTTCTCTCAGATCTGTTTGTAACTCAAGAGACTTAAACTAGACAAGGTGCCCTGGCAGATTCACCAAAGTTCTCACTGACTTCCTTTCCTGGTAGCCTTCTCTTGCAAAAACTGCAGTTCTGTTCTCCAGGCATTGGATACAGCAACTACTGAAGACATTGAGTTTATCAAAGATACTCATTCCAGCCAAAAAATCCCCATGCCACAGAATTTACCAGATTCACACCAACTAGTGCCTTGGGATTTTTGACCTTCATTGCCTCATTCTGCCACCAAAAAGCAGATATGAATCCCTATTATTCTCACTATCCAGTTAACAGTGCTCTGTGCTTTTAATTCCAAGCAGGATCAATTATCAATGAATAATTAACAAGAGTGCTTGAAAGCTCAGAAATACAGCCTAAGAAGTAAAATATTTTCAGATGAATGCATGTGCTCTATTAATCAAATTTTACAGTCACCAATCACCAACTACTGCTTAGTTCTCTTTCTAATGGCCCCGATTTATACCAAAATACAAATGTCCTTGCCAGATACTCAGAAAGTCAACCATGTCACTAAGGCTATAGCTCTTTTACCTCACAGATCAACTTTGAACTAAGAAAAGAAAAACTCGTCTATCTTCCACAAAATAAACCCCAAATTTAAAAATAACCTGGCCTTTAACTATGGATTTTGTCAAGTTTTTCTACTTTATTTTCTGTTCTTAGGAGCCACAATATGTAACAGTACAACTGATGTGATAGAACAGATGATAGGACAGATTGCCATGTTATCTTTCAAAAGCCAAAATAGATTCAGGGGTAGAAAGAAAGGAAACTTTCTATAGTCTGAAGTACTGACACTGATTTCCTGTCTCTGCCTTACTTGCTAGGCAAGGTCCGTGCAACTGATTTGGTACCAGTAACGGGGTCTGTGACCTGCTGATGAGATGAGTAGTGTCAAAATTAGAGCCTGCAGCAGTGCTGCTTCTCTGTGCTAGGAGGGAAAGTTCATGTCACTGCAAGTTCAAATCCCTTTCCATAGAACTGAATCTTGACACACTGTGGGCGCTGCTGGTGATTGTAGTGTCAGGGCTGCCTGATCCGCAAAGCTTGGAATCTGATGGTGTGTTGAAGTTTCAGTTGGGATAACTGAGCTTTATGCAGATAATTTGTAACAATTTCTCATAGCAACTCTAGTTGCTGCCATCTGAACTGGCAGGATTCTAATTCTTTTAGATTCCTCAGCACAGGAAAGACAGGGACCTGCTGGAGTGGGTCCAGAGGAGAGCCTCAAAAATAATCAGAGGGATGGAACACCTCTCCTGTGAGGAAAGGCTGAGATAGCTGGGGTTGTTCAGCCTGAGAAAGAGACAGCTTGGGGAGACTCTGTTGTAGCTTTTTAATATTTAAAGAGGACTTATAAGATGGGGATGAGCTTTTTAGTAGAGTCTGTATGATAGGACAAGGGTTAAAGGTTTTAAACTAAAAGAGGATGGATTTAGACTAGATATAAGGAAGACATTTTTTACAGTGAAGTGGTGAGACACTGGCACAGGTTGCCCAGAGAGGTGGTGGATGCCCCATTCCTGGGGTTGTACCTTCAAAGCCCTGTTCTAACTCAAACCATTCTGTGATTCTGTTATTATTTTGCTGTTTCAGTATTCATGGCCAGATTTAATTCTTCCTTTCCCCCTTTATCTTCTGTGGATTGGTTATTGGCTCTGTGTGCACTCCCAACTGAACAATATGGTGCATACTTGTGTTGAGAGACACAAGCATCCACTGACCCTTTTTAGTGCTGGTGGATTATGTTAACCCTAAACACTGACAAGTGCCAAGATGCAAATAGTGAGTCGCATCATAGACATTGTTCTGCATTTTCAGAACATGAAAATACTGTCAAGAATTTTTTTGATGTTGTCAAGAAGTTTTCAAAACTCAGACTGGTGAGATATCAGGAAAGATTTCTAAATTGTGTATGTCAGTCAAACGGCAACACTTGTGCTTGCAGGTCTACTGAAAAATGAGAGAGAAATTAAAGATATTGTTCTTCATAACAGACTATAATTGAAGGGGCAAAAAATAGTTCAAAAATTTACCACTAAATCTACAGAATTCCTTAAAAGGAAACCAAAATAGTTTATATTTTAGGAACTATATAGAAGTGCAAATATAATATTCAAAGGTTCTTTGAACAATTTATATATAAATCATTATAAATCTAAGCATGTTGTGGACAAAGAAGTATTATCAACAGTTATAACTGCAATGGCTGAACTAAATATCAAGTACCAATGAAGATGTCTATTAACTCTTATAAACTGTTGAAGGGTTACTGTAGTGCAACTGCTTAAGAGCTGATAGTCAAGTAACAACGTTGCCTACACCATCCAGTCTGTTCCTTTCTCAGACTTCAAAACATCTGAACTTTCCTGAAATATTTCAAACTGTGATTCTTTAAACATCTTTCTTCCATAAGTTTCTAATAGAGCAGCAATCCATATCCAGAGACACCAACACAGCATTGACAGTTTGTTAAAGACACTGGAAAACTTTCTGGAGTTTAGTGCCATGTGCATTCAGTCTGAAAAGAGTAGGTACTTGGTAACAAAGCACGGGACATTGCCAAAATTTTCTCTCTGTACTAAAATTGTCTTCATGCTTTTTCTCTTTTTTTTTTTTTTTGAGCTACAAATACAGTGTGCAATGTTTACAGGAGCTAGTTATGTATTCAGAAAACAACTTTTCTACGGCTATCAAGACACAGGACCTCAAACCCAAATTAAGCTCTGCAGATTAAATACTAGTTTGGCATTATTTGCTTAACTATTTCCATTAAAATATAAGCCTGAATATTTGAAAATAATGCTCACTTTTATCTTTCTTTTTCTCCATGTTTCCAAATTTCTTGTCTTTTTAATATGTTCATTTAAATGTATCTGGTATCTTTTCAATGTCTGTCTGCTGGACAATGCAGAGAAAGTTTTCTTATGCAGTATACTACAATCTTCAAATGTAGAGGTAATACAAAAATTGTAATTCTCTTTCTTGATCCTCTTTTGCTCTGTGGCTCACAAACAATTAAAATCCAGACCATCCAACTGACCCAACATCTTGCTAGGACGAAGAGATAAGAATCTGAATCCAGACAAATGGATTATTTACCGAGGCTGCCATTGTAGCAGACCTCTCTTACTTACAATGAGACAACTCTGGTCTCCACTGGTGATACACTACAAGGTAATAATTCTTAACTTCTGTTAGGGTCTCATAAGCCAACAGCAAATTACGACTCCAACTGCCCATGGAGCAAAGGAGAAGGTCTACTTGACATTCAGCTCCTCTGCGTTCTCAGAGATGGCTTTGTGCTGTGTTGACTTTGGCCTCTGAGGAACCCCAGTGCTTATAGAACATGACAGGAGGTTTGGGTTTGGGCCTTTTTAACAGCAAAAATTTGTTGAAAAATTTTGTATGAGCACCTACATTTCATTTTAGCTGAAAAATGGGAGACAGAACAAAGATGTGAAAACAGACAGTAAGTAGATTAAACAGCATAAGAAATGCTGCTTATAGTTAAATTTCCTTTTATGGATGGCAGACTATTACCAGGTCTGAAAAAAGATGTTTACATGTGGTTCAAACACTCAACAACTAAACATATCTGGCAACACATTGTACCAGCTTGAGAACTATCTAAATTGCCAGTGTTGCCATTTCAGACGAATGTGTGCATCCATTTTTGCATGCATATCATAATCTGAGATATCAGAGAGCACTGTTCTTCCTGTAATTATAAAGACTGGCTTGTTTTGGCTAAAGTCCTTTGGTACTGTAAGTGGTATTTGTGAGGACAGAAACAAGGTCATGGTTCATATCCTTAACTGCTTTTTCTAACTTATGAATGGGATAGATGGGGGTGGGAGGGAGAACACATGACAACTCCAGTATGTGCTCCAGAGTTCTGTTACAGCAACCAGCATTTGAACTGTTGTATACAGTCACTACAAAAAAATATGCTTGTGTGAGAGTAATGCTTATAAGAGACTCCCACACACCACACAAGGCGAGTTTGGGCCTAGATGATAAGGTTTGAAACGTTGTGCTCATTCTCATCTTCCTCACTGGTTCCAGACTTCAAGATCAGGAGTGAAGGCACACAAAACAATTTGACATTTGAATAGTGCTAAACCTAAGAAGGGAGATCAAAATTGCATTTTTTTCTTGGAAACTCATGGTCACCAGTAGAATTCGTGTCAGCAAATAAGGAGTTGAATTAAATCCAGTGCACATTTTCAGCTAAATGACATTTAATTCACAGTGGGCCTGCTCTCCATGAGTTACTGCTGATCACACATGCTTTCCAAAGCAGGCTAAAACTCTGCTGTTCTAGACTGGTAGCATTTCACGTTCACTGCATGGTGAAAGGTTATGGTGAAAGGTTATGGTGAAAGGTTATGGTGAAAGGTTGCTGAGAACTAATCCTACATGGTATCGCAGGACTTGGCTTGTCATAAAGAGAATTTGCTAGGAGAGCAGTGACATTGGTGCAAATCCTCTGTATTGGTGGAGCAACCAGCCACACACACTATGCATTGTTGCAATCCACCTTGGCTTAAATTCTGCAACACAGGCCACAAAGAGGAAGACTATATAGCCACAACCCTTATGTTGCAGAAGCACACACAAATGGAGGGACTTTGTCCCTTCTCCTTCCCCAAATCAAATTCATCCCTGAGCTCTGTAGTTACAATGTAGAAAAAGTATAGGAGAGGAATATTCTAGTCAGTTCTTTCTCTGCCTCAGTTTTACATATGAACACAAGGATGGATAAGCTTTAGACAGTTTAACACTCTACATTACTTCATGATCCCTTTTTCCTGGATCAATTTTGTTTAATTATGAAGTCATAAAAGCTTTCCTTGCTGAACTTTGTGCTTTACAAAAGATTAGTTCAGTGTGGATAAATGTATTCACTACCTTTAATAAAACCGTGGATATAAATGAGGGAGAAGATTTGTCCCCTCTATCCTCCTTCCAAGGCATTGTTGTTCTTTACAGTGTTCTTCGGAGTGTATTCCTGGTAGGTCCAAGCTGGTTATAAGTCTTTTTATTTTTAAAGAATGAGGTGTATGAGGACATGACTTTGAGTGATTCTGGATAAACAGGGACTGTCCATCAAAGCAAAGTTAACAAAAGTTTATTTGTTAGAACTACTAGACGTCAGGAATTCTGCTGTCATTTCACTCCTGATATTTCTGAGCCCAAAGAAATGGGAGATCTAGGTAAGTTTTCCAAAATCAGTAATGGGTTCTCTCAGCATAACTTCTGTGTATTATAGATTTGACATTTCCACAACCTATTTCTCCTCAGGCTAAAATATTTCACTGTTACAACCAGTGAAATCCTTCCTCTCCCAGTTTCCAAGTCAGTACCTTTACCCAGACAAACCTCTGCTAGTCTTACACAGTTTTGTGTAGCATGAGCACACTGTGATTCAGAGGTGGTGATTGCTGCAGTGTTTATAATATTATTTTTATAACAGTCTATAAAGCTGACATGCACCTTCAGCAAAAGGTTGTAACATGCCTTCTGACGTTCTATTCAGCTGTTGTTCCACTCACAACTCCCACTGAACTACGTGTAATGTTTTAGGTGTGGACTTGCCAAAACGTCACAGGGAAGAACTAAAACCTCTCACTACTCTGATTTGTTGTATTACAGCTTAAAGCCATAATAAGGCTCTGAAAGCCCTCAGTAGCTAAATGACTGTGACTCTGACATCTCCTGGGACAAAGAAGAAGCTTTCAAGGCCAGTACAGTCTTTGCCACACAGAGATGTGGATAACAGGAATTCCACCTGCCCTAACACCAAATGACAGAGAACAAGAATGTAAGCCAGAGCGGGCCACAGCCTGCTGGAGGCCATGGGCAGAGCCAGAGAATACTCAGCAATAGAATTCTATCTGAAGCCTGTTCCAGGCCAGTGTGGCAGTAAAGGGCTACAAGTGACCACAGTCATAAACATAAGACAACAGAGAATAAAACATTAAAAACATCTCAATAAATTGTAGCATAACGAGCCATTGGCTTCCAGTCCTGTCTGGAAAAGCTTGGGAGTCGCTCATCTCCACCTCCCACATGACCTCCCATATCACCACAGTTCATTTAGCAGAACTGAGAGCATGAACACTCCCTGTTCCACCACAGCACAAAGGTCTATGCTCTATTCACCGTCTGTGAATGCTTCAAGGCACTGCTTGAAAACAGGTGGGAGGACCTTCAGAAAGCTCACAATCTATGTTCATCCTATAAAATTCAGTGGGTGCTGAGGAGTACAAATGCACTTACTATCACAGAACACATTTTTTATCATTTTTCTGCAGAAAAAAAAATAACCTCTGCCAAATCCTTTATCCTTTAAGAACTCAGACATATAATGAAAGCCATGAGTCATCTGGAGCTACTACAGTCAGACTAACATTACTGCAGCTTGATAACAATGGTGCAGCAATGAAAACACTCATAAATATTTTTGTCACCTTGGTACCTTCTGTGAATGGGGAGCAATGCAATAGCAGTCTTGACATCGCGACTGGTATCAGTCTGTCTTATGCCTGGGTTCAAGAGATACTGTCATAAAAGTTACACAACTGTCTGCCAACAGTTATTCTTAAGAGCAAATATAATAAAAAGTTTTGGCATCCA
>JAWWES010000169.1:6108583-6128931 GCA_035583135.1 Lophotriccus pileatus
AATCTCCATTTCAAACAGGTCCTCCTGGCTGTGGCCCCTTTCAATCAACCACTGACTTACAAATCCCTCAACAGTACCAGAACTCTATAAACTTTTCCCAAACTAAATAATCCTTCCATTTCTAGGGACTAAATGTGGCCCAGCAATCTTTCTTTGCCCTTGGCACCACATATGCAGCAAAGGTCATTCTCTTTCAGTATTTATTCAGAATCTTAAAATTTAGCCATTTTTAAGAGTTTCTGACCCCTCAGTGAGGGGCACACAATACCAAATGTCATTTATTTTAAAGGCCCAGCTCCTGGAATCCTGTGATCGTCCTCACACATTTCATTTACAAATGTAAAAAGCACAGGGTATGCTGGTGTTTAGTAGCACTCTAAAGCTGATTTATCGCTGAAGGCAGCCTATCCATGGCAGCACAGAGCTGCACACAGGCAAATTCACCCTGCTGCACTGTTCAGCATGCTGATACAGCAGGTATTGACACAGCATGCTCATATATTGCAATATTGATACAGGATATAGCAGGTAAATTTCAAGCCTTCACGACTCCCCAGGGAAGCACATGAAATAAAAATCATCAAAAAGAAGAAAGAAGATTCAATGAACCCTGCTTCTCTTCTGGTTTTCCTGATCTGGGGCGAGGTTCATTAGTTCTGAGCAGAATGCCTGATCTCTGCCAGTCCGATAGGAGAGCATTTTGGCTGCAAGCCCAGCCTGCCTCTACCTGCAATACTGCCAGCTCCTGCTCTCTTTAGGCCCTTTATCACTTCTTCTTTAGCCTACAAGGGCTACGTTGTCAGAAACCCTCCTTAACCAACACTGAACGTCACTGCTGAGTGATGTGAAGCACTGGCACAAAGGCTGAGCACCCATAGTCCTCCGAAATCCTCCTGAACAGAGCAGAGAGACCCAGGGTGGACTCAGAGCCCAAGACACTGAGTAAGCAGAAAATTCCTTCAACACCAGGCTACCAGGCCATTCCTCAAATTTACCAAAGCATTTCAGCAATGTGCTCTACAACCCTTTTAAACACCCTATGGTGCTGGATTACTTATGGCTTCCCCCTATTGCTCCCATTAAACACTTCAGTTAGCGTGATATTCGTACAGAGGTCAGACACCCTGAGGACAGTGTAAATGGAAAGCGTCCTGGGTGGAAAACAGGCTTAACGCTGCTTTCTGAGCTACAATTCAGCATCAAAGTCCTGCGTGGGGAAACTGAGGCGGGCAGAGTGGTGTGATGTACTTGTCCGACAGCAATGTCAAACACCCCAGAGAGGTGCACAGCCGGGTTCAACATTTCATCGTGCGGATGCTCACACGGAGCAAGGATACGTTCTGAGGAGGGGGCGGAGGGCACATCCCGCACCCCGCTGCTCCGCGCTGATGGGGCGCCAGCGCGGCCGCTCCCGTTACGGGGCCCCGCAGGATTTCCTGCCTCCGCAGCCCCTCAATTCCTGGAAGCGATGTCTCCCGAGGGCAGGAAAGGCGGATGCCCCCTCAGAGCGGAGCGGCGCGCGCACGACCCCCCCCATCCCCATCCACCCCGCGCGCTTCCCGCCGCGCGCGCGCTCGCTGGCGCCTCTGTAACGGCCGCGGCACCGCGTGCCGGGGCGCGCTCACGTGACGGGGCTGATTGGCTGGGGCGCGCGCGCCCGCACCGCTCGCGCCGGGCCGGGCAGGGCAGGGCGGGACCCGCCGCACCCGGCACCGCACACAGCACCGGGCATTGGGCAGCGGGCACCGCACACAGCACCGGGCATTGGGCAGCGGGCACCGCACACAGCACCGCAACACACACGGCACCGGGCACCGCACACAGCACCGGGCATTGGGCAGCGGGCACCGCACCACACACAGCGCCGGGCATCGCACCAGGCACCGCACCGCGCCAGGTCACTTCTGTCCTGCCTCCAGCGGGTTCCGCTCCGCGCTCAGGTGAGACGCTGCGGCCCCGGCCGCGGGAAGAAGGGAGAAAAGGAGGAAGGGAGGGAGCGGGCGGGTGCTGCCGAGCGCTGCCCGCTGTCTGGGCTTCCCGAGGCTCTCCCGGCGGGACGCGGTGAGCCGGCGGGCACGGGCGCGGTGGGAGTCGCGCTGGAGCTGCGGGAAGGAAGGAGAGGTGGGTGGCTGAGGAGCCCAGCGGGCCGGGGGCGCTCCCCGTCCCAGGGCACATCCTGAGCGCAGCCCCAGCTCCTGCCCCAGCGGGGTCGCGGTACCCGCCCGGCTCTCCCCGGTGTCCCGTGCCCTTCGCCGGTAAGGCCAAAACTGCTGACGGCTGGCGCGGGTGTCAGGCGGTCCTGCTGCATCGCTGCCGAGCCATTAGATACCGTTAGGCGTGTTTGGTGCTTCTGTGGCTGAACGCGGTGCAAACAGTGCGCTGGGCTGTTCATCGCTGCACCTGGCATGACTCTTACACGTTCATGCAGAAAATTTATAGTGGATACTCCTTCTATGTGAAAACTAGGTAGACAAATCTAAAATCTGTTTATATTTCACTTTCTAGTTGTTGGTTTGGCACATTTTCCATAGAAAGGAAACTTTCTTCTCCTGTAGAATCTCCAGGCACTTTCTGAAAGCGCTCTGTTTGAAAAGCAATTTGCTGAATTAACGTAGCATGCACAAAGATAACCTGAGTTGACGTACTAGCAGAATAACATCTATCTCGTGAGCAGAAATGGAATATTCCTGCCCTTAGGTTCCTTTTTAATCTTAAATTATTAATGGTTCTCTGCATTACAAGAATGAAATTTGTAATTGGTACAGAGTGCAAATGCGTGTAGAGAACTGGATACAAGAGGAGCTGATTATGAAGAAAGATGTACCTCCCAAAAAGACTCGAAGGAGAATGAAGTTAGAGAGCCTCTGGGGAGAAGCACCGGGCTGTATCCAGCCCAACTCTTTTTGCGGCACTCCCAAAAAAAAAAGGAATAAGAAAAGGGCAAAACTTTTCCCTACTTGGGGAACATAGGAAATTAGAGCTTCAGTACATGCACTTTTTAGCAGTTGTCATATATATATGCTATATATAACTAAGTCGTTATGGGTGCTCCTAAGGCGGAGTTAGTGGCAATTATAGTGTCCCATATTCTTTTAGAACCTGATTGTCAACTTCTCACCAAATGTTGTCATTTGTACTTAGTTAAATAGAAATATTTACATCACATGTCAGTTTCTTTTATCTGTGCAATCAAAGCAGGAAAAAATTCCTTTTTCTCTAAGGGAGACCCTAGGAAAAGCACACTTGCCTAAACTGAAGTAGAAAGGGCAAAACACTTGCATTTACTATGGATTCTAGAACATTAGTGGTTTGAAAATGTCTTGAGAGGAAACGTTGGTTTAGGTATCAATGGGAAGTAAAATTTCTACTGTCTGTTCAACCATGTAATGTACAGCAAGTGAGGTGTGTCATAGTAAAGATTACAACAGTGAATTAAGGTTCTGCTCTTTCTTTTACTTGAACTTCTTCTGGTATTTGAACTCTTAAAGGAAAAAAGTTTGAAGTGAGGCTTAAAAGCATTTTTCTTCTACAGAATCCTTCAAAGTTTGTTGAAGAGATTTGGGGCAGATGTACTGTGACTGTTTGGTGTTACAGAAACTGAAAGCAATACATAGAGATGATGGGCTGGTAAAAGGAAACTAGAGTAGTTTCAGAGGATACAGTTCTGCATTGTTTTTAGTTTCATAATAATCTTCAAAAAAACCCAAGGGTGAGTCAAAGACTGGATCAGCTTAGGCTTCTGAGCAACCCAAAGGTGAAGCTGAGGTAGATTTGAGGACAAAATTGGGCTAAGTTTTCTTGAGTTTTCTTTAGTGTCACTGTGTTAGAGGAGTGTCTTGTCGATAACAGAAGAGACTCCTAGACCAGATCACATGAGATTATTGGCCCCAACAAGTCATCCAGGGAGCCTAGTGTTCCACCTGGCCTTGCCTGCAATCCTTCTGGGCCTGGTTTACACTGCGAATGTTTCACCTGCCAACCTGCAGCAACAACCACCTGCTCCTCACCTTCCTGCCTATTTAAAGGAAATTCCCCCCTTTGGAGAATTAGATCATATAAGTACATCCCTCCCTGAATTACTCTGTGTTCCAGCTGGCTTTGGTTTCCCTCAGCTTACACTGACCTTGCTGCATGTCCTGAGGACGGTACCACGGAGTGCTTGCTGTTGTGGGTGAGTGTGAGTTCAGGTGGTGACTGCCTGGGTGTGGAGCAGATGAAAGAGAGAAGGAATTGCACTGCCACAGAAGGAACTGGTGCTCTCTCATGCAAGCACTCAGGGTGAGAGTTGTATAAAGCCAACTCTTCCCAGCTGTGACAGAAACTCAGTTGAGGAAGGTCCATGTAAGGTTTAGCATCTCTATTCTTCTGAGTGCAGATCATCATCAGAGATAGAAGATCTGCTTGATATGACAGATGTTTATAATTTGAAGTTGTAATCAGTCAGCACAGTGCTAATTAAGAATTGAGGCTTTCTTTTGTGGTCTCAACTGTCTTCGAAACCAGAAACTTAAAGACTGAGGGCAGGGGGTGGAGGCCAGAAACATTTTTCTGTGAAGTGGAACTTTTAGGCTTATGCTTTAGTAATGATGAAAATCAGGTTTAGCTACATTCTGTCCGCTTACATTGTTCAAACAACTGGTCTAACTGTACAGCATAACAATTTAGAAAAGGTCTCAGCAAGCAGGAGAGTTTCAGTGTGTCCTTTAATAGGACAATAATGTAAATAATTAATGATTGCTGAAAAAGAATTATGAATGAACTGATGCATGTCTGTTTGAGAGCAAGAAGGATCTTGATGTATCTTTGGAGGCCACGTTTCTGGATTTTAATGAGGGCAAAGCAGAGAAAGGCTGTTAGAAGTGTATGAGGTCTCAGTGAAATAAAAACAGAGATAACTCTGGGTTTAAGAGCAGGTAAACCAGGTCCTTTTTTTTTTTTTTTTAAAAGGATGTTCTGAAAGAAGCTGCGAGTACCTTCTAATCTGCCATCAACACAATCCTCAACAGTTGTAGCTGCATGAAACATGGCAGTTCAGGAAGACTGATATGGTCTTTGCCACTAAAATGCTTATTGTTAAGTGTCAAATGGAAGGGCAGGACTTCTAGAGGGATATAAAGATCATGCCTCTAGCTCTTGTGTCAGTGCCTTTGGCTTGCTTATTCCACAAAGGTGGAAACAAGTGTTACTTCATTTGCTGTGTTTGCCCTCACTGTTGTCTTGTGCTGGGTATCTACAGAAGGTGGGAATTTCTGTGAGAAGCTAACTTCAGTCCTAAATTCAAGTCTGAAAAGTTGCTGATAAGAAGGGAGAAACGCCTGGAGAAGTTAAGTGAGCCACTAGTCTGTTCAGCTGAAGAATCTGCATTTCACTTGTGCTACTCAAGCTAGAGCAGGAACCTCTGAAACCTACTTGTGTCATTGAGCATTGCTTTTAGGGCACCATCTGAGGTGAAATCAGTGTTGCTTCCACCTTTGCTTCTGTATGGGAACCAAGCCACAATAACACAGACGTTTACCAAACCCAGCTAAGCACTTTTATAATTAATTTCATTTGGGACCAAAGGGGAAGCAACACAGAAGTCGCAGTTCATGTGTCGTCAGGCTGCCAGCTCATATTTTAGTCTTGATGCCTTCTTGAAGGTGGGCAAAAAAAACCCTTCTCAGGGTCTGTTAACTAACAGAGAGGAGTTGGTCAACTGTGATACAGCAGTGCTCATCTATGACACCTAGGGTGATTTTTAAAGTCTAAATCCAGAGGAAAGTTATTAAAGAATAAGTTTCATTTGACAGAGCTGTATCAATCTCCAGTTATGCTCAAGAGCTCATCTAACTACCCATGATTTCTTCAGTGCATTGGAGCAAGCAGTTTTAATGAAGATTTTCAATCTACATGTTTGAAACTTTAAAAACTGTTTTGTTTACCAAGCAAGCCTGTTTTACAATGTAAAATGGACCATAAAAGATGTCTTTGCTATTGCATGTGTTGTAATTTTAGGTTGAAAATAAGGTTTATTCTCTCTTCCCCCCCCCCCTCCCCCCTCTCCTTTCCTTTTCAGGAATGCCACAGTAAGAGAAGGACATGAAGTATCATTAAGGGAATTCTGCTTTTGATCCAGCTGCTAAAAATGGATATGAACATCATTTTCTTCTTTGAGGTAAGTATTGATAGGGAGAAATAAAAGAAAACTTGACTTGTTTCACTTAGTGTTGCCTGCCACCAGTGCTGTTCTATTCAGCAGCTTTTGGTAAAGTTGCAGCATCTGTGTCTTGGTGAACTTTGTACTGGAAATATTAAATGGAAAAGTCCTAGAATTAGTCCTTTCATTTACAGGATTAGTCAGCTTTGTTCTGATATTCTAGTAGATAAACGTATAAAGGATGGGTGTTGTTGCAGGGTTAGCAATGGGTGGCTTCTGCACAGAGTAGCTTTTGACCCAATGTCAGGCTTTTTTTCAAAGCATCAAAGAAACGGAAGCTGCTAAATCTAATTTTCAAGAGTGAATACTTACACAGACTAAATGCAGATGCAGGAAATGAGTGGGATCCTGGGATGAAAAAAGAGCTTGCACCACAAATATGCAGGTACTGTTTCCTGCATCCAAGCAGGATTCTGAGTTCCTGCTCTCTGCAGCCTAGGGAAAAGTGGGCCTGTTGCCAGCCTGAATTACAGGTGTGTATTTATATTGCTTTTGTCAAGTACCACAGCCAGATCTTCACAGTTCCTACAGTAAGCATGTAAGTTAGTGAAACCAAATATGTGTCTTTAATTTAGGATCACAGGAAAATTCAGGTTGTAAGGAACCTCAGGAGATCGTATAGCAAAGCCCTCTGCTCAGAATTTGGAGTAGTCAATGAAATGAGGTCGTTTTTACCCACTGGCCTTCTCAGTCTATTATATGTTCAGAAGCATTAACAAAAGATGGATTTATATCTTGCCATATGTATTGAATGCACATTATAATAACGCAGATAGGAACATAACTTGCTACTAAAATTTGTTGGAAGGGAAAATGTTTTAATTAAGATAGAATTGTACAGGAATGGGCTGGTTTTCTGAACAAAAAAGGAACCAATAAGCCTCTAATGTATTCATTTCTTGCAATTGCAAATAAAACCTCTGCAGGTCAGCTGACACAGTGACATGCTGCCAGTATTTTCAACACGGGTTCCCTGCAAGAATTACCCCTTCCCAGGCATCTCTAGGGAATCTATTTATTTACTTCCTCATGTAAGCAAAATTGCTTTCTCATAATAAAGGGAAGGGAAGTGAACACATTGCTTATCCTGTCTGATACATGTTACTGAAACATTTCCTCTGAAGTATAAATATTTGTTCATGGGAAAACATAGTGACAATGTGAATAAAAATAAGCGTCTTGTCAGGAAGCTTAGGGAGCAATGTCTCCCCTGGGCTCTAAAAGTAAACACAAACCAACCATCCCCCCTCCCTTCATCATTATGTACTACCAGGCAGAATGTTTTGTGAGCCATAGGAATAACTACTTTAAATGTCTTGGCCAGGAAGGGTCATACAATGAAGGGGTTAATCCTGTCAGGAGAAAGATATTTTAGCATTCAGAGCCTCATAGGAGGGTCATTGAAGTGAAGAGACACTTGGTTTACTTTGGATTTATGCTTATCTCAATGTGCTTTGAATTGATCCCTCAAAATTGGTAATTTAATAGCTTTAATAGTTACATTAGTAATTTAATGAGCCGCTTTCTGCACATCATCAAAGCCAAACATATACTTTGTGAATAAAAATAGAAGTCATTTTATAGATAATGCAGTTCCTGAAAGCCAGTCAATAATATTACATATATGCAAGTTGTGATTGTAGTGGTTTAACCCCAGCCAGGAATAAGTACCATGTAGCTGCTTGCTTATGCACCCTCAGTGGGGTGGGTAGGAGAGTCAGAAAAGAGGTAAAACCCATGGGTGAGATAAGGACCATTTAATGCTTTAAATAAAATGTAATAAACATTGTAATGAGCAAGGAGACAACAAAAAGAGAAATAAAATCCCAGAAAGACAAGTGATGCCCAGTGCAGTTTCTGACCAAGGCCCAGCCCGTCCCTGTCCAGCAATTGGCAGCTCCTGGCCAAATGCCCCCAGTTTATATACTGGGCATAATGCTTTATGGTATGGAATATCCCTTTGGCCAATTTGGGTCCGTGTCCTGGCCATGTTCCCCCTCAGCTTCTTGTGCAGCTGCTCACTGGCAGAGCATGGGACTGAAAAGTCCTCAATTTGGAGTAAGCATTACTAAGCAACACCTACAACATCAGAGTGTCATCAGCATTCTCAATAAATCCGAAACACAGCACTGTACCAACAGCTAGGAAGAAAATTAACTCCATGCCAGCTGAAACCAGGACAGTGATGCTGTGAATTATTTAATATGCACTAAGACTTATCTCAGCATCAAAAAGTACTTAATAAGGGAAATGGCATACCTTAGAACCCAAATATCTCTCTTTACCTCTGCTCCCAGTTTCAAGTCTCACTTCCCAACCTAATTTTCTGTCTCTAAATGAATTTCTAAATAACACGCATAGGTCATGTAGGTAAATTACAGAATAATGTCCTCAGAAACTTGCTGTTTCCACACCAGTTCCTGTTGCTTCTGTGATTTGGTCTCACTTCTTAGAGAACACATCTGCAGATCTGAACAAAAGTTAAGTTGTGTATCTGACTCACGTGCTTGAGTCAGAAAATGCTATACCTGCAGAAGGCATGTCTTTGTAGAGGTGTTATTTGCTCCTTAATATCCTGGTCACAGCTTATTTGCTTATGGGCTTTTGTGTCACTTGAGGCATTAGGAGACGAGTAGTAGTAAATTTAGCTCTCTGGGTAAAGAAGCTACTGCTTTCTCAGAGATTACTTTCTTCATGCTCAGAGGAATAAAATAGCTACATGTGTGGTAGCCTCTACAGTGCAGTCTGGTAATTTAATTTAGCTGACAATTCAGATAGGTAAAAACAAAGTCCTGGACTGTGCAAACCCCACAGAGGGGTGTGTGTAACGGTAACCTTCAGCAAAATCAAATGTAGCAGAGGAAATCCTGAATTTTAAAACTGCTTGAGCTAGTTCTTTGCAAGATTATGATTGCTTGGGGCTACAGATTAGAAATTTGGGGGACTTGTGTGTGTGGTTGGGGTGTGAGGGGAAGGGCAGTGTTGCTGTTTGTTGCTTTTGATCTTTGTAATTAAATTTATGTTCTCTAGCACTGTTTACCAGACTGTTGAAATCCATGTTTCTAACTTTGTCATGGGATCTCCTATGCTTTACATAAAGGAGAATGAATGATTTTCATGCCACCAATGCAGAATCAGGAACAATTTGTTATTATCAGGTGTGAAATGAAGAAAGAAATTAATTCAGGGAGCTTAAGCATCAAGGTAACCAACTTGTAATTATAAAAGCAGTGCTGATACTGCAGATCATTCGCTGGCCAACTGGAATTACCTGTCTGTGACACTTTTGGAAGCAAGGGCCTAGAACTCTCAAGATGAGGATTTGCAGCAATAAAAACATATTCCAGTGATAGTACCTGAGCTTTAGCTACTTGCTTGTTTTCACCACTTCGTTGGTGATGAAATGTGCTTCTGCATGGGCTCCTACATGTGCTCTGCATGGGCAGGTGTTCCATTAATTGTCCTGAGCAACAGGTACTGTTTACATTTGAGCCCTTATGGCTATCAGTGTTTCAGTTCTTGATTTATGGCCATTGCTCAACTCTTGAACCCCTTAAATTTGGCTCTTCTATTTCAGAGACATGTTTTTGACTGTCATATGTCCTTATGACAGTAATGTGGATTATCGGTCACTAATACAGGAGAAGGTTTCAAAAAACACTTCCCAGTATTTTAAAGAAAATACCTGTGGGTCAGGCTTTTCTTGAGGTAATGCAACTTTCTCCTCTGAATTTCTCCAGTGGTGAATTTGTTCTTTTAATCCTCCTTTCCTTGTGTGTTTGCAACAGTTCTTCCCACTGGCAGCACTGTAATTAAGGAACTCTCAACATTTCTTACAATAATGGTGCAGTAATATTTTAACTGTAGATCTGAATTTCAGCTAATGTAAAAAAAATTGGAATGGTGGAGAAATGTTTACGTTCTGTATCAGATACAGTTTGATGAAATTTTATTGGCAATTGCTTTTGTAAATAGTTCATACTTTTTCCCTGCAAAAATATTTTGGTGATGAGATGTGGGAGGGATTCAGTTCTCTTGAGGATTTTATAATGCTACAAAATGCACCCTGCTCTAGCAGTTTTGCCAATATGTATGGGAGTAAAAAAAGATTAATACCTTTGTAGTTCTTCCCTTCTACCATTACCAAGGAAAAGGACTCTTGCCTGACTTGGAAAAGACTATAAAAGCGTTCTTTAAAAATACGTGCCTTGCTACTTTATTGAAAGAGATAAAAACCCTGTTAGTAGAATTCATTATGCTTTGGCAATATGACTTCCAAGCAATGAGAAATTTCAAGGCATTGGAATATTTTTGATTTTGTTAAAGTTCCTTGATGCCTGGTTTTCAAAACCACTGCTAGTGGTTCTAGTTTGGTTTTACTTTTACAGAGGTAAGTTCTGCTCCTGACATTTTTAAATGCTGAAGTTATCAATGTATGTGTAATTGGAAAGTGATGGTTTTTTCTCTATACTTTGCAAATTATGCAAACCTACTCCTTTAAACTCTCTGATTTTTGCCTAATCTGCATGTAACAATGATGCTTTGGCAACTCCTGGAGCAGTATGTTCTATATCCTCTGTAAAAACTGCAAATATGGGCAAGAAGTATGTGATTTCATGGTCTATGGCTTTTAAATGGTATCATTAAAAAGAAGGAATCCTTTTTGGTAACTATTCCTAATAAACATAATTAAGGAAAGTCTCATCAAACAGCCTGGGGTGAAACATGAAAATTGTCTTCAATCCCTGCTTCTTAGACTTGGAATCACTTGTGTGCATTCCTCTGCAGTTTCTGCAATTAGCGTTATCCTTCAGCTACACCGTTTTGCTAGAATTTATAGAAAGTGTTCCAGAGGGAGAAGGATATCCATCAGAACCAACCCTGGTTATATTCTTTCTGCATATGATTTAAGGCCTTAACTTACTGAGGAAACAAAAGAAGTGGTAACTAGATTTGCTTAGACACATTGAAGTAAACCACTAAAATATATGAACTATGTTTGGACAGTAAAAACCCTGTGTTGATATAATCGAGTCTAACCCACTGAATTTGTTGTGTTGCAAGGCAATCTTTGCTGGTGTAAATAAATCATGTAATTAAACTGGTGTAATTGGTTGTAAGGGGCACAAGGTCTTATTTTCTTGGAAAAGCTTTCTCTTTCAAAAAATGAATGGTTCCAGGGTATAAAATGTGCAGAATGTAACAGTTTCAGACTTTGAATTTTGATCTTGAGTAAAACCACAGTGTTGGTACTGTCTAGGATCATACTGTCCAAAATTAAGGAAGAATTGTACTGTAATCTTGAGGAGGATTGTAATCCAAATCAGTACATTCTTTGAACAACTCAGTGAAAAAAATATTTAAGTTACAGGTGCTTCATTCATTTTGGTTTCACTTCAGCTACTTTAAGTTATACATCTTCATCTTTCTAAGACAGGCATGTTGCAACTAAGTCTATTTTTTTTTCTTCTTGAATTACCACCTAGAGTTGAAGCCCAGAGGAGTCACTGAATGCTTTTCCCCAGCAGTTTCAGTAGGATTTATATCAGGCTCTTAAACAGTAATTGGGGTCTTTTACTTTCATGTCTAGCTTGCTATGGGACAGAGGTGCAGAAGAGCAAGTTGTAGTTAATAAGGTTGTTTTTCTAAGATTAATGATGATGAGATTAAGCTGCCCTTGAATCTCTTATTTAATCCTGCTCTGTTGGTTTGACACCCTATAAAGATCAGGATATGGCTGTTGGCTGCTGTTCTTCTATGTAAGCAGTGATTCAGAGACCAATAACACTTAGCTTTGGCAACTGTGAAAAAAGCGAGAAAATCTGCTTTCCTTCTCTTCCCCTCACCACTCCTAACCTGTATCTTCCAGTTCCTGTAACTAGAGATCTGTGTTCTAGACCTGTCCTCCTGATCCTTTTATTGCACCAGGATAAGCAACTCAGCAGCGATGGCATATAGTTGCAGAGATCTCTATGTGTGTTGTTCCTGTCAAATTTATGCAATCTTTGACCAACATTACAGCTTCTAAAATTTGGTCTACATTTTGTATCCTTCTGCATATAAAGCTACTAGGCTTTTAATGGGTGATTTATGCAAGCCTCAAAAGGCAGGCAGAGCATTTTTAATGCTTGAAGAATAAGGGTTGATCCATTTATATATGGGTTTTGAAGCTCAATAGCTCAAATCAAGAGTGAGAAGCAAAGACTGCATTTGCCGTTGAAAACCTCCTGTAGTTGTAGTATAAAGACGTTCCAAGTCTCTTTGAAACTCAGTACTTAGAGACAAGTGAATTTTGACTGATCTACACAGAGGAGAGATGGAGACTGACAGCTAGCCAGAAGGTCAGACAGACAGAAAATCTTCCCCAGCTGACTGTTTGCTGTGACTCTCATTTCATTCCACAAAGTTCTTTCCATTCCATTAACATTTGATTAGGTGGCAGAAACACTTTAAGAAACTCTGAACAGTTATGCAGGTGCCAGCACTATTACTTCCAGATTCATTCCCTTGCCAAACAGCAAAATGACACACAATGAAGAAGAAATCCTACTAGTCAGTTTGTCCTCTTTAGCTCTTGGTTGGAACTATTTTTATAAGCTGATTGAATCTTTCTTAAACGTGTAGTTCTGAGGATCTAGAAGCATGGAATATAGCAAACACAAGCTGTTGCAAAATTATTACCATTAGAGAAGATTACACATGTAATACAAAACTCTGCCACCGAACAAATTCTTAATACAGCCTTGTCCTCTCTGGGTTGTGAATGCAGTGAGCCATAACTCTACCACTTCTTCCCTTGGGAGACTCTTATATAACTGCTCAGCTGTTTCTCTTGCTGTTCTTATTACGCCAAAATTTTGTGTTCCTTAATTGTATGCTGGTACACCTAACTTTGCAAACTGGGACTGTTCAAGTGAATCTACTCCCTTTGAAGACGACACTATGCAGCCTGTAGAAAGACAAGTGCAGCAGCAAAGACAGTATCAGAGTTTTGTGAGGCTTCATGAGAGGCTCTGACAGCACAAGTGAACATACCTGGCTCAGCTGAGTGCCCTTCAAGCAACACAGGTCAGCCTTATCCTGGGCTGTGTTAGGGTGAGTGTAGCCAGGAGGTCGATGTCAGGGATTATGCCCCTCTACTCGGCACTTGGGAGGCAGCTCCTGAAGAACTGTGCTCAGCCTCAGGCTTCACTTATTGAAGAGAGAGTGACCAACTGAGGAGAGTGCAATGAAAGGCCACTAGTATGGTTGGGGACTGAAACACGAGATGTGCACAGACACACAGGGAGCTGCTTATCTTGCCTGGAGAAGAGAAGGCTAAAAGGGCTTCTAATTACTATCTCAGGTACCTGACAAGGGGTTATAGGGGAAACTAGATCTTCTCCCAGTTGCACAGCAAAAAGACAAGAGGCAGCAGTCACAGGTAGCAGCAAGGCTGGTGTAAAGAAAAACATTTTCCCAGTGGTTGTAAAAAAGCCCATTTTCTTAGTGTGGGACTAAGCAACGGAACAGGTGGGTTGGAGATTGTGGAATGACCATCCTTGACCTAATCAAGCTTTGAAATTAGTTGTGCATTGAGAAGGAGACTGGACTAGATGACCTCCAGAGGATTCTTCCCACAGAAATTGTGATTCTGTTGTGGGGTGAGGTGGAGAGAAGCAGGGCCTTGTAATTAATAGGTTAAGTATGGAAGTGAAGAAATGTAAAACTCCACATCCTACACATGATTAGACTGAAAACTAAAGCATTGCTGAAATATAACCCTTTGAAAAATTGTAGATATCTAATTTTTATTCCAAGTTACAAGTATTGGCATTTTCCTTCTCTAGATAGTCCCTTTCGTGTTTACTTAGCTGTTTAAAATGGATGCCTATATTAAGCCTTCTATATCCGTCTTCTAGTGAAAAAGAATGTGGAAATATAATTCATAAGGCAAAAAACTGGTGCTATATATCATTCACAGAATGCTCTAATAAAATCTAGTGCACTGCGGGCTTCTTAAGCGATGATGGTCTTGCACTATATTTAGCATTCAGTGAATAACTGAAAAAAACCCACCCTAACAAATAAATGCATAGTGATCTATGTTAGTGTCCAATGCACGTAGTGAAGGTATCATTGTATATGTTACATGTCGTCATCTCTGAGAATTAAGACAATTGTGAGGGATCACAGGAAAAGGGATGCAACTGGCCTAATCAATTTGCATAGCTGGCTGAGAGAACATGTTGACATCACTAAGTAGAACCACCTTACGTCAAACACTAAATTCTGTCCATATTACACCAAAGAGTGAAAAAGGACTGGGTACAATGTACAATAGTTTTGAAAAGAAAGCTAATTGTGAATGCATAAGTATTTGGCATGGGTGCATTGTAACCCTGAATGCAAACCTATCAATGAAAAAAAAATGTATTGACAGGAAACAGATTGAATTTTATTTGTGTGTATAGCATATGTATTTACATAGGTTTTTTTCAACGCATTTATTCTCTTTATGAATTTTTTTATGGGTAAAATCTCATTAAATATATCCTAATCTATTACAGACGTAGTTAGAAATTATTTTGATCTACCCGCATCATTAAAGCCTCTAAGCCTAATTGTGGGGAAAAAGTAGACTTCAATGACAGGAGCTGGGTAATTCTGATATTTTAATTCACATGCTGCCAGTTGGCTGAGACTACATATATCACAGACAATGGGTGGATGGTGAAGTCCGTAACTGAAGTACCACATGTCTCCTTATTTTGGTTGTACATCATTCACTCATGTTCTTTTTGTATTGTTGAAAGCAGATTTCATGGGCTGTAGAGAGCACCTTCTGTCCCTGTGAGATTGCCATATGCAGTGTGGAGCCCATACGGGACAATTTAACTTACTTTATTTTACTTAATGCCTTGTGTATTTAAATTATTTCCACCAACAATCTTTTCATCTAAACATGCTCCTAAGGTCTTCTAATATGAAAGGCCCTTGCATTCAAGAATAAGGAAGAGAGAGAGTTTGCCCTGTATTGTTGAGTTTTGGTTTTGGACTGTCCTAGGCATCCTCTGCAATGTCAGACCTTTCTGTGCACACTCAGTCTCAGATCTGTAACTGTCCCTGCTGACTCTTGTCGGTGTAACTTGTCTTGGGAAACTGCATTTGTGCTTGGGTGTTAGTACCTGAAATGGAGGAGAAATAATATCAGTTGTCCTGAATTAAAAGCTTGAGTGGGTCATCAGAGGGAGCAAGGAGCCATGTCACTAGTTTGTTTGTTTGTTTGTTTTTAAGCAGACCATACCTAGATCTCTAGTCCAGGGAAGAACCCCTTCCTTCCACATGGCCCATGGGTCTGGGATGTAGACTTTCTCAGAAGGCTGCTAAACAGAAATATAAAAACTAAACCCCGGAGTTACCATGCTTAGACTATCCTTCTGCAGATAGAGCAGACTGAGATCATGATGGGGTGGTAAGAAACATAGGCTGGTCCATTTCCTCCCCTTCCAGAAGAGTTTTGTCAAAGTAGCTGAAGTAAGTGCTTGTGGTCCTTTCTTCCTGCACCTCCTGTTATCCTTGACTGGTATTTTTTCAACCTATCTACTCCTGAGCCTTTCCCTATTGTCTTGGGAGTGCAGAGGATGGAAGGGCCTGAGGGCACTGAGGTTCAGCATTTCTGAGCTGGTAGAAAGCTCCCTGAGGAGTTCTACTAACACTGTGTGTCAGAGCAGCCTCTGAAGTTAAACTAACTCTCCAGATCCAGGATAGAAAGGTTATTTGTAAATTCAGTTACAGTTTATGCACAACTGATGCTCTCTCCTGAGGTTTTTTAATCATGTGAGAAATATAGTCTCAAAAACAAAAGGTTAATTTAGCCCCAGAGTAACAAATAATATGTTGGAGCATATGGGAATGTACATTTTACATTTACTTCCAAACGCGTTCTGTAATTTAGCAAAACCAAAATAGTTCTAAGTAAGTAGAATTCTCTGTGGGTGTGAACGCATTTTTTAATTATTATTTTATCCTTTTTAAATCCAGTCCTTCTCTCAATTGTGTGATAGTGTTAAAAGCGCATAGCGGAGCTGCAGTGATGGAGCACGCTTGGCAGCCCATAAACATGTTTTGGAAAGCTCTATCGACTTGGCAAACAGGGACTCCAGTTAAATGGTCTAATGCCATGTCCTCTAGGATTGCCTGCAAAGACAGAACTTATTCCCTTCTCCCTTCCCCTCTAGCTGTTATTCCCCCCTGAAAACAAACAAATTAAAATGAAAAATCCAAGCTGGCTACCTGGGATACTTAAACATCTAATGGAGTAAAACATGTATTTTTAATGCTTATGCAAAGTCAGTGGGAATACTTGTGGTTTATTACTGTGCTTTCTTGTACCACAGTCTAGAAACTGTCAGTTGCTCTGCACCCCCTGTTCATTCTAACCACTTCTCAAGATGTCACTCACGTTTATGGTCAAAGCTGACCTGTTTGTTTGAAAAGTGTGGAAAAATATAAATACGACTGTGTCAGAGAGCAGAGAGCTTCTAGCTGACCTGGGGTTTTATTTTATACTTTGCCAGAAAAGCTGACACCTGAATTATATAAAAAGTTTTACGTTTGTGGTGGGAAAGCACTGAATGGTAAAAGTTGCTGTAGATGGTCATTAAAATGGAAACAACATCATAGCATGGAGCTATTTCCACAGCTGCAGAAGCCTTCAGGCTCTGGGTACCCTTTGATGAAACAGAATAAGAGAAAAACTTGAGACCTTTTCTTTATCCCCATCAAAAGCAAAGCTCTCTTTCTCTTTTTTCACATTTCAACCACCTGACTAATCTTTGTCATTGCTGTATTCTGCTAAATTTACTGTTGTGCACTAAAAATAACACCTTTTGTTCTGCCCTCTTCCTTTATTTTCTGTAGTAAAGCTCTATAAAGAACTTGCAAGCAGATCTAAAGGTTTATGAGGTTTTTGTTGTTTTTATTTTTTATTACAGTCCAATACTTCTTGAGTCAGTACCGTGGCAAGTCGGGTTGCTTTGTGTTGGTTTTCTCTCACATGAGGCTCACTTACCTGTTCTGACATTAACACTCAATGTTTGCAGCAGTGATAGTCAGGGTGTTTATTTTAATAGAGGCATTGGTTCTAGCTGTGTGATTTGTCTTCAGAAACTGATCATTTAGATTGTAGAACAAAGGTACCAATAAGGAATTAAAAATTGCCATACTGTAAAAGGAATACCTTTTGTATCACCCTGCTTTGTTCAGCCTCCTGAATTCAGTGAGATGAACCTGAGCCTTTTTGTTTTCCTAAAAGTTGTGTTGAAGAAAGAAGTGAATACCTGGAGTTGTTGTTCTTACATAGCATGAAATTTTTTAGCTCTTATTTGTGGAGAAAAAAAGTTCCCATAGATCCTGAAACTTAAATAATGGAAAGTAATTCTGCTATGCATTTTAAATCTGTTTTCATTCCTTTGCTTTTTGTTGTCTGCATTATCAGGTTGATATTTTTTTTTGATTGCAGGTAGGTAGTCTGAGTGAGAGTTGTTTTCATTTCTGATGCATTTGTCTTATCCATCCAAACTGTGCAAAGCTAGGAGAGCAATACTTAGTATTTGCCATGATGAACGTTGTTCTCTTGCCCCTAATAGCTGCCAGTGCTATGAAGTTGCAAACTCTAATTTGTCCTGACATAGATGTACTCAACTGAAAATTGTTGCAGTCTGACCTGGTTAATATAAGTTTGGCTTCTGGGTATTTGAAAAATGTAAGTAATTGACTATAACCAAATGCAGTTGGATGCTGTTAACCTGTTAATGGTACTGTTAACTATTATTATAAGTGGTATTTTTAAAAGAACTTGATAATGTTTGCCAGCAAAATACTGTGTTAATGCTATGAGACTATGCAATTTGTGGGTCTTGCTTGCTGTTAAGAGAATATTTTTTGAATAGTGACTATTTTTTTAATAGTCACAGCTATGTCAAAAAAAGTTCCCTGAGCTGCAGCAGTTGTACCCAGGCCCCTTACTGGTCAGTGACATTTTTCTTGATGTCAAATGGTAAAGGGAAGAGCCAGAGACTGCTGCAGAGAATGTGGTTAGGGAGCCTGGCGTGGATTGTGAGTTATTTCCACAGTAACACTCTGGGCCTTGAGCTTCTTCTCACTGGTATGAAAACACCAAGTCTAGATTGTCAATATAAGGGAAGGGAGGATTGTAGTTTGGTTGTTACGTGTTTGTTTTCCATGAAGTTTGAACTAATGTTCAAACATCAGTGAAAATAGAAGTCATTTCAAAACATAACAGCGGCACCTGCACTAAGAAATCACACACCCAATTAAGGGCATTATCCAGGCAGGCCTTTGGAACCTTTGCGTTGTGTATGTGTGTACACGGTGTTTACAGTGTCTATGTACAGAGAATGGGCGTTGGGGGTAGTATCAGTTTGGTTTTGGCTGGTTTCGAGGCCGTGGCAGAAAGCCCCCGCCTGCCGGTGCCGGGACAGAGGATTGGGATGGCCCCGGCGAGCTGCCTCCCTGGGGCGGTGGGGCAGGATCGGGATGCGCCTCCCTGGGGCGGTGGGGCAGGATCGGGATGAGCCCTGGAGCTGCCGTGGGGGGGCCGCTCCGCGCTCCTGCGGGCGCTCTGCGGGCGGGGGCGGCTCCATCCGCCGCCCCTTTACGCGCGGCCGCGGTTTCATGAATGAAATCCAATCGCCGCGCTAAAAATAGACCGCGGGGCCGGGACGTCACGGCTCCCGCCGGCCCCGAGCCAGCGCCGCGGGGCGGGACGAGCCGGGCCGGGCCGGGCGGGGACCCCGCGCTCGCCGCGGGGCCGGGCGGGCGGAGCAGTGCCCGCGGCGATGCCGCCTCCCTGCCGAGCCGCGCCGGCTCCGGGCGCTGCCCCGCCGCCGTGAGGAGCAGCGGGAACGGGCAGCGGCGGCGGCTGCCGCCCCGTCCCGACCCGCTGCAGCCCCGCCGCCTGCACCCCGGCTGCCGGGCGTCGCGCCCTCCCGGGTAGGTCCCGCGTCGCCCGGGCGCGATCGTGCTGCGACCCGCGGGTGTCGGGGCCGGGGCGGCCCCGCAGCGGGCGGGTGCCGGCGCCCTGCGCGTCCCGTTTTCCCGCAGGTGCGCTCCCACCTTGTCGGGAGAGACAGAAGGAGGAGGAGTTGGCATCCTCCCCTCCCCCGAGGACAGAGAGGGTTGAGTCCTTGATGAAGCGGATCTGTCTGGCTTCCTCTTGCAGCGAGGCCACGAGGTGTAAGGCAAAAATAGAGATTCTGCTTGCCGTACGATGTGTACGGGAAGCAGAAACCTCCTGGCGCTTGGTACTTCTGAGTGTCATTTACTAAAAACCCGAAGGATTTCTTTCTCTCCCTTTTTTTCCCCCCTTTCTTTCCCCCTGCCGTGTCTGTGGAGTCTGTTGTGAGTTGCTGTGACAACAGCAGGAGGCTGCTGGGGGGTCTTGCAGCACAGATTATCGGGTGTCTGTGTCGGAACCTATTTGGGGGCTATAGAAAAGGGTAGAGCCAAACAGTAGTAGACTTTTAATTTGTTTAGTCAACCTTTAGTGGCATTCAGCATCTAGAGCAAAAAGAAATCGGTCACTAGACATATTGAGACAGACTAGTCAGAGAGCTCCAAGTTGCCTTCTATTGGTCAAGGCGCTACTCAGGCTTCTGAAGGAAGCAATATACTTGTTTAAAAAATGATAATAATAAAAGAAAGCCCTTGAGGCTCTGCATATGGTCACAGCAAGAGCAAGGAAGTGATGCCAGAATAGTCTCAATGACTTTGTTCATCCTCAGTTTGTGTACTATTTCAGGACACACAGCTGACTCCAAGCCAAATGTTCAGCCTGAGCTGTAATAGAAGCTGAGGTGGAAGGAAATAAGCTTGCTCAGTGTGCTTAAGGGGAGTTCTTTAGCTACTGGTCTTTCTAGGTAAAAATAATGCATGTGGGGAGAACCCCCATCACTCTTAGGACTACACTGAAGACTTGTCATATGACTGCTCAGTGTCATGGCTAGGCTTCGCGAATGAAGATTTGGGAAGGGCTCTACCCATGCTTGCTACAAGCATGCTGATGGCTAAACAGGCCAATTCGAGACAGACAAGTCCGGTTACAAAAGGCACAGCAGAAAGACTCTCCTGGTGATGTCAACAAGACGCG
>JAWWES010000169.1:6129031-6170484 GCA_035583135.1 Lophotriccus pileatus
ATCCTGGAGACGTGCCCTGCCCAACGCAGCTGTGCTCTCAGCAGCATGGCCTCAATACTCGGGAGTGCTGCCTGTTCAAGGACAGACGTGTTGGTCACATAATCCATCCAGTGGATGTTTAGGATTGCTCAGTGTAAGTGGCAACTGAATGGCACATATCTCAGTACAGGCTGTATTTCAGGACTGGTAGTCACACTAAAAGGAAACAGAATGGCTTAAATCTCTTTTCAGTATTTTTCTAATTTCCTTTCCTTAGGTTATGCTTTACTTTTCTATGCATGTTGGATTTGTACATGGGATTCTGTGTCTCAGATACACAGTGTATCTATCTGCTGTTAATACAAGAAAAAAGAATTGTAAGTTCAGTATTTGTACTAGGGTTCTTTATCTAAGTGACATAATACTTAAGGAGCATAAGATCTGGGACAGGCTCAGATACGCAGAAGTATTTTTATCCAAGAAGAAATAAACATCAATTTTAGCTCTGGGGAGCTTTCTAAAACTCCTGCCCTTTTAAAACTCCTAGCCTCACAAATACTGTAGAGCATTAGTCTGAGAGGAAGAGCTGATCACTTGACCAGTAAATCCCAATGTTTGATTCTTTGCTAATACATTTTATTTGCTGAAAGAATGCTTAAGTCCTACATCCAGATGTTGTCCTGTGCTGAAGGAGATGAAAGGACAGAGAGGCCTTGAAGGAGGAGAGGCGAAGGAGCAACAGGTGTCTGATGTTATCCTCCCTTGCTCCCATCTATCCTGCCAGAAGAGTACACAAACACTGTAAGGCAAAGTATGTGCTTGCTAGGGAGGGGGGGAAGGAAAGGCTGAGCTGTCTTTGCTGCACACAGAAGACTTGTGGGATAGTTCGGAGCAAGACTACTCAGACTGGTGTGAGTGTATCCTTGGATCACTGATTGGGTTTCCATAAAAGAGCTCAAAGGAGCTGTGCTGAAGGAGTGGATGGTACCTAAGCTAGAACTGGTGCAATCTGCAGTGCATGTTGGTACCAGGGATAGGTTCGTGAAATAAAACTATACATTCCCTTTGGTTCCCATCCAACACCATTCTACTTTCTGTTTTCCTCTCCTTTCTGTCTGACGCGAGACACAAGATAGTAGTTTCTTTCTTCTTTTTAAAGTATGTTTTTCTTTGTGAATGAGTCTCTGTGTGGCACTGGACAATACAAGTAAACCCCACATCTTCGTGCCTCTTGCACTATTCAGGTAATGTTGCTGGATTTGCATTTGAGACATAAATGCAAGACTTGACCCCTGATCCAAAAGCAGCATTTATCTGAAGTCTGACATCCTGAAATGTTTGCTATTCTAGTCAGTGTTTAGGTCTTTGGGGAAGTTTACCTGCTGTCATTGTGAGGTCTCTCCTTGGGTAATTCCCTTGTGGTAATAACTTCTGGGAATGAATAAAATCGCATATAACATCTTTCTAACATTACTGATGAAAGAAGAGGAAAATGCATGAGAAATGTCACATAAAGTTCAAGAAATAAGAGCTTGATTCTCTGTTTTGTAAAGAAAACAAGTACAGAAAGTGAATTCAACAGCTCTCTGTGCTAGAAGGTCACCAGTGTCTCTGGAATTTTTTTCTTTGTAGCTCTAGCAAAACTTCATAAATATTTTTCTCACAGAAATGCACAAAAGTTGGGAGAATGCCTTATTTGGTGGTGGTTGTTGTTTTTCTTTCTGGACTGTTGGGAACGCTGCTCAGAATAATGTTGTTACCAATGAGCATACAATGTTGTTACCCATCAGCATACAATGTCAACACTTGTCTTTATAAATGTGAAATCACCAACAACCTGTTCTACAGGTACTGGTACAGTAATACTGTACCAGTGTCTTAATTGCAAAAGAGTAAAATCAGAGGTTTCATGGCATTTATTACCATGAAACCTAGTAGTGTTGAATCAGGCTTTTCCAGTGATTCTTCTTCCTTTAAGCTCAAGTTTTTTATATTACCCCAGATACTACTGGGCATTGCAATCACTAAGGATTCAACCGCAGCCTGGCCCCAGTTATGTTGATCCGAACACTAAACCAGGAGCCAGAGCATCTGATGTTTTATCTACATTATTGGATCATGTGATCAGTTGCAGGGGACCTGGGGATAAAAATGTTAGTGCTGGACCCAGTGTCCACACTGCACACAGTTCAGGGGCAAAGGGTGTTCTTCAGATGGCTTTTAATCTGGTCCTGTGGACTGAACACTTACTCATTAGTGGTGGGTGGCACACCTTTCACTTCAGATTCACCTGAAAGGAATTCACTTTGTGCACTCTGTGGCTGCACCTGATGTGAACCAAAGCATGGAGCATTTGTTTCAAAAATGTGTTCTTGAGCTGAATGAAAATGCTCTTAGCAGTGCACCCTCATTCTACTCCTGCAGTATAATCTTTTCTTTCAGAAGGAGGACTAATCTAAGGACTCTGTGCACAATGGCATTTTATGGGTGGCTGCTTTATAGAGTGCCAGCTGTTTGGTGATGGTTATCACCATCAATGGGTATTGTCTGTTCTTCAGGTTTGTGGTTCTCTAATGTCAGGCACAGTTAATTTCAGTCTGTGATGATATGAGAGATTATGACTTACAGCAAGGCCAGATCTTGGTCACTCCTTAGTCCCTTGTGGCTGCTGGGATTATTATCAGTGTTAAATGGAAAGAGTAGTCAGTTGTAGGTGGGTGTATCTGGAATCCTCACAAAATGCATCTGCAAAGCCAAAGTGTGAGCCTTAAATTGGTCATGTGTCAGCTATGGGATATTTTCCTCTGTCCAGGGGTGGGTCCAGTATTTTCCATATCTCTGCACAGTGAGAGAAGAAGCAAAAGGAGGCACAAGGGAATGTCTTGTGTTGTGGCTTGTTCTTGAGGTAGACTGAAAAACTGGTGAAAGGAAGAGTGACAGTGCTGCAGGCCCTCCCACCACACAGAAAACATTCATCCCAGATTCTCACACACGAGGTTCTTAAATGTCTTTCACCGGCTATATGGATTAATTTCTAGAGACATGGTCTCATCACAAAGGATATCCCAAGGTATGTCACAGGTCAAAATAATATGTGAGCTGCTCAGTGTAATTAGCTTGTTGATTTCTGCCCTTCAGGTCTTCAGAACTTGTCAGAAAATGGACATAGTTCAAGTCTAATGGTGAACTCTGTATTTGGATCTCTATTTGGTCTGATAGTCTGGGTGTGTGTAAAACAAAAACAGGTGCTTGTGGGCTGCATGTTTTTTAAGGAGGCTCAAGAGAATCTGTTGCTGTACCTAAAGCTGAATGTTTTCATGCTTGGCTATTGAGCTTCAGAGCAGTCTGTTTTATGCACTGTAATGGGTGAAGAATTTGTGTTCTGCTGTTATCTTTGATTTTTGTTCATCTAAGGAAGTGCTTATTCTTACTGATCAAAAGTTGTTCTGTCCTCACAGAGGTAGGTCAGACTTGCTGAAGGGTCCTAATAACTAACCATTAGAGACAAACAAATCTGAACTCGGACATGCAGATAAAGAGCAGAGTGACAGGCTTCTGATACTGCAAACCAGGAATTCCCTATCTCTACAGTTTCTGTGAAGGTTGTGCTGATGATTTGACTGAGTTTTCCAGATAAACTTAGAGGCATCTGTTCTGTCTTCAACTTTACATCTTCATCACAGGGGCTGCTCCTTTCATTTTTGTATGACGCAGTGGTCATTTTTTTTCCTCCATTAAACCTTGAGGGATAGAGTGGGGACTGTGGCAGCTGAATGAAGGCTTCTGAGAACCGAATTCTTCTGGCATGTAATACAGAGTAAGAGGTAGCAGCCAGGAATAAATCTGGTGCTTGTTGACCAAAAATTGACACAAAAGAAGGTGGTTCAGCCAAGTGGGGTCTCTCTTGATGGCAAGCTCAGTACTCACCTTCTCCAGCTGTATCAAATTTAGCAGAATTCTGTGGAATTTATTCTTTGTTGATATGGGCCCCAAGCTATTCCATAACAGATGAAAAAGGGTAGAACCAGGTTCTGCCCTTTTGAAAGGTATTAACCTGCATTCTCCTATTGTGAGCAACAACGTCCAGGGTTATCTCATTTATCAGCTCATGCAGTGAAAAAAAAAAATCCTGTTAGCTACCCCTCTCTTTCTACCCATCATAGATCCAAGGATCTTGCTTTGTTGATCACATCAGCTTTGGAATATAAGGGCTTTTCTCCATTCTCAGTCATTGGCTGTATCTGTTTTCTTTGGTCAGTGGACCAGGTGTAGGGCAAGTGGGTGATAAATTCCAGAGTTAATCTTGAATTTCTTCTGCCTCAGTCAGTCTCCTCCTTTTCAGTCTTTCCATGTGAACTGCCAGGACCTTAAATAACGGCTATAGGGTGGTGCTGCTTCATCCTGGATGAGAATCCAGCCTGATGTGCATATGCCCACCTTTGTCCCCTAGTGACCTTGTGATCTGATCCCACCTTGGATTTTATTATGCTTTGTCACCTGCTGGTTCTTTGATGCTGATTTAGGAATGGTTTTTCTTTTTAAACCAGTCTCCCCATCTGCCCTCCTGTGATTTAATAAAACACTCATATTAATGTATACCCTTGTAAAAAAAGTTTTGTGATGGTCTTTCAGCAGCTGGTATAGCTTATCTGTTACTTGATACCATGTTGTGATTTATTTCACAAATGTACTTGGTGGGACCCTAAATTCAGTGATTAAATTGAGCCAAACCACAAAACAGCCTTTTGGCCCTTAACCTTTCCCCAGATCAGAGCTGTCTGTGAATTCTGTGCTCTTGCACAAGTGAACAAGTCCCCCTGCTTTGTCCCCTGGCATAGATGTGTTAATACATTAAGGTTCTGAAACAACACACGGCAGGTTGTATGTTGAGAACGAACATTTCACATGCTTGTTCTGACTCTTGTGGTTTCTGGTCCATTCCAAGGTGCTGGTGCCTTGGGACTCTGCAGTGTAAGGTAGTGATTTCATTGCCTGAAGAACTTGGCATTTTGCATTTCCTTTTCCAGTTTCCATGGTTGCAAGCAGTAATTTTGCAAGTTGGGGATGGAGGTAAAGGTGTTGCATAGTCTCAGAAATTTTTTGTATTCTTTTTGACGTGTTATTTCCTAATGGCTCTCTGAAGGAGTCCTTCCAAAACTATAATAAAAAATACATCTCTGGAATAGATTGAAATATGGAGTAGCTACAAATGCTCTTTCATATAGTTTCAGGGAGTATGTTTTTTGGGGATAAATGTTACCTTACTGGTGGCCTGAGTTTTTCAAAGAGTTATCACTCCCACCATTCATATTAATTCATGTTGGAGTTTGGTGTCTCTTTCCATTAGATTTCTCTAATAAAATGGTGACATTGTAATTGTGGTTGGCAACCCATTTGTTTAAAGGAGTTCCTGGTTTGCATGTTTAGTCAGATTACTTGAGACAGGTTGAAATTTTTATTTTTTTTTTCCATGGAATAACTTAAAGAAAAACTCTACTGAGCAGGAAAGGTTCTTACATGCTGTCATTCTGAACTGTCATCTGAAGAGTTTGCTCTTAACACAACAACTAGGTAAAATGCTTTCTTGTTTTCATGCTAAGGGGTGCTCTATCAGTCTCACGGGGCATGTTTAAGCATATGGCTAAGAAGTAAATGCCTGCAAGATCACTCCATAATTATTGATTAATCACTCTTAGTGATTTGTTTGTGGTGTTTGGTAAAGAGAAAAGGGATGATAATTAGCTACTGCTCTTTGAAAAAAAATCTTGATTATGTTTTGTATGTGCTAAGTGATGATTTAAAATATCTGGACATTTCAAAATGGATCTATGAGGATGGATTCATGATCCAGCACAGGCAACTCGCTATTGGGTTTGGATCTTCATCCTCTTTCTTTCTAGCAGAGAAAAATGCAATTATAGCTTTAAATATAATAAACTGCATTTTTAAAACAAGACAAGTTCATGGTTAGGATCTGGTTATCCATTGTGTACTAATACACCTACTTTAATACAGAGAGTAAGAAAGATTGTGTGTGTCTGTTGTGTTTAATTCTGTGCACCAGGGGACTAGATAATGAAGTGATGTGCTTCATCCACAGTTCTTTTGGAAAATTTCTCTAGAAAGGCAGTGTTTCATTACTGAGGCTGACTAGCCTGCATGCTATGGCAACCACAACTGTTTTTTAGTGATAATAATAACAACTCATTTAGCAATGAGGAAAAACTAAACAAAAAACCAGGCACCTTACAGCAATTTGAAGTGAAGCAACAGAGAAAGAAATCAGCAACCGTAACCATCTGCAATCCATGTTTCAAAACACTAACCTTATACTTCTTTGGAAATAAATCAGCTTTATTTGGAATATTTCTGAAGTGTTAATCAAGTGAGTGAATTAAATGGCTTTATGTTAGGTCTTGAGTCTACTCACATCTCCTGATTTTTGGCTTTGTCTTCCCTTCAACTGCAAACAATCACAGGTGACAATGTAAAAATAGAAACATCCTAAGAGATTTTTGAGATCCTGTGTTATTCTTACGGGTATCTTTTTTCATTTCCATCCATCTGCTCATCTTTCTTTAGAACTGGATTAAGGAGCTGAATTTTGCCCTGCTTTCTTTTGGGAACAACCATTTCTGATCAGACCTTTTCCTTAGTGGGTTTCCTGCTGCCCCTCATTTGATGGCCTTTCTTTCTCTGGCTTTTTTGGCAGTGCCCTCTCTGAGACTGGTCACACTTCCAGTAACTTTCCTCTGAGCTTTACCCTACTTTGTTTTGTTGGTAAACAAAACTTGCAGGTTGTAGGTAGGTTTTAGCAAGTTCCGTAGTGGTCTGGGAATGTTATGCCTTTTCTTTTAATCTTTATGTTTGCTGGTTTGTTCTTGTCTAACCAGTTCAGTTTCTGTTCCAGTTTGCCTTCCCAGATTTTACCAGACTTTCAGAGCTCAAATCCAGTTGTTTCATTGTTGTTGATTTTTAATTTAAGTTTTGTAAATACATGTTTAGCATTTTAAAGCAGTGTGATTATATAATAGGTTTTAGCACAAGCTTAACTTAGAGGCTACCTTAAAAAAACCAACTGTGGCTGTATTTTTTAGATCTTGCACATATTCCTGGCTTTAATCATTCCAGTAGCCAGACTACATTTGTAAGCATTTAATCAACTTGTTTTGCTAATTGATTATACTGTAATTTGTTGTTAGCATCTGGTTTTATTTGAGTTGTCTAGATATTTGTCCAGGCTTCTGTCAGTCAGTCTCTTCAGGAGCTATTTCTGCTTTAATCCCTTCCTGAAAACTAGTAAACAATATTAAAATGATCCGCATTTTTAATACATAGTTACACTATATATAATGGAGCGGATTTAAGAACTTTCTTTACCATACCCACAAAGCTCTAGTTTTGTTTTTATTCCCAGTTTATTTTAATCTGTCCTGTGCAGTATGGTCACGCTAAAAATATCTTCATTAGATTGCCATTGATCTACAGCAGTGCATTCGGGCATGCTGTGTCTGAGCCCTGTAATAACTTTGCTTTAATTAAGTTAGTAAGTATATCGGAAAATTAAAAAAATCAATAATTTCTGATTTTTTTTTCATGTGTTCCTTTTCTAGGACTCTCCGATAACTGCATTGATTTATCTAGTTACTTTTATTTAGCTTTGCCTGTTAATTTTAAACTGGCCTTGTTATCCACTTGGAAATTTTTTTAAAATTCCAGACTTTGTACTTAATACATATTTTGTGACTGACTGAAGCCCATATTTGCAGAACTACCATTCAAGAACTTTTGAAGAATTTTTAAATCAAATTGTTGTATAAAAAAACTCAGCTAATTTGTGTAACAGCATTTTAATGGAATATTGGGTTGGAAGAAAAATAGGTTTGGCATCTCTGTTTGGTAGTTTAAAACCAACCAGACACACTGGCTAGCCATGCTCCTTCATTTTGTTTTCTAGCCTTGTAAACATTTCCACATTCCATCTGTGATGTCTAGTCCATGCATGAATAAAATATGAAGTAATTTAATACCACATAATATGTCAGGGGTTGCTGTTTATTCTCAGACTTGAAATGAAACTTTTTAAGATCCCATGCTGAAAGCTCTTGGATTTTTGCTACTCATTCAGGACCCTGCCTATGAGGCCATGGGCTAGAAACATCTCATTCTCTGTAATGTGGAATAAACCATCTTGTTTTTGTACTGTTATTTATATCATGACTGTATTCTTCATGAGGATGCTGAGGAGGCAAGAGGAGTTAGCTCTCAGTTCTCTTCTCATATTTGGAATCACAGAGAGGGTGCAGAGTCCACAGGCCATCCCAGGTATCATCCTCCTTGTTTGGAGCCTGCACCCAACAAGCAGCTGTGTTTTGATCACAGGCAGGCAGTTGGAAGCCTCTGTAGTGCTTTATCCCAAGACTGGTAACCTTTCAGGATGCAGGTTACAACTCAGATGAAGGGATAAAGGCAGTATCTTAGTCACTTTGTGTCCCTATCAGTTCAAACCCCTGTGCCAACCCAGCAGGTTGAGATCACAAGGCCATTAGGGTTTACATACTCTGTGTGTGTGTTTGAAGCCCTGTTATTTGCTCTACATTTGGCAGATTGCAAAGTTCTAGTTGTGCAACCACGTACTTGTGCCAGAATGAAAAGTTTCTGGGCCTGTGTTTCAGTCTAGTGAAGGATAACTCTAAAATATATTCTTATGTGCTGGTCTGTGCTGTAGCATTTCCAGGAGCATTCAGTGTCTGTGACAACATGGCAGTGTGACACAGTAGTGGCATAAACTCACCTTTGCACCTTGCTGTTTGTGTCACCCCTAACTCCTCCATCCACATGTAAATAAAGATTACAACTGTACCCTAGCCATTATAGTTGTTAGCATGCAGCCCATACTCAAAATTTTATCTAAATAGGTAACATCTAGTTCTAACACTGACTTTTGTTTTCTTGGTTAAATAATGAAAGAATACAGTTAAAGTTAGTGTTTGACTAGCAATTACTAAACTTGCTTTTCTTAAATCAGAACTCAGTGCTTCTGTTATTTTGAACAGCATGACAGTTAATATATATTCTATATTAATGTGTGAATGAGATGTGAATATTAAAAAAGGTATTAAAACAAATAATTTGTTTCTTTATCTGTAGTGCTTTCTTCTGAGGAAAAAGGACACTGTCATTCCAGATGATGACCTGTGTTTTGTCAATTAAATTGCTTTATGTTTTCTTGCTGAAATAATTATTAGGCAAGCCTTCCTGAGCATGTTTTTGACTTGCATTTTCCCTTTTCTCTCTCCTTGATTACAATTCCCTGGCAGAGACCAGATTGCTCAGCAGACTACCAGACATTAGAAAACCAACTTCAGATATATCAAACTATGATCCCACATATGAAAATGACAGACTATAGTAAACGTGCATGAGTTGGTTTTAGTTTTTTAAATACCCATTTTTCCCAGCTTGCATTTATATCCAGGCATATGTTCAATATGTTGCCATAGAATATTTAAGTAAATAGTTTTAGTAATAACTTTCCATGCAGATAGTATCTTCAAAAAACTACTTCTTTTCAGTTTCCATTGTCACATGAAAAAGAATTTTTAGATATATATGTATATTTGCAAATTCCTGCTTGGTTCTTCAGTTTCATTTTAGTCCATGGTCTGTACAAACTTCTGCTTGGAAAATTAGGAGTGTGGGATGCATAGAGGATACAATGGGAGTTGTGGTTTGTAGAGAACAGTCTCTGGAGTCACAAGTCAGTTTTCTGATGTGCTAAAGCCATCTGTGTGACTTGCTGTTACCAATATTGTTTGGACAGCCCTGAATCAAGTCCTGAATGGGTAGGATTGTGGAAGGCAAGTTTATACTGGTATCCTTGAGGTTAAACCAACTGATGTCCAGCTTTTTTTTTTTTTTTTCTTCCTGGCATAAAAAGTATTAGCAAGAGGTAAGTTTGTGCTAGCTGTCCTTGTTTCACCAAGATCTATCTTCTGCAAACAGGCTTGTGTTTACAGAAACCAAAGTGAAAATAGCATGTGAACAGCAAAAACCAACCGTGGTCAAAATAGTTGTGCATTTGCATAACCAAGTGACATTTAAAAGGCTGACCAGCTCACTTGGGTACAGTTTACTACAGGCCTTTCTTTAAGAGGTTGTCCTCTTCAGGCATCTCTCAAAAGTGAAAGTAAAAGGGTCTGATTCTGAATAGCTTTGTTTACACACAGTAGTAGAAAACAAGTTTAACCATCTTGTTACAGTTTTTGATAAATGGACATTGACATGGACTACGAAAGACCCAACGTTGAAACCATCAAGTGCGTGGTGGTTGGAGATAATGCAGTGGGAAAGACTCGTCTGATCTGTGCAAGAGCCTGCAACACAACCTTGACTCAGTATCAGCTGCTGGCAACTCACGTCCCAACTGTCTGGGCCATTGATCAGTACCGTGTCTGCCAAGAGGTAAGGACTGCAGGTGTACCCAGTGTGGAGCACATGCTGTGAGGTGGGACTATGATTTATTGGCAAGCCTTGCTCTGTCAGGATGCAGCAATGAGCTCACAAGTATTTTATGAGTGATCTCTACTGCAGCCATGGTCTGATACACCTCTCATTCTAAAGTAAATTTTTTATCAAACCTATTTTTAGGAAGGTGCATATTCTGCCTGTTTTATGAAACACTGCATTTGGTGAAAACTATATGGGATAGACTCTTGGCCTAGAATGCTTTGGGCCTTCTTATGGGGCTAATTAGAAATGCGCTTGTTTGATGGAGGGAAAGAGAACGTTGTGTGTGCTCTGTTCTAGGTCCTTGAACGCTCAAGAGATGTTGTGGATGAAGTGAGTGTTTCTCTCAGGCTGTGGGATACATTTGGGGACCACCACAAAGACAGGCGCTTTGCTTATGGAAGGTAAACTGATCCGAGCAATATTTTAAGAAGTACTTGCATTAAAATTTTAGGGCGGAAATAAATTGCAAATCTGACTTTTGAAAAGGAAGGACTTAAAAACAATCATGGGTATTCATGTTCCTGCCCACTGCAAAGAGGATTATCCTCTGCAAGGATTAAAAAGATATAAATATTTAAAAAGCAGCATAGTTTTACTACGCTATGTTTCCTTGAACAACCTGCTAAGCTCTGTCAACAACTGTTGTCCTATTTTGAATTTTAAAGAACATTCCCCAAAATAAGGTAGTAGTTTTACAAAATTGAACATCAGCATTCCCTGCCTGTACAAGCAGTGCATGATAAAATTGCATAACAAGCAACTAACAAGGAGAGATGTTGGGAAATATCACTCCTACACAATGAGATACTCATTTTATTAAAACCTGTGATGTTAAATGGGCAGATAACCTCTTGAGAGCAGAGCCAATTTCAGGCAAGGTGAAGCTCTTCCATATTTCTTAATTAAAGCTGAGGAAAAGAAAGATATTTATAGAAGAAAAATCAAATGTCTGTTGGTGAATGGATTAACCCTGGAAATTCAAAAAAAAAAAAATTAAAGAAATCTAGATTTTTCCAGCATAACTTATATATCTATGATTTTCATATATATAAATTATATAATTTATGTATACTTTTTATGTGAAAAATATATAACATGTATAAGTTCAGCATAGTTTCAGAAAGGACCAGTGACAGTCTTTCTGGTTTGTCTAATTAGATCTGGCTTTGTGGCAGTACAGGCAGCAGAACAGCCATATTAGGCAAACACCGAGCCAAAGAAGGGTTTTGGACATAGATTTTCATAACTGACGTTTGGGTGAGGTCTCAGTCCTCACACATTCTTTCACCTTGTTGAGCTTTTTCATAACCTTTTCATACCTGCTTCCATCACTGCAGGTGATCAGACTTTCACAGATGGATACTTACCTTTTTTCCAGCTGGGAACGCTCTTTGTAGAGTGTCGGTCCCAGCTTTGTGTTCCATGTTGCCAAAATGTACTGTCTTGCTGTTTTTCTTCTCTCTCTGCTACCTGATGACTTTGAAGGAAGATGCTCTTTTTATTCTCTGCCCCTTAGAACTCCTCCAGAGGGTTCTGTAGGTTGAATCCACCCATTGAATTTGCACACTGTAGAACTCTATATGATGGTTTGTGCAAACCCTCCTTTGTGTACAGCACTGTGGTAGTTGATTTTTTTCACTGAGCCATGAATTTCCCAGAATTTTCTGTGAGAAACTGAAGTAACAACACATCTGGGCTATACAACCTGTAGTATTTGTAAATCAGCTCTGTAAGAGAAATTACTGACTTGAAGGTAATATTGACCTTAATATTTAGTGAGACTATGAATAGATACTGTTTTACCTTTTGGCAGCATATGGAGCCTGCATTGATAAATGTGGACGCAACTTAATGTTTCCACTAAGTGTTCCACTTTGATGTGGCCTCCCGATATTCTGCAACAGATACTGTGTCACTGAGAAGATTACTAGAGATTAGGAGAGCAGAATCAGGCATGTTCTGAACTCTCATCCCACGTTTACTGACAGGACTGGAGAGGGAGGAAACAACATGCTTAGAGTCTAATCCTGCAAACTCCAAGAAGGACGTGAATAACCGGAGATCTCGTGGATTAAGCATATAAACACAGCAATTCACTTGTGATGTTGGCAGAACTAAACTTGTGTAGAATGAAGTTTTCTATACCCTAATTAATTTGTAAGGCTGTTTTGGAAACCTGCTATCCTGTTAGTGGTTTTCCTGCAAGTCTGTTAATGCAGAAAGTGACTGCAAACTCTAAAGAAACTACTCTACAGATAGAATACAGATAGATAGCTGTAAAATTTGGTGATTGTAAGCAGTGATAGGTACTCTGTTTTGAAATGTATTAATGCTGCATTTTAAACAAACTGTTTAGTGTTTTCTCTGGTTTAGCATTTGAAAAAGTTTATCAGTGTTGAATGTTCATATTTATAGGAATTTATTTTAAATCGTCTCTGGGCATTGAACTACAGACTAGTCAGCTGTGTAATCTTGCAGTACAGTGAAAGGTGCATTTTATGCCAAACTGCTCAAGATTACACCTACAAGTGCCCCATGTTTTGTTTTCTGAAGGATCACACGATAATATTATCCTTTGGTTCCGTTCAAAAAATTTTATGCATGTGCCCCTTACGCGGGGGAAGGTTTATTTCAGCTAACATTCAACCAAGACCTCTAATTGTCCTAAACGTGGTGTAAGAAGAACCAGCAGGTCATTAATTCACCTACTACTCACTGGAAAAGTTTGCTTCATGCAGCTTTAGAAAGTGTTACATAAATAGATTATGCTATAGATGACAGGTGAACAGTTAATAGGACTAGGAGCAAAGATAAATCCTTCTTAACTCTTTATTTTTCATGGATAGAAACATGAAAAGCGAATGACAAAAGGAATCTGTTTTCCACTATTTTCCTATGACAGAGAAACATTTACATTTCACTGAGGATGGAATAGTTAATGTTTCTACTGCCATCCTTTAAAATGAGAGTGTGGAGAGTGAGATCAGCTTGCATTTTGCTGTGTGGTGTTTAGTTTAATAATGACAGTCCTCTGGGAGCTTTGGGAAACAGTTCCTGACAGCTTAAGGGAGTGAGGGGGATGTGGCTGGAGAGACCTGGGGAAATATTTGCTGCAGCTTTACAGCATGACTTCCCCCCCTCCCCCCTGTAAACTAAAGTGTTTGCTTTAGTTTTGAAAGTATCCAGTTCAGCTTAGGCAATATGTGAAGCCAAAGAGTCATTTACTGACATTCTCCCATAGGGCTTTATTTGGTGCAGAATCACTCCAAAACCTTGTAAAATGACAGTGTCTTTGTTATGATTAATGTATTGATTTCCAGCTCCCAGTCACCTCTTTGTTTATTAACAATCCCATCTCAGTGCTATGTAATTGTATTCTCTAAGCCTGCAGATAAGGTGTGAACTTCATTTAAAGCCCAAGTTGTTATTCTGTAGCAGTTTCTCTGGGAGGCATGTGTAAAGACAAGAAAACATCTTAATTTACATTTCAACTTGTCAGGATTCACTATCCTCCATCCTCCTGTCCAATCTGGTTTTGAATGAAAGTGTCAAAATACATCATATTCAAAATAATTCTAAAAGCCAGCTTGCACTTTTTTTTTTTTTTTGCCTTTTGCATCCTTTTATTTTTTTTTTTTTTTTTCAGGTAAACATGTTTGGCTAATTTGATAAATAGCCTCTGTATCCTGGGGATTTTTTCCATGCAGCTTTGGTATGTGTAAACATGAGCACAAATCTGCAAAGAGTTAATTCAGTCCCAATCAAATATTTATTCTCAATACCATGGATGGGATTCATCAGCTAATTCAGGCAGGATGATTTATTTACTTGCAACTTAAATATGAGCTGTAGACCAAACAAAATCTGTTCATACAGCATGGACAGAAAACAGCTTTTTCCTCATGACTTACAAATGTGAATGAGTCTTGCTGTAAGACTGCTGACAGAGCCTCTTAAAATATGTTTAGAGTATTTACTCTGTGAATGGATTTCATGAGCCTTGTGGACGTTGTATGCACACAGAGGAACACATGCATCCGACTTCTGTGTAATTACAGTTCCCTTAACCGGTTACTTCAGTGTAATTGAATCCCTAAAAATAGACCTTCTGAATGCTGCTGAAAATGATCCATGAAAACAGGGGTTTATCACTGATGCTTGAAGATTTCCACCAATCTCTTTAGGGTTGTTTTGTTTTATATTTATTTTTCTTAAAGTGCAATAATGATGATATTACTATTTAAAAACAAACAACACACACAAAACAAACAAACAAAAAAACAAAAACAACAAGCCCCCCCCAAAAAAACAAAGAAAAACCCCAAGAAAACAAACAAACAAAAAAAAACCCAACCAGGTAGCTTTGATGTAAAATGGTATTTGCATTCAGCAAGTGCAGTGAGGTTAGGGCAAGGTGGGGGGATGTCACAGAGTTACTGGGTTTGCTTTTAGTTAGATCAGTGCCCTCTGTCACACAGCACCTCTGTGCCTCAGCTGAGAATGGCCCAGCTGAGCCATTGGACCCAATGGACCAGAGAAGGTCTGAGGTTTCAGAAGTGCTTTGTGAATGAAAGGCCACACTTTCCCCTGCAATTTTTCTGTCCTTGTTTTTATGTTGTGATAATTCTCCACCTTCCACATGCCCCACAGGCTGTGTCATGGGTTGGAAGGGATCATCAGAGATGTGTCTTTACAGCAGCAGGACTTAACAAACACAGAACAGTCTTTTGCAGAATCAGCTGATGGGAATCCAGATTATTTTCAGATGTCTTTCACCTTGGCTGCTTCCTTTTGCTGTTTGCTGCCACAAGAAACTGATATTCAGTATCTTCAAATCATCTTCAACTACCCAAATTTGTGAGCCTCCCCATCTATTTTTACAGTGGTTTATAAGCTACGCAGGCTCTTCATCAAGTCATCCTGAAGATCTCCTGGAAAAAGCCATTTTTTAATATATTTATGATTTTTTTTCTTTTGAGTATGACTTAGGCTCAAGAAAGACTAGAATAAGCAGAGAGGTTCACAGAAACAGCTTTCTCAAGTAACTTTATTCTGATATGGTGTGTGTATGCACTAGTATTTTCTTCTTTCATTATCTACATTAACATTTGAGGCTTTTTCACTCAATTAATGGGATAGTGTGTGCTTTATATACCTAAACCAGTGAAATGAATGCAGATTTACTTTTCTTTGCTGCATCCCACCGTGGTTCCATCCTGTGAGTAGAAAGAGGTTGTTATGGAATTTCTGTTACGAATCCTTCATTCTTTAAAAAGGTGTGTGCCAAATGACTGTTGGTGGGGCCTGAGGCTCCACTCGATGTATTTGTCGTCTCTCTGTAGGAGGACACCTCTAATGCTTTAAGCCTCCCTTGACTGGAGTGAAAAAGTGTCAATTTTTATTTGTAGTATTGCATCACTTTCCATTTTGCCTTGCTTTCTTAAGTCAGCGGCTGGGTGAAAAGAGGGCATTTGGGCTCGCTCCTAAAAGGCTGCAAGGCAGGCAACATTAAAATCTTCTGGAAATGATAAACCTGGGAAGTGACTTTCTGTCAAAATCTTGATCTTAGTGAAATATTTCTTTGTGAATAGGTGCTGGGTGGATTTCTTGTGCTGTTTTCTACTCCAGGGGTCTCAGGATCTCAGTCTGGGTTTCCTCATACATATGTTAGACTACAGAAAACACTGCACAACCGGTCATGACTGGTTTTAAACTGAGTTATTCACAATAACTGTGACATCAACTTGCCAGCTGAAATTTCTTGATGGTTTAATTTAAATTAAAAAAGAGAAGGAAGTTGGTTTTGGTGATAGTCCAAAAAAAGCAAAATATATGAAAGTCCATATGTTCTCCACAGAGAAAATATGCATCTAGCATCTCTTAATATTCAGTTTCCATGTCCTGCGTGACTTCAGAAGTCACTCTCATGCTGGATGCAAACCATTATAATTATTTCTTCTTATCTGCATTTTTATCTCCCTTTCTCCCTATCCACATTCTTCAGCAGGACTTTCAAGGAATTGCGCTTTTAATGAAATTTGAGACCTGCCTTTGGATCTTCCTCCTCCTTTATTTTTTTTTTCCTGTTTCATCCTTACATCCCTCTGCTACCTGGAAGTAATTTTTTTCCTCTAAATATCCTGCTTCAAATGATGTTTTCCCTAAATCTCTTCTTACTTCTTTTAAACTCAGTATGTTTTTCTGCTGGATCATTTTTTTCCTGGGTTTTTTAAGAGGATAAGACCAGGAGTAAATAAATGGTTCGTTTTTTCTTTTAGTTATACTTTTGCAATCTCTTCGGTGAAAAGTAGGTTGTTCTCTGTAGATAGATAGCATGTAGTTCTCATCTGTAAGCAGCATCCTTACAATAACTAAAAATAAGATCACAATGCCCACCTTCCCATGTGTTTCTGGTTTCTCCATTGTTTTATGAATTTATTTCTCATTATTTTGTTTTCTGACTGTTATCTGGGGACAACAGTCAGCTGATATGTCTTACAAAAGCATTTTTAGCTATGTTCTTCTCAGTCCCTTTGTATCATATTGTGAGTTTTGGTGTTTGGCCTGAGTTAATCAGACATGTTCCAGCCAGCCCTGTGCTTTCTCTTGCTCCAGCCTTTTCTTTCATCCTTCTCCGTTGATCTCAGGCTTCACATCTTACTTTTATAAACCCCGACTTTGCATGGGATACACGGAATATTTCAGTGTTTCAGCCTCAGTTAACCATATCTAGAATTGTATTTATCATAGATTTTTTTTCCTCTATTAGAAATGCAGTAATCGAGACCTCTGCTCCAGGAAAGGGAAGAAGGCACGTATGTTATGGTGAACAGTTTTTGCCACTCTACTGGCAAAATTTGGCCCCAAATTGTGCTGGGGTACCTTGCAGGCAGATAGTTTCAACTGTGAAGTTCTATTTGGCACCGGTTTTTCGTATGTAAATATTGAACCAAAATTATGTGTGAATTTACTTCTTATAGCCAGCACTAAAACCAAATTCCAGGATTGTGCAAGCAGTCCTTAAATTACTTTTTTTTTTCCTTTTTTGTTACACAGTTCCACACAACTTTGCTATTCTTTTTAGCGTTGTTGCTGATCAGGCATTGGTACCATAGTATTAGCTCTTACAAGCTTATGCAGTGAAAAATGAGATATTTTAATCATCCTTTGTGATATCAAAACATTTTTTGTCATTTTCTGTAAATGCACCGATGTTTTCCTGTGAATACTTTAAAGAACACAGAAGAGATTTTAAAATGCTTAACGTTTAAGAATGATGTATTGTTTGTAAGGAATGTAAGGGAAAACTCCTTCCACTTTTGAAGCACAGTCTCGAAATATGCAATTTTCTTGAAGGTAGCTTTTTCTTCTTTTAATTGTTGTTGTTTCCTACCAAAAATGACATTACAGAAATTGTAGCAATAGACCTGCATGCGACTCACCACAACGTCTGGATGTATTTCAGGGCATTTTGACAGTTTCGCACATTACACCAGTGCTTAAGAAGCTTCACTGCTGTCGGTAAAGTATAGAGCTAATTGATTCTCCTGCTCACATCCAGGGCACTGCATGGTCTTGCCCTGCCTTACCTGGATATCTTCAGTTCTTCACCTGCCAGGCACCCCCTCCATTGTAGTTTTTGTAGCCTCTCATCTGAGTGTGTGCACATGAAGTCCTGTGTCCTCAGGTCATTTTGTTACGCTCACCAGTCACTTAATGAATTTCTTCTCATTTCATGTGATGGCTGCAACTGCATTTACTAAAAACTGAGTCCACTTAAAACGTTATCAGCCTTGCTTACCTGCACAATTTTGTTTTCAGCTCGGCGAGATGCGTGCATGAAAAATGTTGTGTAACTGAGTTAATCTCTCTCTTCGAAATATATCTGGACTGACATGGAGATGTAGCAGGGTTTTGTTCAGCCACAAATGAGATTCTCAAATTAATTCTTAGATGGCCTTCTATGGCCTGAAGCTGCTGCGTTTGGGAACTTGGGAGCTGGTACTTACGCTCAAGCTGCTGCCCTACACAGTCTTTCCTTTCAGGTGGTTGAAGGACTATGTAGGTAGAAAGCAGAGATAATTCTTGTCAAATTCTGATCTCGAGTTGAATAAGTTCAGCTGACCTAAAAGAAATCCTGGGAAAACTATGAGAAGTGTGTAGGGCAAAAAAATAAGGGCAGAAGAAGTAAAAGCAAAACTATTTTTTATTGATAAAGGAATGTCTAAAGATTAGCTGTTCTGGTAAAGTCAAGAGAGTCTAACAATTTAGATGAACCTCTACCAAATTGTTTGCTCTGTAAAATTCTAATAGACTTCTTTACTTCAACCTTGCTTCTCAGAAAAAGCTCATATCTAAAAATAGGGGAAAATAAAGGCTATAATACGAAAAATCCTCTGGGTTGGTTTTTTCCACACACACCCCCCCAAGTCTATTCTTAATGTTTGATTTGATTAAATATGTGCAACAGACGTCTTGCCAACCAAGCTATAATTTGTCTATCCATAAACTGATTCTGTCAGATTTAACCCTTGTTAAGCTCTCTAAAACAAAATATGTACTTTTGACTTGTTATCTAGAAAGATGAGAATATAGCACAGCAATACAGTTCAGTCTTCCTCCTTTTCCTTCTTGTCACTCCCTGCCTTGGTTTTCAGATCACACACATCTCTTCCTCACTCTCTGTATTCCTCACAGTTTTATTTCTTCCTCTTTCCAAACCCAACAGTATTATTCTATGACTGTATGGCAAATTATATCACGTACACATGACCAGCGAATCTTGCGTGCAGAAGTTTTCCCCAGTAACTTGTAAATTACAAACTAAAGGGAGCAACTTCTTCCTAGGTAATGCAGTGTGCACATTTCAGAAGGCAGCCTGTTCCTTTAATGAGATATAAACCCCTGTTAGTGTATCTCAGCCAGTTTATAACTCCAGATCCAGACTGTAAAACATTAAATTTTTAAATACACTTGCCATGGAATATATATCATTTAACATTACTGTTTCCTTGAAGTTCTGTCTAAAATACGATTAGTGAAGATGGAATACATGTAGCATTTTTTTGTTGAGAGTTGGACCTGCAATATAATGTGTAGGTACATCTGCAGTGCATCTTGTACCAGCTCTGGAGCACACGTACCATGCAAGCAGATTACTCTTTCAAAATCTCAGTCCCAAACCACTGCTATTTTACACAAAATAGGTCTAGTTAGAAAACATTAAACGTTTACTTCCCCGCTGCTTCTAGCAGCATCATCAGAAAGGCTTGTTCCATAGCTCAAATACTGCTGCTTCTTCTCTCACCTCATGAGTTTCTCATTGTACTGATTGCACAGAAACTTTCAGACATTCACAGTGGCTACCTGTAGCTTGACTACTGCTGAAGCTTGAGGTTGATAAAGTTGTCTTTGTCAGTGCTATACTGCTGCTTTTCAGCAGTGACATGGATGCTCACTGTACATCGGCTACAGTTCATAACTCACACACCAGGAGCTCACAGGGTGGCAACACACCAGGGGCTGATTCCTGCCAGAGATTTGGCTGTCTAGAGGGTTTCTTTTCATTCCCTGAAGTCTAAAAAGGGGTAGTTGCTTCCATCAGAAGTTCTTAGCAAAGTTTGGAGAAATATCACTGAATGAATTCATGTAATATTTACGTTAGATAGATGGGTTGCTTCTCCAGCCAGTGGTAAGATTCTTTCTTTTGCCCCCAGGAATCGCCTGTGGGAAGGCCATAGGTATGTTTAGACCAAGCTGGGTTGACTTCAGATGTGTATGTTTTGCATTAAGAATTCTGCATTTCTGTGATTACAAGGGGAGCACTTCAGATACTCTTACACCGCTCTTACATTTTAATGTGAGACTACAGGGCAGGAGGTGACAAACATGAGTGGTGGTTGCTTTGCCCACAGCTGAGAGAATCTGCTACCTTTTTGTAGATAACCTGCCAACTCCCACGCATCTACGTTGTGTTCTTCCCTGTTTGGAGCCCCAGTGAGTAGAAAGAAACCTGTTTGCTTTCACTGGTGATGCAGTGTTTCACTGGTGGCTGATCACACGCTAGAGCAAGTCATGCAGGAGTTTGGAGTTTTGGTGATGCTTATGTTCGGAAATTCAAATAATGAGATGATTTGCAATTTTTTTTCTGATAAGCCTATAAAATTGCAAAATATATGAATAAAGCAGTTACGGATTTTCAACAGGTAGCATGGAATCTACAAGACAGTGTGTTGAATATCCAAGCTACTGTTTCTGTTTTCTGAGTTATTTATAATACTTATCTTTGTTTATCATGATGCTTCAGTATCAAAGAACAGTATATCCAAAAATATATATATTTATATATTTGTTATTGGACAAGGGTGGATCCACACAGTGCATCTATTGCCCATCTCCATTGGATGGTACTCTAGAATGAATGTGATGCAGAAGTTATTAAGCATTTGTCAGAGCGGGACTTTTTACAAGAGCGCTTAGTGACAGGGCAAGGCTTTAAACTGAAAGAGGTTTAAGTTTAGATATTAGAATGAAATTATTCCCTGTGAGGGTTGTGAGGCCCTGGCACAGGTTGCACAAAGAAGCTGTGGCTGCCCCATCCCTGGAATTGTTCAAGGCCAGGTTGGATGGGGCTCTGAGCAACCTGGTCTAGTGGGAGGTGTCCCTGTCTATGGCAGGGGCTCAAAATGAAGTGGTTTTTAAAGTCTGGTCCAAACCAAACTGTTCTATAGTTCTGTAAAGCACTTTGTAGTAATCAAATTTATGGAAATATTTCTTGAATTGTTCCTGAATTTTACTGGGAAATGGCTATGAAATTTTGGTTTTAGAATAAGTGCAGCTTGTAGTTGTGAATATATTGCTGTAGACAGAAAGAAGAAAGCAGAAGTAAACCTTATTCATCCTTTTTTGCCATGTAACCAACACAAAAAGTAACGGCTCAAAAATGGTAATAAATTAGGCATTTTTAAAAAATCATCCTTTTACATTCCCTGAGAATATTAAAATAACATTGGTAAATTTTTAATGTTTGGGAAATATTAACACTTTATTTTAACCTGACAGGTTCTGGCTTTTATGAACAAATGTCAAACCAGGCCTTATACTACGATGTTAGCAAGTTGTAAATGTGCCTTTGACATTAAAAGGAATTGTAGGTATTTTAATTAAAGTTTCCAAAGGACATTTTTCCCCAGATGTTCACAGTTCTACGTAGACAGTTAATCTTCCTCATATGTTTCTGTCTCCAGTTTTTACTAAGAGTGCAAATCATGCTTATGACTTGAATGAAAACTTAATTTATTATGATACAGTGTCTGTATTTTGTGAGCTACCAGACCCAGCCGTGGTGCCGGTTCAGGGTGTGAACCCTGTCACTGCCCAGTGATTTCCCATCCGTCCTGTTTATGGCACAGAACCATTAATTTCTCTCTGTTCAGTACAGAACTCTCAGGAATCTTCGTTTATGGGGAAGTCCAGGTTTTAATGCAGGATAAATAATGTGTAAGTCACATTTTTTTACCTCTTTTTCCTGTTTTTCTCTTCATTCAGAAGGCAGATGAGAGTGTTCTGTTAGTGCAGTGCTAAGTGTGTTGCGAGTTTTGGGTAAAGAACTGAGCTTTTCCCAGCCTTGTTTTACGGTCTCCCAAGGAAGGTCAGAGGCAATGAGTTGCTCAGGAATCACATGGAGCTCAGAGAGAAAAACATGAGACTTCCTTGGCAAGAGCTTAAACAAGGACTTGCAGGGGCCAGTCTGCTGGATAGTCTGGGCCAGCCCTGTCCAGGGAGCAGATCCCCCCTGGCTCTCTAAGGAGCCCAGATCCGTGCCCAGCCCAGCACTGGCCTGTCTGTGGATGCCTGCTGGAGCTCTGCTTCCTTTTGGTTTTCTGACAGATGTGATGTGTGTCCTGTGGCTTGTAAAGTCAGGAGGCTTGGATACTCGTGACTGCAATTACGGGGCTTAGGTATTAATTTCTGAAGGACACAAGACAGGCTGTCTCTCTAAGATGCTTAGTTATCGTGAGGAGCAGCCAGGCAGCCAACGCTTGCTGCTCCAGCAGTTGTGATGGTCTTGAATTAAACAACAATTGACCAGATTAGGATACATGTAACACAGATTCTTTTTTTTTTTTGGTATCTTAGCTGTACATTGATTTCCCTTTCTGGGAGCTGAGCTAATGTCTGCTGTACGATTTTACTCTTACCTGACCTTGAATAGAGCAGGTTTGAGTTTTACGGGGTGTTTGCCTCAGCTATGTAGCAAGGCAGTGTATCAGCTGCGTCTTACTCTTTGCTAGGTAACTTTTCAGTTTGAGAAGGCCTTGTTCCTAGATATAACAGATGTGTTGCAGTTTATGTAAGAGAGAAACTCAGAGCAGGAGCATTTCTCTTGCATTGGATTTATGCTTCACAGCAGTACCCGTATTGTATATGCAGCTATCTTTAGAAATGGTCTTGCTGGATATATCTGTGCCCTCAGTGAAATGTAGAAAGCAGCAGTGCTGAGGAAGGTATTTCATTATTTAAAAGGTGATTGTTAAGAATCACTGCTGCTGCTCTGTCCATCACACAAGCTGCAGACACAACACATTGGTGCTAAATTAAAGAATAATAGAAGTGAGATAGACGTGGGATTGCTGAGCTTATCCTGCTGACAATTCTGTATCAATAAGTTGCCCTCTCAAAATGTCCCGTCTCAATTTTTCTCAAGAGTTTCAATTCAACTTTCTTTTCTTCTTTTCTTTCTTTTTTCCCCATGAAAGACCCAAGAGCTTGAGGACTGCTTTGTAACATCCCATCCCAGCTGATAAATAATGAAATTGCCACAAGTTAGGGATGCCCTGAGACAAGTATTCAGTCATTTCTGTGCCTTTGGGTGCTAGCTTTGACAAAAGTCAGATGATGGTTTAGTGGATGAGCTGTCAACCTTGATCCTCATACTTACAGTTTATAAATCAAGTTTATTTAGTGAAGCGCTTTTCTTTTCTTAGAAACCTTTAGAAGCCTGCAAATATTGTGCTTACTCTAATTTAAGCCACTGTCCTATTGTACACTTTAGTGACCTTATTTTCACCATAATGTTTATTTTTTGCTGATATTGTAGAAGTGGTCATTCTGTAGTACTTTGACCTTCTAACAGGTTATTTATTAAAGATATTAGAGAATTTCTGTGCAAAGCACATTGGCTCAGTCCCTAAAACAGTGCAGTAAAGGTATTTCTCCATGACGAGTTTGGAAGTGATCTGTGCCTGTGTGGCTGCTCTGAAGTTTTGCATAACTCCTCTCTAATTCCTAAGAACCAATGATCTTTGAACTGCTATTTAGGTGTCCAGTCAGCAGAATTGTTTCTTGGGCAGTGACAGCCTGTGAGGAACTGTGGTGTGAAAGTAGAGAATGGAAAGGGATCATCTCAGAATAGAGAGGCAGTGCTCCTGGGTATGTGGCTTTGTGCTCTCATGCTTTTGTGGTGAAATGTGTAGCTTCTATCAACCCTCTGCACGAGCAACATGTATTCTGACATGTGGGTGTCAGTGCATTTGTCAAAGAATAGAGTGGACTAGTGATGAAAACAGGTGAAACTGCAGCGAAAATCCTCCACGGAGTTTTAATCGGATATTTTCTCGTTACCTTTCTAGGTCCGATGTGGTTGTTCTGTGCTTTTCCATTGCTAATCCTAATTCCCTGAATCATGTGAAAACGATGTGGTATCAAGAAATCAAGCACTTCTGTCCCCGCACACCTGTCATTCTGGTGGGCTGCCAGCTCGATCTCCGCTATGCAGACCTGGAGGCTGTGAACAGAGCCAGACGGCCTCTGGCAAGGTAAAGTTTAAACAAAAATAAGAATTAAAAAAGAAATCACCTTGGTAATCAAGTACAGCACTTTCCAAAGAGAAATTAGAGAGCCTAGTTTCCTTTTTTCTATACAATAGGAATATATGTGCTTTCTTCTGATTCTGCTGTCTGAGTTGTTTAGTTCTTTAACACATGCAGTTATTATGTTTCCCACAATATTTTTACAGATTGGACATCTAAACTCATTTGGGTGCCTGAACACTATAGTAAGATAGAAATAATAATGATTACTGAAGATTTTAATATATATCATTCCCCTTCTGAACATGTGTATCATGTCCTGAACATGTCTATCGTACCGTCTCATTACTGTCAGGTCCTGTTTTAAACTGGAAGATTCTACTGAAGTTTTCTTAATTCTCAATTTATTTTTTTTTATAATCTTTGATGATGGCAGAAATAAAATGGTTGCAAATTAAACTTTTAGAAGTTCTGATGTTAAAAGAGAGTTTGGGGTCATTCAGGAGAAGCCTTTTTTTTTTTTTTTTGCCAGACTCAAAAGACAGGCATTCACATGTTTGGACAAAATGGTCTCACAATTACCTGCTTGCTTCTAATTTCTTCCTTTCATGGGAATTTGAATGAGACCAGATTCATGAAAATAAGAAATAATATCCATGATCATATAATTAAAGACTGTATTGTAACAAATTTCTGTAAGGAGATTGAATTAATATTTTGTGGGCCCTTAGAAGACTTTGCATTGCATTGCATTCAAATCCTTGATTTGGCAATATGATTTTCATGTGTTTGTTTATTAAACATTTCTTCATAATGTGGGTGGGATGGGCTTTTTGTTTGACTCTTTAAAAGAAAATGTTTGATTTTTATTTTTTTTCCCCACAACTCTTCTTCTGCCCTAATTCCTGATTTCACCATTAATAAAACTGAATTGGTACTCTGCATGTCTAGCACAGACTTCTGCCACCTAAACTGGTTATTTATTAGCTGGTGACTACAGCAAGCTGTTGTCTGGGGTGTGTTAAGTCTGTGCCAGCTTGTGTCTGCCCAATATGGAATGCTCAGAGAACACACTGTTGGGTCATGTCTTCTGGTGAGATGATTTTTTTTGCTGGGAAAATGGATCCTGGCCCAGACTTTTTACTGGTTTTGTTTACCCTACATCACGTACTAGAGCTGTTCTGGAAATTCATGAGTTCCCAATAATGCTTCTACAGCCAAAGAAACCTCTCGTGAAGAGTGTTCAGTTACACTTCTGTCATAGGCTATATGATTTTTTTTAAAAAGCATAAGCTTAAGAGATATTTCTCATTTCATATTTAGCTATATTTTTGGCATTTTTATTTCCATTTGAGTTTAAATGATGGATACGGAGAAAGATTCTGACAAAATACCTGAGTAGTAGGGGTTGTTAGGAGATTTTTTTAAATAATGAAAGTTCTCAAGCATCCTATCAACTTTTTACTCTAAATTTCCCTTTAATAGAGAGGCAGCTTACTCATTTTCCTGCAGATGATTTCTACAGATATTTAGTAATGCTGCAAAGACACCACCAAACTTAAATGAAATTACAAGTGCTATTCTAAAACTGTAGAGTCATGATTGTAGATTTCCAAAGGGAATTAGTGCTGAACATTTTGTAAAATTCTATGCTTTCTGGACTAACTTTCTGATGACTGTTGTGTGTAACGATGTTTATTTTTTGTTTAACCCTAGGCCAATAAAAAGGGGAGACATTTTGCCCCCAGAAAGAGGCAGAGAGGTTGCCAAGGAACTTGGGATACCGTACTATGAAACCAGTGTATTTGACCAGTTTGGGATTAAAGATGTCTTTGACAATGCAATTAGAGCTGCCTTGATCTCCAGGAGACACCTGCAGTTCTGGAAATCTCATTTGAAGAAGGTCCAAAAACCTTTGCTTCAGGCTCCATTCCTACCTCCAAAAGCCCCTCCTCCGGTTATCAAAATTCCTGAGTGTCCCGTACCGAGTGTGAATGAAGCTGGATATTTATTGGACAGCCCACTGTGTGCAGATGTCATGTTTGTTCTCCAGGAGCAGGACTGCATTTTTGCTCACAAGATTTACCTAGCTACCTCCTCTTCAAAGTTCTATGACCTTTTCTTAATGGAATGTGAGGAAAGTCCGGACTTGGATGAAACACAGTGTAATAAAGAAAATACAAATAACGATGTTCAGACAAGTCACCCTGAGACAAATAGTGACAGTGATGAGAATTCCTTGAAAACTGCTGATGTTAGAATTCCCCCACCAGAAAGCAGTGACTCTTTAAACATGCTAGAACCTGAATCTGGTGAAACAAACTCTGGAGCAAGATCTCTTTCGTCGTGGGGTAAGGGGTTTGTTAGTGTGCACAAGGAAATGCAAGTGAATCCCGTCTCCAATCGGACATGTCCTGTAACTGTGGTAAAAATGGATTCATCTGTGCAGGCCGGACCTTTTAAAACTGTTTTGCAGTTTTTATACACAGGCCAACTGGATGAAAATGAAAAAGACCTCACAAGACTCGCTCAGATTGCTGAAATCTTGGAAGTATTTGATTTGCGGATGATGGTGGAGAATATTATGAATAAAGAAGCCTTCATGAATCAAGAGATTACTAAAGCATTTCATGTCAGAAAAGCTAATCGGATAAAAGAGTGCCTTTGCAAAGGGACGTTTTCTGGTAAGTAAATACATGCTTAAGCAGGAAAAGCACTAATTCTTTTGTCATTCATGTTACTCTCACTTCCCAGACTTCAAAAACTCTGACAGCTTACGTTGTTCAGGGAGGATGACCCCAAAATTACAGTGTTACTCAGACCAACTGTTCCAAACTGGGATCCTGTAGTTTAATTTCTCAAAATCTACCCACAGCTTTTAAAAAAGGGACACAGTTCTCCAAAGTGTTGAGCGTCCAATATCCCCCTTTTAAGTGAGGCTTTTCACTTAACTATATAAAACCAAGCTATATTTGGGGTGGGGGCCATGGGAAATGAAAGAAGTCCTTGGTTAACAACTTGCAAGTGACACACACATTCTGGAGGCAGAGTTTCACTTTAAGCACAGCCTTGCAGCACGTCTGTTTCTTTGTTCCCATGGCAGATGTGACATTTAAATTGGACGATGGAAGCATAAAGGCCCACAAGCCACTGCTGATCTGTAGCTGTGAATGGATGTCTGCTATGTTTGGAGGATCATTTATTGAAAGCTCCAACAGTGAGGTATATGTCTGTTTTTGTCGATTTTGCTTACAATGTTTGATGGATTTAGGGTGATGGGAGCATCATTCTGTATCTGTTTGAAAGGTTGCAATAATCCCTGGAGTCAGTCTTTATTCTTCCCTTGCAAACTTGAGATGCTTTTCTTCTTAAGGCAATGAATAAGGTTGCCTAGAAAGATAACATCCTTTCTGCACAAAACAACCTTCCAGCATTGGAGCATGTGTTTAAACCCAAAGTCCTTTAAAATATTGAATATGGGCGGGAGGGGGTAATTAAGTATGAATTAGTGAATTTCTTTAAAATAGTTTTTTAAGCAGTGTGAATATACATTTGTAAAATCAGAAGCATTACAAACAATACTTGAGCCAGGGGCATTGATGAGGGAATTGAAGAAAAAAAAAAAGCATTAAAGAACATAGTGCTGGACTAGAAAAGGGAGTTGGTTTCACAGTAGAAATTAAGTGAACTTCAGAAAAAGTTCTACTAACTTTGGTAGAAACTCAGCTCAGATTCTGTAATGCATCAGTTTGTCCTCTGGAATAAAGCAAGTATGCAATATAATTTAAAATATCTCAGTGCTTTGAATTAAGATTTTGCAGCAGAAGCCTTGTATTTTCAGTTGCCTTCATGGTCTGTTTTTCAAATTCCAAACACTCCGCTAATATTTCTTTCTTGTGCTTTATGCATGCCCAGAGTTTTATTTTTGTTTTGATTTTCTTGTTTCTTTCCGTACTCATGGGTCTTGCTCATATGAAGAGTTCAGTTCTTTTGTGTTTAATATTCAGGAAGATTTTCTTCTACTTAGATTTTTCTGGCTTCTTCTAATACAGCTGTAAACATAATTCCTTTCCCAGAGGCATACTCAACAAGTGGTTCATTAAAAATACATAGTTTCATTCTAGCAAGCAACATTTGGCAATGAAGAATATGCATTTATTTTCTACCAGCCTATTTTTAATGATTAGCTTAACAGTCTTAGCTTATCTTTCCAATTTAAAATATTTAGCTTCCATTTTGTAGAGTTTAAGGCATTCAGTAATGCTTTTGGAAGTTTTAAAATATAGGTAGATATGAATTGAATGGTTTCCTTTGACTGGTTTACGAAAAATAAAACCATCTATTTTTACGTATTACCTTTTTTGTATTTAGGGCAAATTTTATAAACTCATTCATTGAATTTACAGTTCTCTGCACTAACAAAAATATATTAATTATGAATGAGTTTCACAGCTTGCTGCTCTTACTTGGAGAATGGAATGGCTGATATGCCTGAGAGCTTCATGCTTTAGCACTAACAGATCAGTGTTTGGATCCCACCCATCCAGGCAGAGCTGAAAAAAAAATTCACAAATCCCTGAAGTTTAAGCTACCTGGCAACACTTAACCCCTTCTAGCAGGAAGTATGTTCTGACTGCTTCCAGTCAGGTTGAGTTGTGTGTCCATTTAATTCCTCATCATAGTTTTATTATTATTTTTCTGCTGTGCCATTCTCTTTCTGCAATTTCTTCAGAATACCACAGCGCATTCTTCAGTGACAGCACCTCTTGAGTTACGAAGATGTACATTACAAATTGCTGATTGATGGGGTCCACTAGCTCGGGGATTGGAGGCAACCTTCAGCCCTGCAAGTTTTACCCTGTTCTTGGAGGAGTGATCGTGTGTGCAAGCTGTGGTTGAGATGCTACAGTGATAGGTTACAGTGGGGCTTTTGAACTGTTCTTCCTCTTCTTCTAGGCCTCCCTGCAGTGAAATGGAGTTAGGGTTGTGTTGCGGGGGGGGAAATAGACAATTTTTATCCTAGTCTTGGTGGCTTCATCCCATGCTGGTTACACTAATTACACGTGTGGCAAAAACGGCTTACATATTTTTTCCTTCATTTCTTCATTTCTCAGTTCCTTCCCAACCTTCTTTGCTTGGATAATTTGATTATTTACAAACAGACTGAGAGTCTGTTTTATTGTTATCCTTTGTTTTTTGTTATTGTCAGAATATTCCTTGCCAGGAGCAGATAGATTGCATTCCTCAGGACATCTACAAAAGGAGGTTTGGCATGAGGAGTGCTCAGTATTTATGTATCCCACAGAGCTGTCCATTTGCAGGCTAGAAAGCACTGAACAGATTCACTGCTTGATGTGGATCCAGTTCCAGCAACTTGGTACCGAGTTGCTTGTATGTAAACTGGCAAAGGATCTGACTCTGGAGGTATGCTTACCTGCTGGCAGCTTCTTGAACTTTAATGGGAAATTTCTGCTTTGAAAAATGTTTTCCCTGCTTTCCTAAAATAATGTGAAGAGAAAAAGAGAAAGTCCAGCAAAGACAGAGAGGTGAAATATGGCCTCTATATTAAAATCCCTTAATTATTAGAGACTTTTTTCTTAAATATCTTTTCCAGGTAGTTCTTCCCAACATAAACAAGGCTTCCATGCAAGCAGTTTTAGATTACTTGTATACCAAGCAACTGTCCTCCAGTCAGGAACTGGACACACTTGAGTTAATTGCATTGGCAAATAGGTTTTGCCTTCCTCACCTGATTGCTCTTGCAGGTAAGAATTTGTGGCCTTGTCCAATGTAGTGTCTTCTGCAATGGCTGAAACGTGGTTTAATGGTTTTTCAAACATACAAAATTTTCCCAAGTGTCAGAGAAAATACTTTTATTTTTTTTGTGAGAGGGATATTGTAACACAAATTGATGTTTTCGTATAGAGAAGCGTATTTGCCTTTCTCTTGCCCTTTTCAGTTTCTTGCTAAATCAGCTCGGAACACTGAAGTTTTCTGTGCTTTAAAAACAGAGGGAATGAAACTTCTCTCTAGCATTGAATCTAATGTCTGTGGATTGTAATGGCCATTCTATTGTTGTTAATTTACCTGAGAACAGGAAGAACTCCACGTTTTCTTTTAAGTAATGAACAAAGTGCAGCACTTTACATTTCAGTTTAAAGAGAGTAACTAAGCCAGGACTGATCTAGATGATCATGTTTCTTTCTATGTATGTAACTTGGCACTGCTTTGAAGACATGACCAAGGCCAAAACTCAGATGAAGCAAAGCTACATGTATCCACAAGACAACATTTAGGCAAAATTTAATCACATACCGAACCCTAGCTCTCCTTCAGGTGTGCATCAGGAATGTGTCTCATATCTTCACTGGTTCTGACAGACCAAATCTTTATTGCCTGATTTTGTCTATATATTTTACCTGAAGTTTTGTTTATTTTTTTTAAGTAATTGCAGCATAAACATATGTACAGTATTAAGAATATTTCATTCAGTTTAATTTTTGATGAAATAATTTTGAGTCCAGAGGCTACTGCCAATAACTGAACCCATCAGAATCAAGTCAACTGACAGACAACCTTTCCCAAAAAGCATTCAAACTTCCAAAATTCTAGGAAATGGTTCTAGGAAAGCGTTAGGGAGAATCTTGAACTGAAGTGACTGCTGGGGGCAGCTCGTCAGCCGTCATCTGGATCCCTAGATCTGAAAGCCTGAAGAGGTCCTGAAGTGACCTTTTCTCTATCAGTGCTGTGTTTACTCATTAATAAATCCACAGTTCAGTGGGAGGTGCACTGTTGCCTAAAAACTTATTACCCTAAAGAGAAAAGTGATCCATATTTCTAATTTATATTGAATATTGTACCCATCCATTCTGCCAGAAAGAGACTAGTGGCTGCTGAACTTTGTCCTTCTGTGAGTGGTTATTAACTGCAGGCTTGCTTTCTGTCAGAAAGAGATAAGCATTACATGAAACCAAAATAAATCGTTTGGGTTGAGGCAAAGGGGCAAATCCCCACTGGGACTATGCTCCAGTGGAGCAAGACAGTTTATACCTGTGATACAGAATCTTCAGCCACAGCTCTAAAGGTGAGAATTTGACTCTAGCCAAATCTGAAGCTGCTGAGGGTATCTGGGTGAATGTGACCTGTGCACAATGCCAGTTAACACTGGGAGGAGGGAGAACATCCCTTGGTTCTTTGTTACCTGCAGATGATCTGACCTTGAAATGTGACCATTTCCCATGTGAGTGATGAGTTTTCTCCTTTAACAGAACAGCATGCAGTACAAGAGCTGACAAAAGCCTCCATGAGCGGTGTTGCAATAGATGGAGAAGTGCTCTCCTATTTGGAATTGGCACAGGTCAGTGTACACAGCTTTTTAAAGATATTCTGGTCTGCAAGTCTGCAGGACTTGCTTTTAGCACCTTACTGCTTCTGAGCATTGCTTCTGAGTGCCTCAAAGTCTGCAGTTCTGAGAATGACTGACAAGAAAACTTAGTTTTATCTTCTATTTTAAGGAAGGTGTTTCCATTAGTTCAAAGGTGAAACATCCCTTTGAGGAGCTGTCTTTCAAATATATATTTTAGTTTTCCTTGATTGTGGAGCTTCCAAACTCCATGTTCGCATGACCATGGTTCAGTAACGTGAAAAGCAATGTAATGAAGCTGTTCAGCTTTGTAATGGTGACCGATTCTTGCCTTCCTTTCAATTCAGCTCTGGTAGATTTATTTAGACCTGTATTGCAAAGGCAACAGTTTTTTAATACTTAGACTGGCTACTCAAAGTCAATCATCTCATAATTCGGAGTGAGTGCAAATCCTCTTTATGTTCAAATATGTTTCAATGTTTCTTGAGTCCCAGAAATCATTAAAAAAGAGAGTCCCCAGCTCACAGTTAAACAGTGCTGTTTTCCAAAAGGAATCATACAGCAGACTCCCAGATACAGTAGGAGAAGATAAAATATTTTAAAAATTTTATTACTCTTGATTTCACATTAATGATTCAGCTGCAGATTGGCTTCAAGTCTGGGGTTTAAGTGCCACTAAAATACTGCAAGGCTGGCCACCATGTAACATTTCCTGCAGCTGTTTTGAAGTGCCTCTCTTGCAATACCTATAATCCTGTTGGAAAACCAGAACTAAACCCCTCCCAAGAGTGAGCAGCTCACTTCACTTCATTTTGATTTTACAAAGAGTGATTTTTCTTTTAGTTTTTTTTCTCCTGGTTGAAGACAGAAGCAATATCTTTAACTACTGTTAGAATATCCTCTGTGCCCAATACCTACCTCAGTATGATGTGTTCATAACCTGAGATCACAGCAGGCAGTCAGAATGCAGAAATGCATACACAGCCTGTACAACTTGACTTGCATTTTAGCTGTGCTTCCTTGTGACTATAGGAGGCTTGTACAAGATTCTGCCTTGAGCTTTCAGTGTACCCAATTTCTGTCAACGAGCAGTTCTCCAGGGAGTTACTTCAGAGCAGGGTTTGCAGTAAGTATAGGGACACATGACTGGTACAATCACAACCAGGACACTCAGTTCCAGCATGCCGTGGGTTCAGATTCTGCATGGATCTGAACACTCTTTGCCAGTTGCTGGGCATATTAAGCACCTATTCATGAGGAGCCACTGGTTGTTCCAGCAGAATTATGCAACAAGGTCTAGGGCATCTAAAGGCCCCTTCAGGCTCAAAAGCTCTGTGTGCTTGGGAGAGTTCTGCCAGGTACAATATACTGGGGACCATTCTAGTTTCAGCTGTTAATGGGGGCTGCAAAATGAATGATAACCTGAATAAGTGGAATAACTTCTTTGTTTTTCTTCCCAGTTTCACAATGCTAACCAACTGGCAGCTTGGTGCTTGCACTACATCTGCACCAACTACAACAGTGTTTGCTCCAAATTCCGCAAGGAAATCAAAGCTAAATCTGCAGGTATGGGCAACTTACTTCCTCAGTTTTCATGAGGTTTCCCCTTCTTTCTCCCCACCCAGTTGATTAAACGTGAAGGCAAAGATGAGCTTATACCGCTAAGCCGTGAGACTGAACCTCTGCCCTATCTGAATAGCATTCATAAATTCTTATCTGCAAAGAAAGGTCATAATCATTAGCCTGATTGCTGGGCAAGCATTACGTTCTTTACCTAATTCAGTGATGCTAAAAGGAACAGAGCTATTTAAAGGCTCTGCAATGAAAAATACACTCTGTAAAGGCCTTGCTTTTTTATAGCTTTTGGTGGACTACAGCTCTTTAGTGCAACCCCTTTCAAAGTCTTGCCACACTGTAAGTAAGGCATTGGAGGAAACTGGGTGAATCCTTGATAAGCCAGACAACATAGATACTGGATGAAGGATTAGCTGTATAGCTTTTTGCAGACACTCAAGACATTCCTGGGATTTGTGTATCTTATTGGCCTGTTTGTGGTTTTGTTTTTTTTTTTTTCATTGTTTCTTTTTAATCAGATAATCAAGAATATTTTGAGAGGCATCGGTGGCCGCCTGTGTGGTATTTAAAGGAAGAAGATCACTACCAGAGGGTGAAAAAGGAAAGAGAAAAGGAAGATGTTGCACTGAACAAACATCATTCAAAGCGGAAGTGGTGCTTCTGGAACTCCTCTGCTGTAGTTGCCTGAACAAAGCAAATAAGTGGAAATCCATAGGCAGAAATTATTCTTATTTGTTGGAAATAAGATGTAGTTCAGGTTTTCAGGAAACTGTGTTCCAAGTGTGAATTTATTACTGCTAGGGTCAAAAGCACAAGCTCACTGAAAGTGAGCCTGGAACAGCTCCTCGAAGTCATATGTATATTTTTGACTGGTAAGCAGATAAATGTCGACCATTATTACATTTCTTTTTATACAAAAAAAAAAAAAACAAATCCAGCATTAATGTTTCAATCTCCAGTTGGGAAATATTTTTATACTGTCTGGTGTATTTTGTTCAGATAAAATTCTGGATACTGTTTTATTTTACAGACCACAAAATAACCATGTAGCAGCTTTGTAATTAGATTTTAACTATTTTTACTATGCGAGCACAGTGAAATAGACAATCTTCAGTCATAACAGACTGCTTTTAGAGTATCTCATAAAAAGTCATCTTAAGAAAAAAATCTAGTTGCCTACTATAGGTTGTCTTTTTTAAACTTAGTACTGTGCACTGGTAATATAATTAGATGGTTATTTTCCCTTTCTGAAGTAAAGGGTTAGAATAAGATCCAATAACTGCAAGATAGAGTGCTTGATCTTTGCTCAGCTGAATAATAGGCAGTATAATTACCTGTTCAACTGCAGGCAAATGTATTTCTAATATTTGCCATGTAAGTGCAAATAATTATGACTATGTGGGCCATGTGAAATCTAGTGATTCTAAGTATTCAGAGGTTTTATATGTCTAGATCAAAGAGAATATTTCTAAAATCATTTAGAAGGGCTTATTAATTTATATCCTTATACAAGTATGGATCTGAATGCAAAAAGCAGTCACACTGCTTGCATTTGAATTACTGCATGGCAGTTACCTTGTTCTGCAGGATCTTAAAACCATGCAGCCATTTTTCATCCTGAATTCCCTTTTGCTTCAGTGCAAGCAAATAAAGGGCTGCAAAACCAAGTAGATGTCATCTAGTGTTACAGCATTTTGTAAGTGAAGAAGGGTCTTCACATACAAGATTACTTCAGTTTGATCCAAACTATTTTATAGCTTTTCCCAGGTACAACTCAGAATTTTAGGTTGTTTTTAAGTAGATAATATATTTCCCCTGGAAGCAGATTCCCAGAATGCTGAGGGGCAAACTGTTGGCAGAAGGGCAGGAATTCTGCACAACTAGTGCAAGAAATGAAAAAGCTTCCAGTGTTTTCAAATAGCCTGTGTGTTTATGACTTTTTATCAACCATTACTCTAAAGCTGCAGTGTTACACTAGATTATGTAAGGATGAGAGCATTTCTTTAAAAGACCAAAACTGAAATACATAGACTGTAGAACATACACATGCAATCATGTGCAGTGTCTCAAGCACAACCCTGTAACCAAGGTAGTATTGTGTGTTAGGTTCCTTAATACTGTTTTGTGCTGGCAGCTCAGCACACCAATGTGAAAAGCTGTTTGTTTGTTTATTTGTGGTTTTTTTTCTGTATCCAAAGGCAAGGCAGTACAGTCACACCCCAGCACTGTAGGTCAGGAAAGGCTTTGGCCTGAAAGCCATATACACCTCTACATATTTGCGCTCTGAATGGACTAATTCTTGGCAGATGCTACCACAGGATGGTAGAAGCCACCCAGCACGGAAAGAGATGCTGCTCTACAAACCTCTGTAAGGAAAGCCAAGTGAGAGATTCCTACCCCTTTAAGATTTATCACTATATGGTGATAGAGAAGGGCTACAAATGATGGTTGCAAATATGTCTACTTAATTCTTGGTCAGTGACAATGTGTAGTGTGGAAGAGAACATTGAACGGGAGAAGACGTGTCAAGACTAAGATGAGACAAATAGCTGTTGTCATAAAATGTTAATCAGTCACATTTTAAGTAAGTATTGCTACTAGGTTTTACACAACCAAAGCTACTGTATGATTGTAATCTTGCCAAACTGTAATGGATATATAAATGAACCTGAGGTATATGCAATAATATCCAGTTATTCTAGTTATCAGCTACTATAACCAAGTGGCTGGTTCATTTGGTTAATGCTGTCTATGGCCTTTAATCTTGGTGGTTATTTTGTGTTTTTTATTTTGGAAAAAAAAGTCAATAAAACTGTTTAGTTACAAATTGTCTCCTAGCTCTTTGAAGAAAGTTCCTAAATTTTGCATTATGTGCTTCCATTTTTAGTGCTGCTTGTAAGCATTCAGTTGTGGTATCATTCACTGAATTTTGCTGAACTGATACTTGCACAGCACATTAGGATTGGGGATGTCACAAGGCAATCCTGCAGTGGTGGAAGGAATAATGGTGGAAGGTTGTCACTTACTGTTAAAGTGCATAGCAAAAAAAAAAAAAACAACCAAAAAACCACCTCTTGCTGCTTTTCCCCATGGTTTCTGATTTTTAATTAGCATGATATTACCCAAGGGACATGGAACTAATTGGTCATGACAGACACGGGGGGGGAAATGTAGGTAAACAGCAGGAAGTTTGAGGTTTTCAGTACACCAAACTTTGTACAGACACTGTTTTCCCTGCTTTCTCACTGCCTTGGTTGCCAACCATTATACAGAATTCCTCATTAACCACTCATAGACCCTCAGCAACTACCTCCTTGAATATAGCTTCTTTAATTGATAGATGCAGAAAGTTGATACTTTTCTTGAGAATTTTTGCAAGATGTCATGCAAAGAATGCCATGTTAAGAGCTTTGAAAAAAATCACGAAGCCATGCCAAGGACACTGAAAGTAAGCACATTCAGTACACAATGTTCTTTTTTTTTCTCAAGTGCTAATTTATGAAAATGTTACATATCCAATTTATTTTTGGAAGCAGAAGTTTATTTCTTTGAACTTACCATTAGAATAGATAATGGTCTCAAAAGAAAAAGTGGTGACATCAAAGGTAAAAATATTTCTCTTGATTATAAGAAAAGCAGTAGCAAGGAAGGAAGGAACAAATCAGAAGCATTGCTCTTCAGGGCATTCTTTTTTAAATATTAAGACAAATATTAAGATTCTGCATGTCTTTTGTTTCTGGGGAGTCTCATTTCTTAGAAACACTGTTTTTCTATTTGTTCTTCAAGACAGAATTTCTGTGAGCAAGCTTCTCTGCAGCACAACACAAACCAGTTTCTGCGGTTTCCTACCCACAAATAGCACACCAGAGCCAGGAATAGAATTGTTTGTGTGAGTAAGATGGGATTGGCCAGACTGCAGCCACAACTCACTAATTTCATTCACTGAAGACCTACTCATCACAGTCTTTTAGTCAGATCAGGCCTCCCAGTGTGCAGAGGTAAGCCAGACAGTACAAAATATGTGGGGACATTAAGAAGGGTTGCCCGGTAGAAGAGACTAATCTGGAAATCCCTTTTGAGCACTGAAAGAATGATTCTGCCAAAATGAGTAAGGAAAAGCACCACAATGATTTATTGCCTTAATTCTTCAGCAGCTTACCTACAGATAGCCCTCAAGAATAACATCTGCCTAAAAGTGTTTGATTTGTAAAATTGGGGTATCTTTTCTTTTCTGTGTGTGAGTAACAAGCACTGATAGACCAGCTGAAGGCATCTTGGAAATCCTTCTCTCAGGGTCAAATCTTTCATCCTCTGTACAAAGAGGTTTAGATAAAGATCTAATGTGCTAAATAGGATTAATTTTGGTACGTAAACTCCAGGATGGTGACATATTACAATTCTTTCAGACTTTAAGATTACAGTGTGGTGAAGAGATTTGCTTTGTCAGATGAAACTACAGTTTTGTCCTTATTCTGTCCCTTTTTTTTTAGATCACAGTCTTTATACTGTTGTCAGTGGATAGACCAGTATTTATTTATTCTGGATTGGAATCCAAAGTATGTACCTATGCAGTGAGATGTCTTTAAGGTGTCTGCTTCCCACTCCTGAATCCCCTTAGATTTTTGGTCTATTAAAATGATCTAACAGCATTTGCATAAGTTTACTTCTCCTGCAGGCAAAATTCCTATTGAAATGGATGAGATACTACACACACACAGACTTTGGGCTTTGAGGTGCCACCTAATGAGTTTACACGTTATCACTTGCCTGTGTTCCAAATCTTCCAAAGCAGTTCGCTCTGTGTAGTGTGTGCAGGATACGACAGTGTGTTAGCAGTGATAATCCCCATCCTGCAGGCTCTACAATAGGATAATTCATTGTCAGTTAACTTATGCCTTTGCCTTTAGCTGAGAGAATATAACCCATGTCACAGATTCACTTTGCACCAGCAGCCAGAGTAGTGAGGCTATTGTGCATTTATATATGCAAACTAAATCCCTCACTGCTGCTTACGTAAAAATCTTGATTTCTGGTATAAATATGAAAAGCTTTTGGATCAAGGCTGCAGGAGGCTAAGATGAAAATTTGAACATTAGAAGATGTAAGGATGGTTATGCTAATGTATCCCAGCTCTAGAGAAAATCAAACTGAGAAGGTGAAGGTGTGATTCAGAGTGAGCAGTTGGCATGGGACAACAGAGTTGGCTCTTTTATAATTGCTCAGCCTTACCTTTTGGTTTGTAAGCAGGGCACATAGCTACAACATCCCACTGGGATGTTCTGCAGCAACAAATGTTCCCAAGATGCAGGTCCTGCATCCTACCCCCACAGGTTACAGTGAAAACGTTATATTACATTGCTAATTCACAGTGGAGATTTTCTTAAGAAATTTTCTTGCCTTTGACATTAAAAAAAAAAAAAAAAAAGGATTCTTTATTCCCCATTGGGATTCATATTTTTATAAATTATGGCTGCATAATAAGGATTACATGTCATTCCAGGTATTAGTGCTGAGTATTCAAATTATCCTCACAGTTTTTTTTAAAAAAACGCGTCTACAATTAGCTGCAGTTTATGAGTATATGATTAAATTTATATCTTAGTCATTAAATATAAGCTGGTCATTTGGACTAGGTGATCAGATGTGATTGCCCCCATCTCCCAGCTATTTTCAATCTTAGTTGCGCACTACGTATTACAAAGAAATTTCTTTACATTTCTCCCCTGGGTGCTCAATTAGACTTACAGCCTTGTAAAATTTTGTGGATCCCTGTGCTCTTTGTATCACATGTACGTTTTTTCAATTATAGAGTATCTGAGGTTATTTTTAATAATTGGCAGATCTCATCAAGTGATGAAAATCTGTTAGATGATGATGCCTTTTCCCACAAAAAATATAAAGGAAGGGAGTTGCTAAGAGGCCCCTGGGGGGCCAGGGGAACTCTGTGAATCCTCAGCGGTCCTGCACAGCAGAGTCTGCAGGAAGAGCTGTGTCGGCTTGCAGGGGATGTGACCAAGTGTCACCAGTGCTGCAGCGTCTGAGACATCCAACAGCACTCTAAAACAGCCTCAACCAAGTGTTAAGTACCCACACACTTGCTACTCCTCTTTGGGTGACTCCCTCAGGCTGGTCTGCTGGGGCAGCTCCTCCCCAGCTTTGCTCCCCCTTCCTTTTGGCTGGCCAAGGGCTGTGAAGTTGGAGCGTGCAGGACTGATTTCCACCCTGCTGAGCAGAGTGCATCTCTGGCAGGTGCTGCAGCTCCCACAGCTGCACAGCCTTGCCTTTCCAGGGCTAGGGAAGGTAACGAGCTGTAGACTGATGTTTGCCCTTAATGGGTATATTTAATCTGCTCAGGGGGTCTGTTTGTTTGTTTGCTGTAGTCACAGCAAGGTTTGTTTTGTAGAAGCTATTTGTTAAGAAGATAGGAGGAATAAGAAATAAAAAATGACTGCATCAAAAGATAATTGGGTGATTACCTAAAGATAATTGGGTAATTAAGTTAAAGACTTGCTTTCTTTTCTGCTTAAGGCTTCCAGTATGTCTGAAGGTGAGGAGGGGACTGAAGGTCAGTGCAGGGATTGCTGGGCAGAATTTTCTAGACTGTTGATAGAACAGATTGCTCCTCTGTAGGGGAGGGGCAAGGAGGCTGGTGCCTCAGAGTTTCTTAGAAGCCATGAAGGGATTCACCCTCACTTTGATCTGCTGCCTCTTGGCAAGGCACTACAGTAGGTGCTACAGTTTGTTGTAGGGCCCCAGGAAGTGTTCTGTGCCTTACACTGAGTGAGGGTACATGGAGTGCATGTGTCATGCACCTGTAAAATGCAGGCACTTGCTGCAACCATAGGGGCAGCATTTGATGACCTCGCTGCTCTCCTCTAGATCCATGGCTTTTGTTTTGACAGTGCTCACTCTCCCAGCCCATTAACACAGGGTAACTTGTTAGTTAGAACTACATTCTCCCTTTAGGCTTCAAAACCTTGTTTCCTTATACTTGGTTCCCAGACACTGAACAAACATCCAGTTCTCCCCATTGCAGTTAAAAGCTGTTTTTTCAGTTCCTGTCAGCCAGCCTGCCCACACAGAGCAGTCAAGCTGCAGAACTTGGCACGTGATGCTGGGGGTGTGAAGAGCTTGCACGAGTTCCCAGGTAACCTGGAAAGGTTCATGGATGAGAAGTTTTCTGGGAGTTAATAAATACATAGAGAATATGCCTGACTGAGCAGTTTCCAAAGTCTAACAAATAGCTGGGGGTTTCCAGAAGAGGTATTGCTAACTGGTCATGCTGTTCCTTGTTTCTCTGGGCGTCAGGTTTTGGCTGCTGTCAGAGGCAGTGTAAGGGATAGATGAATCCTTGGTTTGACCAAGTACTGCTGACCTCTACACTCCAGAAGTGCTAGAATGAAGCAGAGGGAAGCTTTTCCCACTTTTCTGTGGACTACTTTGCAATGAGCCTGCCTAAGAACCCTATCTAATAAGGTTCTTTCTATGCCCTTTTGCTAATACCTTCCTTTATGGAACATTCTCATGATCCTCTAACGCCGTTGTTACAAATGCTAATAATAAATCCAGGTGACATTGATGGTAGCAGGGAAACACACAGTACTGAATGGAATTATTGCCTATTCATTAAGCCACACCTTGGCAGGCTGTGCACCATCCAAAAGAGCCCATAATCCACACAAGGACACTTTTACATTTCCTGGATGTTTATCCAAAAGCTGTACATAGTGGCTCTGCATCGTTACAGCTTTTTTGCAGCAGAGTTGAAACAGAAGTGGCTTCATCAGGGTCATGCAAGTGATCAAGATCTGCCCCTGGTCTCTATCCTTTAGGTGCACAACAAATCATAACCAATTCTTGAATGGACTGTCAGCTGTAAGCTACAGGCTCAACTATTCTGCTCTCTCTCACTGCTTCATCTACTGCTATTTTCTTTCAGGGACACACAGTCAGATCTTCTCTTTGAATTCCCTTTTGGCCTTAACTGCAATACCTAGGGAGTAAAATTTTCCCCTTGGCCCTTCAGCAGTCAGCCACACTGTCATCTTCTGATTTGGCAGCATCTGAGTGAAGCACTAATCAAGTCAAAACCATTTGACATGGGCACTTGACAGTTCAGGAGCATCCTCGTTCTCTGGCACAGGGAGGGCAGACTGGCACAACCTCTGTATTTGTGCTGAGTTGTCTATGCATTTGTAGGCAGTGACATACTC